>CM077481.1:18748819-19228569 GCA_039654755.1 Calcarius lapponicus | reverse complement strand
TAATCCATTGGAGACGTAGTGGAGGAGGCATCTTGTCCTACCATCAGCAACCCTGCCTGCATCAGAACAAATTTTTTTGCCCAGGAGGGAAGGGTGCCACCTACCTCCAAGGATGAAAGCCTTTCTAATCTCATAGTCCATAGCCAAATCTTCAAGCTGGTTCTGGATATCTTTGCCTCTTTAATTCCACTGCTAGACCACTTGTTGTTTGGGCCCTTGGATAACTCGGCCCCATGTTGCAGGTTTTTATCCCATTGTTTCACCTAGAGCTACCTTGATGATTCCCTCTGCGTACAGCAGGCAGCATGGATGCACTGCCCCAGGGACTGGCTGGCCGCACACTCACTGCCTTGACAGTATCAGATGGCCATGTGGTTCTTAACCTCCTTATCCTTCTTAGGGCCTCTTGCTTTTTTTCAATGTTTGATTTCATCTAAATAATAAATACTTCTTTTCTTCTTTTTCTTACTGTTTGCAATAGATACCATGCTACCAGCTGCTTGCATACCTCTGTGTATCCAATCTCCAACTTTGCTCACACAATACTTTTCTAGTCATTTAAATGCCCTCTGAGGCCTTACAAGAGAGGATTATTTGCCTGTTTTTAGGCAAGGAAAAATGATGGCAGAGAGCCAAGACCACAAAGTAACTCTGAAACAAACCAGGGGTCCCAACGCTTGGGTCACCATATCAAGGAGGTTGCTGTTGACTTCACTCAAGTGGGGAAGAATGTACTGGTAACAACTTTCCATCCTCTCTGAACTGAATCTGCCTCCAGATCAATTTTTGTACCCATTGTGCACATAAAGAGTGACTGGGCAGCTCACAGAATTAATTCCCTGAGCCCAAGCACTCATCTAAGCATAGAAGCTGAGTTACCCCAGGGGTGAAAGTAATCATCACAGTACCAGAGAGGAGAGGATCAACATGCAAGACTTATCAGCAGCCAGAGAGGCAAGGGAAAAGAAACAGGCTTGAGCCCAGGCACCTATGAAAAATGGCTGGGTTTTGTCTGGAAAAAAATTGTATTCATATATCATATTGCCATACCTACTGCGGAAGAAGTTACTTTGATGGAAGAAGTGACTTAAACAGGAAGATTTTAAATGCTAATATTTCCTGACAAGGTGCCAGTAATTACTGTATTCCAATAAAAGCTGTTATTTTTGAACCAGCGCCATGCAAGAGCCTTACTTTGCATGTCTTCTGCAGCTTCTGTCAGCTGTGAGGGGAAGCACATGGTGCCTCTGAGAAGGCAAGCTTGAGATGTGGCAGTGTAAACAAAGCACAGAAAGGCAGGTCCCTGCAGGTTTCCCTTGAGAGGCAGCTCCATCCTGCACCCTTTGCTCTGCTGCTAAGGAGTGCCTGAGAAGGAAAGGGAGAGTGGCTTATGACTACTCCCTACTCTCTCCTTGCTTTTGTTCAGGCCTCCACAGATGTCACAAGTATCTTTTGAGCCCCAGGAAGACCAAAATTGCCATTAAAAAAAGCCAAAAAACCCTGGATGAAGGCAGGAACAGCGCGTTTCAATGTAAGCAGAATCTTGAAGAATTTTAACATCTAGCACTCAGACTGCAAAAATGCTCCATTATTGAAGGCAGACACAGGTTCAACAAATAGGGTTTTTTTTACAAAGGAAAAAAATTAGATGACTGGGTTTCCAGGACATGGCAGGATTTGAACTTTGTAAAGGTAGGGGACAAGGTAAGTGGCTTTATGGCTTGTATTTTCCTTTCCGCTTCTAGGAGACACCCTCAAGTGAAAAATAGGTAAAAGTCAGTGAAGATTATCCACACAGAGACCCTCCAGGAAAAAAAAAAATCAACCCTCATTCTGGAGTTCAGATTTTTTAGAGATTGAAACTCTTGCCTGTGGAAACTTTTTGGGTTTGTGTATTGCAACTTGCCAAAATGAATAAACAACTACTTTGGTAGTTAAGGTATTTTTAGACAAAATCAGCTGGATGGCACAAAATCCATGCAAAAGCATTCAAAGATAAAAATAAGCATGTAAAATATTCCCAAGGAAAAAAAGTTAGTTTTGTAATAAACACTTTCCTCTATTTCAATGAATTGAGTTTTCTAGTACAAACATTAAAAAATTCAAAATTTCTACAAATAAATATAATGTTTTCTCCCAAACATTCTCAAAATGTAAATAAAAACACAATTAAAAATATAAGAATAATCAAAATAAAAAAAATTGCCATACAGCCATTTCCATCAAGATGTTAAAAAATTCAAGGAGCATCAAGGAGGGGTGGGGAAAAGGAAAAGGAAAAGGAAAAGGAAAAGGAAAAGGAAAAGGAAAAGGAAAAGGAAAAGGAAAAGGAAAAGGAAAAGGAAAAGGAAAAGGAAAAGGAAAAGGAAAAGGAAAAGGAAAAGGGGAAGGAAAAGGGGAAGGAAAAGGAAAAGGGGAAGGGGAAGGGGAAGGGGAAGGGGAAGGGGAAGGGGAAGGGGAAGGGGAAGGGGAAGGGGAAGGGGAAGGGGAAGGGAAGGGAAGGGAAGGGAAGGGAAGGGAAGGGAAGGGAAGGGAAGGGAAGGGAAGGGAAGGGATTACTTACCCCAAATGCCATGTGCACAAAAAAAAAAATTACTCAAAAAATACAAACAAATCTGAAAAGCTGTGGCTGCAGCCAAAATTTTGCTCCAGTTACATGCAAACATTTCTATAGTATTTCTCATGATCATTAACCTTTGCTTTTACTTCCAGAAAGGTAGTGCATTTCACAAGGAAATTATTGTGCAATTAATTATCAGTTACTAATCAAACTATAAATGGGGACAAGAATCAGCAAACCTACCATGGGATATCAGTTAGACACGCCACAGTTTGCTAGCTTGTGTCGTAAGGAAATTAAAACGCTTTATCTTTATCAGGAATTTATGGCAGGTTGGTAGTGTGATTCCATAGGTATAACAGGACACAGGGAGGAAAACCAGAAGACCTCTTTTTTTTCTCTGCTGAGGATTAATATCTTTAAAAATGTAACAAGACAGACTGGTATAAGATTATGAGAAATTTGATAAACAACATGGATCCACATCAAAAGATTAATATTCCATTTGTTCAACATGTAAATCATGCTGTCTGGGTAGAGAAAAAATGCTAAGTTCAAAGGAAAAATAAGAACTGAAAAAAGAAAGCCTGCTCAGAGTCATTAATTATGAATTCTCCTGAAGTCTAGTGAAGTGACCCAAGCAATGAACTGAGTGATTAAAATCATGCTTTTCTTTTTTGAACTAGAAGGGAAAGTATGAGTAAAATTTACAGTTTCATCTGTTGAATCTTTTGTTTCACAAAAAGGTTAAAACCTTGAATTTCTAACTTCGGCTGCAGGGCAGAACTCATTGCCACTGGGACAGAACGTGCCTGAGACCATGGTGAGAATCTACGTGATGCAAAAGGCCTCCCCAACAAGGATGGATTTCAGCTGGAGCAGGAGATAAAAGGGCATCCACGAGCAGGTTATTGCTGTGACTTGCTGCCCACCCAGCTTCAAAGGGAAGGGCTGTGCTGTGGCATAAGGAGGGGGCTGCTCACAGGCTGCCTGGGAGCAGCTGCCGCACTCTGGTACCTTGGATCTAGGGTGTTGGAATGAGAAAAAAGCCCGGTCACAATTGTCTCAGTAGATAAAAGACAGATGTGTTCCCCCTCTCCGAGTCGGTGTCTGGGTTCTCCCTCTGCCATCCTCTGTCAGGTGGTGATGTACACGGGTGGGTTTCAGGACTCCTGTTCCTGCAGCAGGACCCAGCCAACAACTGGGTATTGCTCCAACACCCAGTCTGCTGCTCAGCCACAAATACTCTTCCTGTACACTGCCTTTCACATCACACTTTCTTCCCTATATTTTTTACCACCTCCCTCTCTCATAGTCAATCTTCCTACATGAAAAAAACAGTTTACTTCCTTTCTCTAGGTGTCTATCCCACCTCTACTTTGGCTGAAATGGAAGGGTGGAGTTGTAGTGCGTGGAAAACAGCATTTGTGATGTTAGCATACTCACACCTAAGTAAAAATTCACAATTTATTTCCTTGGCAGCTATGAACATGTTTTGCAAACACTAAAAGGCCACACTGAAATGCTGAATGACAGGCATTAAAGACCAGCAAGGTCCAGGCTGGTGCAGCCTGTCCAGGGAATGGGCTTCCCTGCTGAAGGAGGTCAAATCTATCCCTGTGGACTACAGACCCAGGGGAGCTTCTGGGACCAGTCCCAGCTTGTGGCTTTGTGCTGCCTGTGCTGGCAATGCCACCAAAACTGCCTTCCCTACTCTGCTTTTACTTCTGGTGCTGACACAAAGTGAGGGAGAGAAATGTGCTTTTCCAGTAACAGTTTTTCAATAGCTAGACATAATTATTTCATTTTAACATGGACTAGTAATAAAGAGTACCTGGTTTTAACTATGGACTGAGACTGTGGTGGTGGAGAATTATTGAAAAATTAGACTACTAACCAGCCAAGGTTAAATTAATTTTTATGGAATTCAAAACTGGAAGGCAAAGATACCTACTCCCACAGCTAGTTTATTCATGAGGTAATAGCATTGATGGTAATGGGAAAAGTATTTTTCCCATCCCCACAATATTTCATGAAAAACTTTAAGCAGTTGAAGGTAGAATTCATGTATTATTCTTCTGGGATTCCATGTTTTTTTCCTACTCTCTTTTCCTTTTCTTTGTCTTCTTTTTTGTTTTCTTCATTATATAAAGCAGCAGTTATCAAAACCCAGATGTTTTTCACCCCGACTGGAAAAATATTTGGAAAGGAAACAAGCAATGCTGGATTCAAAGGTTATCATGCTGGCTCCCTGGTATTCTGCTTCTATGAAGACATACGCACCTTAAATCCACAGTGACAGCCACATGCTTTCAAGAGGACTGGGTAGGGAACTGTAAACATTAAAACAACCACAAGAGAAAGTTCTTAGAAAACACTTGTTGCTTCCAGAAGTGTTATATAATCACTGACATAGAGGAAAAAAACACTGACTTTGTGTAGAAACTATTTCTGATAATTTAGGATTTACAGACATGTGGAGCCTACCAACCTGTGCAGATTTTGTGCAGGGATTCAACCTTCATATTTACAAATACCAGGTAATTTTCACTGCCTCCTTGGGATGATGAACATTATTACTCCCACCTCACAGATAGAGATCAGAGGATGTTAGCTCATACCTGAAATCTTTCTGGTGTTTGGCCTAAATGGTGTGACAGACACTGTAGGGAATAAATGTTTTTAAATGTAAATGTCCTCAACAATTTTTTGTCACAGTCTTTACTGGAAACCTTTCTTCCCATACCTTTTGACTGGATGAATGGAAGAATGGGGACTGGGGGGGCAAAGTCCCTCCCACTGTAAGGTCAGATTCATGACCACTTGAAGAACCTGAATGTAAGTCAATGGGACCTGGTGAGATGCATCCCAGAGTCCTGAGGAAAACAGCACCCATGTGTGCCAAGACACTCTCCATGATGTTTGAAAGGTCATGGCAGTCCAGTGAGGTCCCAGGAGACTGGAAAAGGAGAAATATTGTGCCCATCTTTTAAAAGGGTGGAAAGGAGGACTCTAGGAACTACTGACCTGTCAGCCTCAGCTGAGAATATCAGATCCTCCAAGAAGCTGTGCTAAGGTATATGAAGAACAGGGAGGTGATTCAAGACACCAACATATATTCACCAGGGTCAAGCCCCTGCCTGAACAGCCCAGTGGCCTTCTGTGGTAGACTGACTGCATCACTGGACAAGCGAACGACTGTGGATGTCCCGGACTTCTGTAAAGCCCCACAGTATCCTTCTGTCTAAACTGGGGAGAGATGGATTCAGAGGGTGAACTATTAGATGGATAAGAAAGTGGTTGTACAGTCCCATACAGAGGCTTGAGGTCAAGGGCTCAGTGTCCTGATGGACATCAGTGACAAGCGGTGCCCTCAGGGGTCTGTGTTGAGACCAGAGTCATTTAACATCTTCATCAATGACGTAAGACAAAGGGATCGAGTGCGCCCTCGCAAAAGCTGAGTGGTGCTGTTGACACACCTGAAGGATGGGATGTCATCCAAAAGGACCTGGAGAAGTGGGCAGACGTGGAGCTCACAAAGCCAAGTGCTGGTGCTGCACCAGGGCCGGACAGCCCCAGATATCAGCACAGGCTGGGGATGAACAGATCCAGAGCAGCCCTGCCCAGAAGGACTTGGGGGCGCTCGTGGCTGAGAGGCTGGACATGATCCAGCCATGGCACTCACAGCCCAGAGAGCCAAACGTGTCCTGGGCTGCATCCAGAGCAGTGTGGGCAGCAGGGGAGGGAGGGGATTCTGCCCCTCTGCTGTGCTTTCATGAGATCCCACCTGCAGTGATGGATCCAGCTCTGGGGTCTCAGCACAGGAATGACATGGAGCAAGTCCAGAGGAAAGACACCAGGACGATCAGAGGGACAGAACACCTCTTGTAGGAGGAAAGTTGGGATAATTCAGCCTGGAAAAGAGCAGCTTTTGGAGTGACTTAATTGTGGCCTTTCAGTACATGAAGTCTACAAGGAAGATGGGAAGGCACTTTTTACTTTTTTATGTGGTGATGAGAAAAGAGGGAATGGATTCAAACTAAAAGAAAGTAGGTTCAGATTAATTATTAGGAGTAAATTCCTTCTTGTGAGGATGGTAAGGCACTGGAACAAGTTGCCCAGAGAAGCTGTGGATGCCCCATCTCGGGCAGTGTCAAAACCAGGTTGGATGGGCCTCTGGGCAACCTAGTCTAGTGGAAGATGTCCCTGCCCATGGCAACGGTGCGGGTAAGACTGGATGATCTTTAAGGTCCCTTCCAACACAAACCATATTCTGATTTTATGATTCTGTGATTCTGTATAACATTTTCACTCTCGTAAATATGAATCATGATCCATGGCAGCATAAAAGGAGCCAGATAGATAAGGACTCAAACAAAGAAATGAAAGAAACTAGTAGATGTGGTTGAATAAAGATAAATATAAATGAAAATGTATGCTATTTGCGTGGGTTTTGAATTGCATTATTAAGATCCAGGCATTAAAATTCACAGGTCAGATAAAAGATTATGAGTTTAGAGTATACAGTCAGAAATGCAAAAGCTGTAAATTTTTTGAACTGCTCTAATGCAGTCCTGTTATACAGTGCAAAGGACCATGGCAGGTATATGTGATATTTACTTCATATGCAATTTCATTTCTCTCATAAACAGTACTGGTTTAGGACTACCCCAGAGATTTCAGTCAAGGACCTCAGTTTTAAGGCTCTTGAAAAACAAATTTTTATTACTTACTAGGCCTTTAAGTGAACATCTTCTTTAAAGCCACATTTTTATAATTGCTACAGCCCTATTCCTCCCTGCAGCAGTTTTCCTGATTTCCAATTAAACCAGGAAATCTGGAAAACAAGAAAACCTGCAGAATTTGGCCCTCTGGGGGTTTAATCTCATCTGCATGATTTTCTGTTTGCTTTTTTATTTTCATATTTCTCTTGCCTTTCAACCTACATTTCTGGCTAAACACTCATCCTTTGAGGCCAGTGCACTGAAAGCCTCAGGACCATCAGGGACTTAGGGGATGCTGAGATGCTTGTTTCCTTCTGCCTCTAAACCCATATTAACTGTACTCAGTGCTGTCCCGCATCTCTACTTTTAAGATTCTGGTATTTTTTCTCTAAACCTGTGACATCTGCATCTTAATTCTGGAAATTTCTCTACTTCCCAGGGAGAGCCAAAAGCAGATTCACATCAGTTCAGGTTATTGCTTTTCACATGGATCAGCAGAGAAGGAGATACAAGGGCCATCCAGGAAATAATTTCCATCATATACAAAAGACTTTTTCCATTTTCATATTGTTCAATGAATCTTCTGCCTTCTCTGCTAGTGGAGAAGGATGCAAACAGTTGCTCTTGCAAGCCTAAAGGGAGGAAAGCTGGAAGCCCAAAAATGCAAAATACAGAGCTTGTTGAAGCCCAGTGTCCTGGTGTAGGGCAAATTTGGGCAAAAACCTCCAAAAGCGCCCCCCCCCCCCCCCAAGAAAGCCAACCCATGAGGCCCCTCCCTCCAACCGGTTCGGAAAAAAATTCCTCAGAGAGAAGTGGAAAAAAACCTGTTTATTTAAACAAGCAAAGCACATAAAATGAACAATACCAGATGACAAAACTCATTCACCACTCTGAAGAGGTGACAAATTCAGAAAGTCTCTGCTGTGGGTGATCTCTCTGTTATTAATCCCTCCAGCACTGGGAAAGGCTGCTGCCCAGAGTAGGCCTGGTAGGCCACAAAGTGCGAGCTCTCGGTGCTCCCCAGGTCCCGAGAGAGCAGGTTTGAGAAGTTCCAAGAAAAGGGAAAGAAAAGTTTTCTAGCTGAAGCAGAAAACTTCTCTGTCTCAGCTAGCTAAACTAACTAAAAAGAAAAGGAGGGCCCTGTTCTCCTCCGTCCATGCCCAGACAACACAGTCCCAGGGCAGAATGTGGAGGAGTGAGTGCAGTCCCTGATAACAAACTCTGATTCTTCTTCTCCCTGACTTCGCTTTCAGAGCCAGTCTTGAGGGCACAGAATATATATCCAGCATAAACATGCAACTGGGGATACAAGCATCATAGCGTCACCCGAGGACACCCAGATAGCAGCCTTCCTCCTTTAGGACTGGTGTCTCAGCTTTGCTCCAGACCAGTCACAGAGTGTGACTCATCTAAATTTTGCCTTCCCCCCACATTTTCCTGGATATGTTTATTGATAATCTGGTTGAGAAGATTGAGTCTGCTATTAGAAGTTCACAAACACCAGTTTAGGCAGGAGTGCTGATCTGCTGGAGGGCAGAAAAGCCCTGCAGAGGGATCTGGACAGGCTGGATCATGGGCTGAGGCCAGTGGTGTGAGGTTCAACAAGGCCAAGTGCCAGGTCCTGCCCTTGGGTCACAACAGCCCCAGGCAGTGCCACAGGCTGGGGCAGAGTGGCTGGAAAGGACCTGGGGGTGCTGGTGAGAGCAGCTGAACATGAGCCAGGCTGTGCCCAGGTGGCCAAGAAGGCCAATGGCATCCTGGCCTGGATCAGCAATGGTGTGGCCAGCAGGGCCAGGGCAGGGATTGTCCCCCTGTGCTGGGCACTGCTGAGGCCTCACCTCCAGTGCTGTGCCCAGCTCTGGGCCCTCACTGCAGGAAAGGCCCTGAGGGGCTGGAGAGAGTCCAGAGAAGGGCAATGGAGCTGGGGCAGGGTCTGGAGCACAAGTGCTGTGAGGAGCAGCTGAGGGAGCTGGGAGGAAAGGAGGCTCAGGGGAGACCTTATCACTCTCTGCACCTTCCTGAAAGGCTTCTTCTACAAGGTAAGCAGTGACAGGACAGGAGGACATAGCCTCAATCTGCACTAGAGGAGACTCAGATTGGACATTACAAAGAAATCCTTCACAGAAAGGGTGATCTTCTATTGGAAAGGGTTGCCCAGGAAAGTGGTAGTCACCATCCCTGGAAGTGTTTAAGCAAAAGTTGGATTCAATGACCTCAGAGGTCTTCTCCAACCTAATTGATTCTGCAATTCTGTGTGATTCTGTGATCTTTGGAGTCTGTCTAAAGGGGCTGCACTGAGACATACAACACGGAAAGAGTCTCCCCGTTACTATTTTGGGAGAGATGAGGGTATCAGACTCATTCTTCACATTAAAAAGACATACCTGCTTTCAGTAAGTACAGGCCAGTATGTTGGCATAATATCTGCTTGTTGCAATAGATGTGTAAAGGAAGCCAGTGCCCATTTTTAGAAAGACATTAGCACTAGCTGTGTTCAACACAACAAAGAGCAGGTTAATACAGATAAGCCCATTAGTAGAATGCTTATTCCGAAGTTTTGTTCCAAGTGGGGTCTGCATCTGTCTCTTCAGCATCCGAACCCAGCAACAGGTTTCCTATTCATTTGCTGATTTTTCTCTCCCTATATTGTATCCTTCTGCATCTTTTGTTTACTCACTTTTCTCTACTCCCCTTTCCCTAACTTTATTGAAAAGGTGACTTAATGTGGTAGTTTAGACAGGAAATAAGATTTCTGAGACGCTGTAGTCACAACCACCAAACCACCAATTGATGCTCAAATTTTAACATTAGCACTTAGTGTCACCACTGAAATTTAAGTCCGCATCTGAGAACACATAGGAGTTAAAAACCAGAGCTGCTCCCCCAAGAAGTCCTTCTTAAGATTTCGGCGAAGGAAGCAGGTCAGACCTCCCCTGCCCAGCTGTCCGCTGCTGGGCGGAGGAGGGGCAGCCATGCGGTAGGCCTGGGCCTGGACCGAGGTAAGAGGTGAAGAGGCCCTTGAGGATGGAAGGGTGGAAGAGCACCAAGAGACATCGAGCAGTCGTTTCCCCCCCCCGCCCCTGGCAGAGAGAGAGAGGGAGAGCCAGCGTCTAGATTTTGATAGCGGCCGGCTGAGAAGGAGAAGAGGAGAGTGCGAGCGAAAAGGTGCCTGGCAGAGCAGCCATGGGAGTTCCAAGCTCCAGAGCTCCGGACAGGCAGAGACTGAAGTTTCTAACCTTTTTCTAGCATGACAGAAACCTTATAAATGCTGATCCTCCAGGAGCTGAATGAGACGAGAGATAAGAGATGAGATAAAGAAATGAGATAAGAAAAGATAAGCCACGAAAAATAATAGAGTAGCCTTTTAGCTAGACTTTTCATGTGTAGCCATAGACGGAACCATTTTTTTTCCTATGACACAAAGACTGCATTTGGGGGGAAGCAATGGCTCTGAGCCAAAAGAGTGCAGTGATGTTATGTGAAAAAGTGCATGAACAGAGACAACAAGTGAAGAAAGTGATTAGTGCCCTCAATCTTTGATAGAAGAGAAGATCTCTGTTTTTGAGACCCCTCAGCCCCAGGGGGAAAAAATATGGGAGGGACTGGTGTCCCAAAAGTGAGAGACTGTGCTTTTTTTGGAACTGGACAAAGCATCCTTAAAAGAAGAACCCTAGGAGCAGTTCTGGTCCATGAGCAATGATGAGAGCATTGCACATGGAAGGAAGATGTCACGACAGCAAATGATCTCCAGGCGGTGCCAAGAGTGACATAGAAATACACAAAGTTTCAATGGTGTTTCCAGGGGAAGCCAATGGCACAGAGAAAGACTCCTTCTCCTCTTAGTGAACTAAGTATTCAAAAAGGTGGTGCCAAACCAAGAGTTAGTGATTTAGAAGATGTATTGTATTGAAAATTTGGTAGGAGAGAAGGAGGAGAATGTTTTTGTAAAGTTTTCATTTTTCCTTGTGTGTTTTCTTTCACTTGTAGTTTAGTTAATAATCTTTTCCTTCTTTTAAGTAAGAGCCTACTTTGCTTATTCCTAGTCACATCTCACAGCAGACACCATTTTCATGAGAGCACCAGCATTGTGCCAGAGTCAAACCATGACACTTTATTTTTTAAGTGACTGCTGAAAACATTTTTCTCATACTGGATCCTTAGCAGCACATCATGGTGATGAGAACTGCATGGGACATAGCACCAGACTTGAACCTGTCCTGCCTGTCCCCCAGACCCTGGAACTCAGAGGATGACACAATCCCAGTCCAACTTGTAGCTCTGGCCATGGTTCAGTTCTGTGTTTTTGCAGTCACATCTTCCTGACCAGCGCTGTCTACCCACACATCCTGCATGTCACACAATCTCCACACCTGCCCTTCACAATGTCACACGAAGATAAGACAGGAAATCTGGCTGTGTGCCCCTTGCACTTCTGTATCACAGATTGCACACTCTGCCTGCTCCCTGCATCTCAATTTTGTCACCTCTTCTACCTAAGCTTGAGGGTTTTTCAAGTGGCTATCTCCACTAAAAACAGTTAACATTGCTTTGCAACAGAAATACCTCTCAGTCCTCCAGAATTTCATGCCATGAGGCAACTTCTGTTGCCTCACTCCCATCCTAAATTTGCAGTCTCTCCATATACATGCCTACCTTTTCTGTTGTTTGTATCATATCTCATCAATTCAGGCTGGAAGGTTGTAAGAACAGACTTCTGCCTAAGTTGCAGGCATTCCTAAGTTAATTTTACTTAGTACTAGAGAGGCACATGGTTTTTATTAAATTTTTCGAAGTTGTTTTAACTCAGAGAAAAATAACTCAATATTCATTAAAAACCCCAGCAGCTTAAAATTATTACTGCCATAGGAGCCAAAATACAGTATCAGCAAATACGACTGAAGTGCACAAGGTAATATGATTTATAAGCCTCTGTAATCAAAAAGATGGATCATTATTCTAGAAAAACTATCCAGCAAGTGTATGTTTCTCAGAGCATTTGGAGGGCACACTAGTGAAGCCCTACAAAACTAATAATTTTCATTTCCAATAAAACAATTACCCTTAAACATACACATTTTCAGCAAAGTGTGTCCATTGTTTCAAAGTAATTATATCCCAAATTACCTTTATACTCTACAATACACTGCAATTATATACTGTTCCCTGAATGTGCCTGGATCTTTCAAAACATGGCTCAAATGGAAAGTCCTTCAGCTCCAACTGTTAAGTTGCATGAGAACAAGACCTTTGTTGCAAAAACTCATTTGAAATTTTGCAGGGTTTTGAGAAAAAATAAATGTTGAGGCTTGGGAGCAAACTTCAATTTAGAAAACTACACTTGAGTAGGTAACTATATACAGTGTCTGACAAGTTATGCTATGCAGGAACATACACAGTTTTCACATGGAATCCTAAGAACTATCTATTTCTTAATCCCTATTTTAAACCAAATTTTTTTAAATCAATATTTATGGGTAACTTCTAGGAAACATAGCCTTCAAATGCACTGAGCATAAATTTTGTACTCACACAGCTGAGGAACCATCACAAAAGGGAAGCCATTCTAGAACAATAACATGAATTTCAGGCTTTCAAGGACAGTACTCAGAACTTTTATTCTATTTAAATAAAAAGTCTATTTTCTTATAGATAATATTTCATTTAATACTAATGTGAAAATAATACCATAAAACATACACCAAACCTTGTCAACAGCTCTTGTTGAATGTTTCCAATATTTAAAAAAAATTAAGGGAGTTAGATTACGGTTTTGGCTGAAAAAATGTGTCAGACTCAAAGTTTTGGTACAAGAAAAGTCAACTCAGAAGCAATGTATTTTCAAACAAATTTGAAAAGGCTATATTATACATACATGGGTCATTTTTAGATTATGAAGATGTAAAAAAGCTGTTTTCAACATCTGCTTTCAGTTCTCAAATGGAAATTCTCTGGGCTTCAATTGAAAGCAAAGGCAAGACATAAGACATATATACACTACAGGCTACTACATTAAAAATTTAGTTATCAGAAAAATCAGTAGACTGGAAGTTTCACCAAGATTCTCTTTTTTAACTCCTCTGTTGAGTCTGTGCAGCTCCTCAAGGGCAGAGCTGGACTTTAGCAAAAAACTCGTTTGGTAATTTTCAGACAGGACGCTGCAGACTTTAAAAGCTGAAGTCCCCTCTTCCCACCCTACTCCCGTGCCTCCTGCTTAGGAATCTGACACAAGGGCTAGGATGGATGTGATTAACTCCAAGGAAAGTAAGTGACCTCAACTTTGCACTACTGTCCACAAGGCAGAGCTGCAGAGGTGCTGACACCACTGTGCTGTCATGCAAACCAACCTACTCAGGGTTAAAAGCAAACCAAACTGCAATGCAAGAAGAAACATTTGCATAGCTACTGGGTTCTTTAATCCCACTGCTGAGACTCTGAGATGGACCAACATCACCTGAACGCACCAGGAAGAGGCCAGTGGCTGCAGAGCCAGCGGCCAGGCATGCTCCAGATCTCTGCAAAAGGTGCTGAGTTGCAGCCTAGCAGAGGTGAGCAGGAGTGCCTGATTTAATGATCCATTTGTTCATTCTAAAAAGAACAGGCAAGCGTTTTGCCATCTTTACAGAGTTCAGTCTGTAACCCCATGCTATACCCCATATGTGGATCACATTACTACTTTTAGTCTGTTAGACATAGTTAAATGGGAGACATCACAGGGTTTAAAAGGAAAAACTGATAGATGAAAAATATTTCACTTATGCAACACTATTTCTGTCCAGAAAGTATAAGAAACACTGATAAATTTCAGTGGCATTATGAAGAAAACCAGCTGCTAATAGCTCCAACTTCCCTCTGCTGGTGCTGAGCCTAAAAGTATCTTCTTCCATTTTGTTTTCAGCGGCACCTTGCAATTACTTTCCTGGGTTATATTTCCTTTTTTATAGGAGACTGGGCTATGTACCTGCTTATCTTTTTCTGTTTCATTTTGTGTGATCATGGATTTTCAAGAATTGTTGCTATGCAGGAAAAATATTTCTGGGATTGCCAGAACCATTTCGGGAAACAGAATTCTGTCAGTCTATCTGACCACATAACTACAATTCTGTGATGTTTCAACAGGCTGCTAGCAATGCTTCTAAATAGTTTAAAAGCAAAATGGAATGGAAACATCTCAGAGAAAATGGCTGAGAGAAAAGGTCAGCAATTTCCTTCTTAGAAGTCTCTGCAAAGACTGAGATGTTGCATTATATATTGATGACTGTTTTCTTCTACAAAATCCCCCAGAGTCCCAGAGGTAGCTAACACACCATGATATAACGGCTGATGCCACCATCCAATTCCATCTTTTGTTAAGTCAGGCTTTTTAATTAGTGTAGCTTGAAGGTTTGTAGCATTTAAACAAGTCCTTTTTTTCCTTTCCTTCATCTATATCACATTCCCTTTTAAAAACAGTTACCTGACATTTTAGGTGAAAATTACCCCAGAAGATAGACAGCTCAGCAAATGTATCCAGCTGTGAAAAGAGACCACCAGAATATCAACCCACACTGAGACATTTTGTAGGGACACTCATCTAAGGATGAGCTCATCTAAGGATAAGCTTATAATTTTATTTCAGTTTGGCTTGTCTTTCACCTTTTGAAACACAAAAATTCATGCAAATCAAGGAAGTTCCTTGTACTTATTTAGTCCTTTATAGAAATAAATTCATATTGCACATGTCAGGAAAAAAAAATACCCTTTAGCTATTGTTATGTATTTCCTTATCACTGGTGCATTACAAGTTAATTGATTTAATGGGAATGGCAAATTATTCTTGAAATAGATATCAAAATTATCACCAGCCATAAAGGACTGCAGGAAAATGGGAAAATCCATGTCTTCTGTGCCAAAACATTAAGGGACTCTGAGGGAAAGTGGCGGTTGTCTGCCTATCCAAATCCCAGTCCCATGGATGCTGGTCTCACTGAGGCCAGAGGTAGTTTTAGGAGGTTTTTGTGCAATTAACAATTTACATCCAAAAGCATTTTAGCAGATTAGTAGGCACTTGTTGGCAAGGAATTCCAGTAATCTGTGAGGAGATGGGGCACCTTCATAAATTCTTCTTATAGTCATGGCACTGTCCAGACAGAAAAAAGGCACAAAAAGATGTCTCCTCTGCAATGCCTGAGTGTGGGAAAAAGTGTCAAATGTTTCACTGAGTCTGAAGAAACAGGAAGAACTGCCAGTAATGTTTCATGATGCTCATTTTCCATCTTCAGATCCTGAACTTTCTGGATAGGTGTCAACACTTGCATCACACCAGATCTGTTTGACACATTAAGGGAAGAACAATTTAAGCTTCAGACTATGACCTGTAGGCGAAGCTAACACTAGGAAACCGTGTCCAGGAAATATAAGCTTGCAAGAATTCTCATGTTCAAAGGAGAACTTTAAAAAGGGGAGCCAGGAACTGGTTTTAAAGCTATTTTGTTCAGTTAATTTTGTCTTCAAGTCTCTTCTGAAGTAATCACCTGCTGATTCTGCCTTCCACTGGCTTGCAGGTGTTTTGCAGTAGATTTCATGTAGAAGTTGCAAAGGAGCAGTATTAGAACCTAGAGGAGTGTCTTTGCAAATTCAGTCCCTATGTACGAGCAAGATCATTAACCACCAAGTAATGAGGAGCAACTATACACAGATTGATATAAACAAGTGCATACTTGATTGAGAAGCTGCCTAATATTGTCACAGTTAGTGCAGTCAGGAAGATTTCTAGGAACAAAATCGGATTAGGGAAAGGTGTGACAAAGCTTAAGTACCAGGAAAGCTCCCAAACAAGCTGCCCCCCAAGGCGCTATGAAGAACAGCATACAGGATTGGAAAAGATGTTGAAAACTGGAAAGGTTAAAGATTGCAGCATAATTTGAGCAGGAAAAAGGCTGTTCTTTGTCTGAACTGTCTGAATGACAGTGTTAGTAGCCATCACATATTTAACTATTATGTTGAATAGTTATCTGAACTGTCTGGATGACAATGCTTTTGAAAAGAGACATCTCGGCAGGAACTGGGCTTTCCTACAAGCTTGGTTCTTGTTGCAGGTTTGAGGCTTGTGGCACAGAGAATCACTCTGCAATACACCTGCAAAACCTGCCAAACCAGAAAGGCCAAAATAGACATAGCACTATGACACCCTGAAGGCAGGATATGAAGGGCACTGCTCCCCAACACCCCAACATAAGGCAACAGCCCCTCAGGTGTCCCTGCTCTCTGAACACAGCTGGCAAACACTGCTTCCTTTAGGTATTAGGGCTCTTACTCAGACATCTCTTTCAGAGACTTTTGGGATTGATCCAAGTCTTGCCATCTTTGCTGCTCCTTCAAGCACATGCCAATCCATTGAAGACAAATGCCTTAAAATCTGAAAGGTTTTTGTCATGGTACTTACTGTTTGAAAGTTAATTTTATTCGTCTTCATAACCCCTAACAAATTCTTTCTAATATTTTTCTTGAACTTAGTTTCCTCTAACCCATCACTCTCTTTCCTTTAACTCTTAAAGTGTTCCTCTTCAGAATCTTCTTATTTAGGGATTTTTAAAATATATCCCCTGAAATTTTGTAGTACAAAGCTCAGTCAGACTACAATAACAATCAGAAATTTGTTATACTGTGTATCTGAGAGCAAGTTCCCCTTCTCAGCCCAGCAGCTGCTTTGCAGAATGACATTACTTAAACTTGAAAACAGTGGGAGCCCAGCAAACATTGCCAAACATGCTGAAAAATATTTTGAGATTTATCTGTGTAGACTTGGTGGTATAAATATTGGCACCTGGTTGAGCAGACTGATGATGTCGTATGGATAGTAATTCCTCTTCCCATTTTATTATCTCTGCTATCCAAAGCTGAGACACTCCTCTGAAAAGAACAAAACTTTTTATCCTGGGGTACAAACCCAATACCTATCATCCATGAAAAATTCCAGGATTTTGGATAAGTATTATCCCTGTCAGGTCTTTACCCCTACCCCACCTCTGGCCCAAAAAATTCTTGCAGGCTATTTTCCCTCCTTTTTAGGATATATATATATATAACACAGACTCAGGTGTATCATTCTAGAGACATAACAGGAGGACAAGATGAAAAATCCAAGGGACTCCTGGCCCCACTTATGTAAAGTACCCAAAGACAAGGGTGCTTCCATAAACGTCATTTCTCTGTTCATTTTACCGTGACACCATTACAGTTCAGATGGAATAAGATGCCATGATGTGTCAGAAGCGGGCCAGCAAGACAGCAGACGTTAAATAAGCTGCAATATTGCTAAAGCCACGTTAGGACACACTGCTCAGCTCCCATCTTCAGACAGACACAGACACAAAAGGGAACATAAGCGGCTGCAAGACACAGCAGTGAGAGTTTGAAAAGCCCTTGCTGGGGCAAATCAGCCCAGGGCAGGGACTCCCTGCCCACAGGCGGGAGCTGCATCAGATCTCTCCTGAGCTCTGCCCTAAAGATCTTGACAGCCACATTCAACTCTGACAGCACAGAGGCAGATTAATATTTTACCAACTCATGTGGAGACAAAATCTAGTCTGGCTTATAAATACATTATTGAAAAAACATGTTCTTTATGCTAGAAGAAAAAGAGCCAATGTTTGCTGAATCAACTTGAAAGGCCTGTCCTAAAATGACCTGAGCCGTGAGACCCAAAACATTGCTCCAGCTGCCTACTGGCACTGCAGACATAGTTGCTGGCATGGCTTCAAACCAGCCCGGAGACTCAGGAGAAAGCCCAGCATTTTTTGGACCAAATGATTCTAAGGGTCTTTCCTATGTTTCTATAAAAGGTTATATATTTCTGTGATTTGGGAAGAGCATAGAGTGAGTTGCTTTCACCATTGCTACTCATTCATAGGAGGAGGGAACACTGCCATGTTTTGGCTTGTTTTGTGTAGTGTGACCACCTCTACCATCCATTGAGAGCTAGCATAACTTTAAAAAGCAACTGTCAACAGAAGCAAACAAATAAAATCAGGCAGAGAAGAGACTGTAATATTAGGGAAAGAACTCATGTGTCTCAAATACCCTCAACATAATAGTTAAATATGTGATGGCTACTAACACCAGTAGCATAATATATAATCTTTTCTAGAAAGAATATGGAAGCAAGATCCACTAAGCAAAAGCAATGTACCACTTTGGTAAGTTGCATTCTCTTAGAAAATGGATGGACAAGCTCTCTCACATGGCCTTTACCCAACAGTGTTCTTGCAGCTCTTACCAGCATATGGTGAGGAATGGCAGGGATATATGCAATGAGAGAAGGACAGTACAGACACAAGGCAGAGTACTATTTAATTTTTAGCTCTATCTGTATTGCAGGACTTGGAACTGAAAACATGGAAGAAAAGTATAGCTCACATGTTGGTAACACCCTTGAGGGAAACAGCAGAATAAATTACAAATACTGGTCAGCCAAGCTTATAGGTTCCCCAGAAACACCAAATGGTGGTGCAACCAGGAAATACCTGATCTAGCTGAACAGCCAGATTTGGCATTACTGTATATCATAGAGCCTGCAAAGTAAAATATACATAGAGTCATAGAATTATTCAAAATGGAAAATACTTTGGTATGTAATTTAGTCAAAACAGAGACAATATTTTGCCTTGCAACACCAAATGACCATATTTACTATGAGAAATATTTAAGTGTCATATCCAATATAACAGTTATATGTTATAATCAATCATACCTACTAAGATGAACAGAAAAGTTATAAGATCATATTTAGATGAGTTACATACTTTGTGAATGAAGACTAGAAAATTACCCGTCTTGTGAAAACCAAGTTCTGGTTCTCCAAATCAGTGTCCCCACCATCATTTTTCTACATCCATCACAGGCAGAATCACTGTTTGCATGAACAGGAGGAAGCTTCCCATTGAGACATCATATTTCAGCCAAAGACCAAGGCATCTCTTTTCCAAAACTATCCTTGATTTCCACCTTGCTGCGTTGGTGTCAGATGCTGCCCATACAAGAATGCAAGTAACCTTCAGCCTACTCTCATTTGTACCTGGGTCCTGGTACAAATACAGAAATAGAAGAAATATATCAGAAGGAATAAACAAAAGCAGAACGCTTTTTTCTTCAATTATTATGTATTCTATATTCCTTTCCCAGGAATCTCCTTCAAAAAAGGATCTTTACCAGTTTATTTATAGTCATTTGCAATCAAAGAACCTTATTTTCATGTTTATGAGAAATCATGAATAAGAAGCTTGAGAGTTATCCAATACAGACATCCTGTAAAATGGACAAATTTCTCAGTAACCTCATTTTGCTTTAATGTCAATATACGTGAGACTTGTATCATGTTTGGCAAATTATGTTGCTCTTAAAAAAAATTAATGATAAGTAACCACACCAAGAAAATCCATAACATAACTATGACTAAAGTCTCTAAAAACCTTATCTCATAAAAGTATGTTTTCAATAAATACATGTTTTCATAAGTCTTCATTAACCCTAGAATGGTTAACATTCTTAGAATAGAGGAGACCAATCAAAAAATAAAGCCTTACAAAGTACTTATTATGGTTTGCATTAGCTGGGAAAGATGTTCCAGTGGGACAGAGGCTATATCATTATGAGAACTGAATCATTCAACTGATTTAAACTAGTACAGAAATTAACTTTGGCTGCATGGCACAATGTCCTTTGATGAACATTCAAACCCATGGACAGTGGGATAGCATTTAAGAAAAAAGCCCTGGCCAACAATCTCAATGGTCTCCAATGTCCCAGTCCACACAGATAGATCAAAACAGCTATCAGTGTTCTCCAAAACAACCTACAAATAAAAATATATTAACTTTCCTTCAGCCTTTAATTCTCTTCATCTAGTCCCAATACTCATGACAGATCCAAGGACAAGGAACAATGAACACAGGTTTTAGTTTGTTTTTTGTTTTGTTCTATTTTGTTGTGTTTTTTTTTGTTTTGCTGTCCCATCCTGTAAGAGAAAGGAACTGGAGCTGGGATCAGTTAATCTCAGGAGGATTCTGTCAAAAAACAGCTAACCACTACCCTTTCTAACTTTTCTGCAAAATTAGTATTATTTTCATTCAAAAATGTCTTACCTGTAGTTGTACGTTTCTCCAAATTAGTTGTAGCCATGGGACATGGTAAGATAAACAGTAGCTGCTCTAGAGAAATTATCTTCTGAAAGGTACACAGGGTAATGTACATATTCTTAGTTTGATGTACATACATGGAAAGCAAGAAGAGAAAGTTCACATGGGAATTAGGTTAAAATTTCTACAGAAGCACTGCATCTGAAGCATTACATACAAAAATGAAAAAGAAAAAAGCTGGTTAACTTAAACTGGGAATTTTTGGCGCAGGGAAAAATTGTTTGGTTTGAAATGGAGTTATTCCTGCTGTAAAGGAACAGCCTCAGGGAGGTACAATGGGAACTAACACAGAGAAGAGCTACTTTAAAGTGCAGTTAAGGTCCCAGGGAATGCATACAGAGCCTTGCCCAAGCATGAAGTTAAGTGCCTCTGTCTCTCCAAAATGAAGACAGGTATTGATGGGACAAGAGATCTCAGTGGAAATGGCACAGAAGTATCTATGGAGAATCCATCGTTGCAGCTGCTGTTACTGCTGCAGCTGCTGTGATAAAAATAGGGAATGAGGAACAGATTTATGTACATTTCTGTTGCAGAAATCTTAACACTCACTTTTTGGTAACTTAAGCTCCAGAAATGTGCCTGCATGGTGATTTCAGCTCGCCCATAAATTGGAGGTGGGTGGAGGGTTATGAAAGCAATGTCCGACAGAGTTACACAGCGGCAGCACTACAGCCCAGTGCAGACACTTGTCAAGCCAAGCCATATTGGCACAGAGCAGCTGCAGCCACATCCCCGCTGCCCAGGCTAGCTGGGCTCTGCTGGGAAGGTCTCACAATCCTCACAGGAAAGAATGGACAACCCAGTGAGACAGGGCCTCTTCTGCAAGCACAAAAATTCAGCCCAGGTGGAAATTATATTTTTTTTCTTTTTTCTTTTTCTTTTTTCTTTTTTTTTTTTTTTTTTTTTTTGAGAAGAGAGAGAGAAAGACTATTTAAAGAGCGTGTGGTTTCTAACTGGTGATAATAGCTCCCTGCTGATAAAAGCTATCTCTGGCATACTGAGCAGATGGCAAAAAGCAGCAACAATCTGTTTCTCCTCATTTTATCCTTATGTGTCCACCATAGCTTAGAAAAGCTGGAGCTTCTTTTACAGGTGAAATTTAAATACATTTTTCTTCTTTGTCCTTTTCTCCCCTATCCTCTTCCAAACACACTGCACAATGAATTCCCTCCCTCTAGTTAACTATACATTATTTCCAACCACATAGAAATGAAATTAGGAGCTGAAGAAAGAACACAAAAAAGAAGCCAAGCTTTCATAAAAGAAGGAAAGGGCCTGGGAGAGGAAATTGTATGTACATTGAGTGTGCCTGCTGTTTCTCAGCTGGGAAGTAGAAGAACACAATGTACAATTTATTCCATAAATTGAATTATCTTCCTTCTTCTCACACCACAGTAGTTCATAGACATAGCAGTGACTGCGGATACACTGTGTAAATACATTGCAATCTTCCAGGTCACTGAGATTTATTCACCCCAGATTGTTGCAAAAAGTCCAGTGCATGGTCAGCCATGCCAGAATCTATCTAGGAATGATTTCTGAACTACATCTGGTTTGTTTGCAACAAATCTCCCACACATGCACAACATACACTGTCAAGAAAATAAAATTAATGAAACTAAGTATAAGAAATAATTAAAAGTGGAAACATCACCTTGTTTAGCTGTTGGAAAAACACTGACGTGAGGACAAAACTATGTAAAAGAGTCCTTGGACTTCCTTAAGGCTAGGAATTCCTTCAAACTAAAAAATCACAGTGAATAAAAAGCCAAGCCTGAACAGAAAAAAAAAAAAAAAGAATTATGTAAATGCAGTGCTATTCATCCCTTTCCAGGGAATAGCCTCACTTCTATCAGGAGAAAGAAGCCTGTTCACTTACAGAAGCTCTGAATCTTTTGCAGAGAGGAGGGAGCTTTTCAGGCCTGCTTTCTAATATCTTACAACTTCTACCTGCTGAAAAGGTACTGAAGAGTATTTCTAAATATTCGAAATATGTCATGATAGTTATCTGAAAACAGTTATGTTTTCACGCAAGTCTAGGTTTTATAAATCAGTTCAGAGCACAACCTCTCTTAAAGGCACAGCAACTTTCTCATCTGCTGCAGATTTTACCAGAGAAATATCCTATATCTCAGGATTTGCAAGTTAGAACACTGGAAAATAGGAAAATATTATTTAATATTAATTAAATAGGAAAATACTCAAGTATTGCAGTGTAACTATACCAGCTAATAGTGACGTGGAAAATGAAACTCGTCTACTAAAATGTAGACACCTAAAGCACTATTCATGCTTGACTGTTTTCACTTGTTTTCTTCCACTGATGATAAACAGAGCTCAAATTGACCTGCTGAGGTGTGGGTCTGTGCATGTGTCCAGATCACCAGAAAAGTGTTGCCCAGTTGATGCTGATGCTGCAGCAGTCAACATAAACATAATTTGCCTGATCTGATGTTATGTGCTAAACAATCCTTATGAAAAACTATACAAGTAGTGATTAAGCACAGGTAGTACTTTTCACAGAGGTATTATCATTTTGAAATAAGGACAGTACTGATCTGACATCACTGAAGGCAGTGCAGTGAATTATGAAGGGGTGGGAGTGCCAATCTTTCAAAGACACAGTTCTCAGAGAAGGTGATTATTACCTTAGAAATTATATATGTTAAAGCTTTTCCACAGCACGTACTTTTTGCTCAAAACAGAGCAATGAGTTTTAATGGCTCACATTGTATTAACCATCAAGTCAGGAAAAAAAATACACAGCTCCAGATAGAAAATAAAAGCCAGTGATGGCACATATGTTTTCTTTCCAGTTTCAGATAGTTTAGTCATTTCTGGATTTTTAATGCATTTATCTGCT
This sequence comes from Calcarius lapponicus, assembly GCA_039654755.1. Lineage (NCBI taxonomy): Eukaryota > Metazoa > Chordata > Aves > Passeriformes > Fringillidae > Calcarius > Calcarius lapponicus. Next base: position 19,205,250 of record CM077481.1, on the reverse strand, counting down.
CTCTGGTTTTAAAATCTTTGTGGGGAGCATGCGGAATAAGGAGACCAACTTGTAGTAAGAAAAATCTACCTATCTACATTATTAGAGATTGACAGGGGAATGGAAAGGAAGTAGTCATATTTGGCAAATTTAAATACATTCTTAAAATTAAGTTATGTAGTTTCTACTCAAGACTTGATTGTTAAAGAATTACAAAAGTCTTCTATTATGTAGAGATTCTGCCTCAGTGGATCCGGTGAAAGTGTACCTGCTGCTTGCTCCTTAAATTCAAAGAAAATTCCTTTTAAAAATCCTGCTAATGCGGATTTTGAATGGTAATTTGAGAGATATTGACATTGCTCATCTTCCTGCTTGATGCACTCAGAAGTGCCAGGTATGCAGAGAAAGACATTCATCACTTTCTCCACTCTCACTCTGGGAGAGGAAGCAAAATATCAACAAGAATATTTGAAAAACGTGACTGTCCCAAGTGAGTCACAGTGGGTGGAAAAGTGTGGCTTGAGAAGGAAAAAGAGCCACAAACTCACATTATCTATATGGATAAGCATAGATTGACATGGTGAAAGGCATGTGCACATTGTGGAAAAAAACCCATTATCATGTCCCATTCTTTGCAGCTCATTAATCCAAAACCAAAAATAATGTATAGGTTAGTCAGAAAGAAAACAAAATCCTACACACAGAAAGGAAAGGGATCAAAAAATTTAAAAATATTTTTTCAGAACTTCATAGTTCAGTGCACTCTCAATTTTCCAAGAACAAACCATGAAGACATACAGGTTTCAGTTGTGTTATTTATTAATCCAAATGTTCCTGAGCATGCTCTTTTTTTAAATTTCATAAATCTTTCATTAAATGTTTTGTATCCCAGAATGAACGATCCTTTTGAATGATTTATCTTTGTCATTGCTGCAAACCTGACCTATTCAGCTTATCTACTTTGAAGCTTCCTTAGGACTAATTAGCTGTCTCATTTCAGTGTCTCAAAACCCCTTGTTTTGTCTTCCTTTCAGGATTTTCTAAATTACTAGAAAAAGCACAAAACTCAGGAAGACAGATAAGACTTTAGAAGGCTATAAAAACAGTGAAAGTCATTAAAGCTCTTAATCAACACACTACATGCACATGGGGGAAATTAATTTTGATAATGTTGAGGTAGTTTTCCCAGAAAATGAAAGAACTAAAAGTGAAAGATACATGTTCATGTTAATAAATAGAGTCTTTGTAATTAGAATCTGCTGCTATAGCATTTACTCATGCCCTGTAAGACTGGCCTGCTGTCCACCACATGCAATGCAACTACACCTATCACAGGGTTAACCCCATTATTTGGATGTAGATAAAAGCATAGACAGGGCCTATTTAGGTCATTGGACAACTCATTTATTCAAAAGTGAAGAACACATTTGAATCGCAGACAAGTTTATGAGTCATGTCTAAAAGCCTGCTTTTATGGACCACGATCATCAACTTGTATGTGGACCGCTCCCTAGAAAATTCACAGTTTAACAGCCACATTGATAAGCATACTTCCTGCTGGATGAGACAAAACAGACTTTTCATCTAAATCATTATATGGTTTTCCAGAGGCCTTTCACAATCTCCATGGCTTAGAAAAATTAAGCACTGTATGACTTTTGTGAAGAAGTGCTCAGTGTACAAGCTAGCTGTCTCAGCCTACAAAAAGGAATTAATGCTCCTAACTTACAGGATTTTCCTGAGATTATTTTTTTTTTCCACAAAGTGGGATCAAAGTTCTTGTCACAGCAAAGTTTTTCAAAGGAAAGCTATTTCCATATAAAATCTCAGCTTTGCTGGCAAGGAGAACACTGGTTCCCAATACAGTTTTAAATTATTTCCCTCTAGCTGAGACCCGAAACAGGGTCTCACCCTTCAGCAGTACCACTGAACAGACTGTAAGAGCTGTTGTCCACCCCAAGGCCTCATACACTAAGTAGAAAACAAGAGTGTTGCATGCATTTTTCACTTTTATTTAAGTATATATAGATATATGTTTCTTGAATCCTCCTTTTTTTTTTGTATTTTGATGACTTGATTACCAAAATAACTATTAATCTTCTATAGACTGCAATATTTTATTTTACGGATAAAATCACTACTGCTCAGCTTATGGGAACATGAATGAAAATGGGCAAGAGTGTTTCATTCAGGTGCTCTCTAATATTTTAAACAGAAATATAAGGGAGGATTGAAAACTTAAACATGATCATCATGATGAACATGGTAGAAGGCGTGTAATTAAAAAGTGGGGCTTGACAACTGACTCCAGGCAGCTACTGAATACACGTTGCATATTTTATGAAGATGGTGAGTCTGCCCCAAAACTAGAGGCATAGTCTTCAGAATTGCCTCAAAGTTATGAAAGTAAAGATCTCTCTAAACAGAAAGAAAAATTAAGTAAATTGCAATTGAACATATTTCTACACCTACAGGAAAGGGAAATCACCTGAAAATTACTGGTATGTCATTGTCTTTCACATTCACTTTCCCTCTCAATTCATATTCCTTTCTTCAAAAATCCTTATATAAAAAACATGAAATCTAGAGCTGACAGCTTAGCTCATTTGCCTATTTTTTTTCCTCAAAGCAGTCAATTCTTTTCCTTTCCATCCCAACCTCAGAGTGATAGTGCCAGTGTGTGTGTGTTCAAGCAGAAATACTATCACTTGTTCAGCCCTTTAAAATATAATTTCTGGCATATAAACAAAACAAACAAAGAAACAAAACAAAAGGTAATTGTATTTCTTGCCTCTGTGTGCCGCAGCAGTTTCTTCTTTGACAGAGCCTGTACTGAGTGGCTGTTCCTCAAGCTTGGATGGGTAGGTTTCTGTTCATAATTTTATCCTTCTGTGAGTTGGATTAAATTACTGACAATTAACAGTCAAAAGGATTTTTGACCACTATAAGAGTAGAACAAACAAGGTCAAAAAGGTTTATTTTTTTTCTCTTCCTTTTCATTACGTTTGTCATACTTTGTTAAGTGTGCAAACATGTTCTGGAATAATAACTGTCTAGCATTAAATTGCACATTTTGCTACAAGTGTTGACTACTAATAGGTTGCAACTCATGAAACTACTTCTTTGCCTGCTACAAGGAAATATTACAGAAACAGTCAAAAAACCCCTAAACCCTGCTAAAATCAATCCAAATTTTAAATGTCTACCAAATTGCACAAAGGTATAGTATAGTCTCCCAACCATAAAATGACTTGCACTCCTGCAGTATGGCTGCAGCTTATTTCCTGCCAATATTCCCAACAACTGCAGTGAAACTATTCATAATCGCAGAACAGAAAAGGTAGGCAAGTGCTCTGCTGGACTTAGATGAAAGTATTCCTCACATCAGAAAACAGGGTTGCAAGTACAGGCCAACTACATTACATGCTTGAAGGTCTAAAGAGTCCTCAAAGCACTGAAAAGAAATGTCAAGTGAACTAGGGTCAGCTCAGGCCATGAAGACCAAACCAAGCATAATTTAATTTCTTTTGCTTTGGCTTTCTCTGGAGCAAATTCAACCAAAACCCACTCAGGATATTTGATGCAGTAGATAAAGGGCAACAGTAAGAATTAATCTAATGTTTCATTCAAGGTAGTTAGAGAATACATTTATACCTGTTCTGTGGTATAAATTAACTACCTTCAAGCTCTCTTCAGAGGAGAGAAGGTCAAGAAGACCTCATGAGAGATGAAAGGTCTCTGATCATCGTTCCCCCATCAATTTAGGAAAGGCAAAGTCCTTTGTGCACCAGGGGAGTTTAATCAAGATCACTGACAACTTAAAATTTGAGCAAAGATTAAAAATACCTACATCCCAAATTCAGAATTCAGGTGTTTTTTTCTGGGGACCAGCTGCAAATAAAAGGATTTTAGAGTGGCCTGAAACACAGTTCTATGCATCTGTGTGCTGCCAAGAGAAACAGAAGAAAGCAAAGAAGGCCTGAAAGAGTTGAAATAAATCCAAGAGCATAAGCAGACAGTCCCCATGAGAAGAAGCCTGGCTGAATGCAGAGAGCTATGTTGTACAGAGAGAAACATTCCCGTGCATCTGCATCACCGGAAGCCATGAGGATTTGCTCAGTGGCAGCACACAGTGCCAAGGAGAAACTTTGGGCGCACCCATGTCTCAGGCTGGCAAAGGTGAATGGGCTTTTGTCATAAGGGAGCTTTCTAGGGCAGCTTATTAGCATCTGTTGTGCAAGTTCTGTTTAAACTCTTGTCTCTAAAAATATGGTTTGTTCCCTGCAGGACACAGGTGGCCTAACATATTCCTGTTCTCAGGTGTGGCATTTCAGCCTTAGGAAACTTCTCTATCTGCAGCAGCAGCCAGAGCGCTGGTGTCAGAAGAGAGCTTCACTATTCACTGTAGCTGTTAGTCGCACCCTGACAGCAATTCATCCAGTCCAAAGGAGCACAGTCACACATTCCTACAGGCAGATGACAAAATATCCCCTATTCCCATCCAGAACTGGTGATCTTACAAGTCCGCTGCATGAAAATAAACCAAATTTTCCTATAACTATTGCATTCATTTTGATAGTTGGGATTAAAAGTGAGCACATTTGAAGCCCTTGGGAGGAGCAGGAGGTAATGTAACACTATTATCCAAGGGATGGCTTCAGTTTTTACAGGCTGTGACTCTTTAAAGAGGTTACATCATGTCAAGCTACTGCTGAGGACAGCAAGGAGAGAGAAGCAATGCTAAAAGCCACAGATGACATACAACTACCTGGCTGGCCAAACTGAGAGGAAGCCTCATGAAAATTTTTACCACATAATGTCACTTGGATTAATTTGTGACAGTTTCCTAAAGAAAAGAGAATAGAAAAAAAAAGTGGAGCTGACAAGAACTAAAATGTTCAGCATTTATAGGCAGTGGGCACCCTGTTGTTACTGTGAGCATGAGCTGGGTAGGTCTCAAGGGCAGTTACAAACAGACTAACATTACACAGACTCTCTGTCTGTCAAAAGTATCAGCTGAAAATTATTTTCAAGTTAACAGGCATTTATCAAAATAAAACAGGTATATCAAGACAGCCATGAAAAATTGCTAGGTACTTAATGTCTTTCATAGGGATTATTTCAGTGAATTATTTCACAAATTGATCCTCTGTTCCCCAGGTTTATCCAAATCTCAGTCTTTGAATAGCTCAGAGGAGGAGTTTTCAACTGAGGGGATCTGTGAGTTGTTTCCTCAAAGGAACTGGCAAAAGGAGCTGTTATGTCAAACACAACTGGCTGTGTTTGACATAACAATCCATGAATGTCAGTCACAAAAGGCAAAATTTTTAACAACAGACATGGAGCATCAAGATGTCTTGTTCGCATACGGATAAACTTTGTTTACTTACTAGAAAATAAAACTATGTTTAAAAGGATGTTCCTTCTCGTATTTTCATAAGGACCAAAACAACTAAGCCATGTACGGAGGTACAGCAGAGCTGGGACACTCCTCTTGCCCAGGAGTTACAGAGCACCAATCTCTTCCCAGCCCCCTCACTGCTGACGGCCTATTCACCAGCACAACCCCTTCACCAGACCTTTCTACTCAAGTGCTCAAAACAGCAGCAGTGTGATACATTTGCTAAAAGTTTCTTTTTCCCCTTTGCTCCTGGACATCTTTTGCCTGCAGAATTTCCACATTCACAGGCTCAAAGACTCCGTTCCCTGCTAGCAACATAAAGGATGTACCTTCTGCTGCTTTTCCCCCACAGGAGAAAGCTCAAGGGGTCTCAAAATCTTAAAGGAAGCCTCTGAGAAGACGTATAGGTGCAGGTTGGGGTCCCAGATCGTGCCCAGGGTGACAGAGCACTCACTCCCATATTACGAGAGAGGTGACTCTGAGTCATTCCTGCACTCCCCAACACCACAAAATAAAGGGTTCTTCCCACCCCTTGTCCACCCATTCTGGGACGACACAGTGACTGGCTGGGAGGGATTACAAGAGGTCATTTAATCTTTCTTCTTGCCCAGGGCAGGCTGCTGATGACACTTCTGGGAAGTGCTTGTTCAAGCAGTCCCTAAAAACCCCCACCACATCCCCAGACGTGTCTCACAGCTTCTACAGCCCAGTGCTCTCTGCTATGCAAGCCAGATTATCTATCTCCTTTTTCTCAGAGCATTTGAATTCATTTCCTCACCCTTTCAGAAAAATCTGAAGGCATTGCATCTTCCCAAAGATTTTTTTCTTTGCCTGCTGCTCTCACAACCAAATGGTCAGGGATTCTGGTCCTGAAAAATTTCAGACTTCTACTGTCTACCTGATTTATATTTTTATGTTGGTTCAAGTGATTCACAGACTCACCTTGCTGCTATTAAAAGCTGATATCAGGAGCATCAGAGAGTTCACCTAGTTCCTCTGGCAGAGCATGACAGCATTTCTACCAGAAACCACATTTCAGGAACAAAGCTTTTACCTCTCCAAAGGAGTCAGTGCTTCACATGACACTCAAACTGCAGCAATCCCAAGAGGCTACCAATTCCCAGTCCTGTGGGCATTAGGAGGCGATGCACACCTTCCCTTCTCTTTTCCAGCATTCACATGCCCTCGGGATGAGGCTGAACCAATGCAACAACAGGACACCATATTCTAGTTCCCCAGGAAAGGAGGAGACATTTCCCCTGAAAGATCAACATAATATACACTTTTGCATCCACAACATAAGAGCTCCACAGGCACAACTGACATTAAAAAGGCTAATTGAGGAGTGTCTGAGAAAATACTGCAAGGTCTTGACCATGAAACTTTAAAAAAAAATAAAAAGACACTAAAAAAATCCATAAATAAAAAAAAAAGTGAAAAGGAGACACTTGCCTGAGGGATTTAAAACATGTTAAAATGAAAGCCCCAGGGTCACACTGTGTTAATTCCTTAATTTTTCACAGGAAAAAAAATTTATGATAATATTTTCCTGAAGACAGTTCATTATTCCGGGCTTATTAAAAATCAATAGTCAGGAAGACTCCATCGCTATACTGCTTTCTGTATTGTAATTAAATCCTTTAACTGCATTCAGACAGAATAATTACACGCTCCAGGATGCATGAGTGGCTTGTTAGAGCTTACTCCTGTGCCTTACAGTTTCCCAGGGTGCTATAGTCTCATTTCTAGCCACATCTATCAGTCAAATGAACCTCCAGAGCACAGTATTATTTCCCCTGCAACAATTATAGTCTTATCTAGAGTATCTTGACCAAAACCAAACAGCCTTTAGAAAAGTACTTTTTTATTAAAACAGATCTTTTTTTCACCTTAGGATAAAAAGAAGAATCTCCATCCTAATCAAACATGAAATAACCTTATATAAACTTTACCTTTCATGGAATTTAGAGCTTGAGTGTTTTGTTTTTGTGGAGGTAATGCATGTAGAACAGCTTATTATACCTCAGACATCTGATTTTAACATAAAATGCTCTGTGTACTAAATAAATCCCTGTACTTTCACTTTCTTTGGTATGAGTAAACAATTTTCCCTCCCTGAATTCAGTCACACGAAAAGAATACCAAAAAGTACAGTGCAGTTTTTATCTTTGCTTCTCATATATTTAACAAACATTGGCTGCTCTACTTGCAACTATTATTTAAACTTTTCTGTTTAAATAATATAGTCATGATGCATCTCCGCAGAGATGCATCATGACTATATTATTTAAACAGAAAATTAATAGATTGAAGCAAATGCATATTCCATCAGTAACCCCAAATTGCAGTAGCCATAGAATGACAACAAAATGAAGATTTTAAAAAAGACCTAAGGCTTAATTTGCTCACCATGTCTGCTAGAAAATTGTTAATACTACTTGTAGTCTCCATTCTCATAATGGCTGAACAGAGATATCATTACATCCAGATTGTTTTTTTCTTTTTCTTTATATATACACTGCCTACAGTGTAATGGAATAAATTACTAGTTATGGATTTTTCAAATGCCCACAACTTTCAATCACTCCTCCCCCTTTTATTTTTTCAGTAATTTCCTTTTTAAAAAAAACCTGAATTAGTATCTATATATGACTATAAGAAAAAAATTTCACTACTTGCATTTTCCTAGCATTTTGTATTGATTTTAACATGATCATGTTTGAAAGAGTGAGGTGAAGTGCTGGAAAACATTTGTTCTAAGAATTCAGAAAAATCTGGTCTTTATTATAATTTTGACCTACTACTCTCTTACCATGAAGGCAAATCCCTGAATACCTAAATTTAGATGACTCTCAGAGTGAATTTCTTAATTTCAGGTCACTGCAACCATGTAAATATTCTGCTCATTGTGCTGGCTGATTTACTTCTCCCTTCTCTCTTCCAACACAACTTTTGCTCCACCATCTCTGCTATCTTCAGCTTCATTGTATGTCAATTTTAAGTGCAATGGAATTAATTTCAGTGCAATGAAATATGTACTGGGTAAGCCAGCATGGGTTTTCCTCTTTCCAGGTAGGAGCATAAATAAACCTAGCCTTAGTGATGTGAAATATGGATGTTGTGGTATTCCAAGAAAACATGATTACTTGATGTAATGTTGAAAGTAAGGCTTTTTAAGTGTGTTGACTCAGGAAAAAAAAAAAGAAAAAAAGAAAAAACACCACCAGTGCACCTTCTGCAAGGAAGACATTTTGATTGTCAGAATCAGGAAAAACAACTCTGAGCATGCAAATCATCCAGATCTCCCCTGCAGTGCATGGGTGACTATGGCTTTCTCAGAACCTGGGTTTCTCTTCTTCAGGTGTAATGACTGTCTCCTAGGGGGGAATGTCCCAAAATAAGCATGTCTTACAAACAGTCAAGAGAAAATGGCAACACTACCAGAATTAAACCACACAAGCTGCATTTCTAGCCCATCTGTTTTATCTAGGAAACACTCCCTGCAAAACACCACAGCCTCAGAAAAGCATTTTTTCTTCAACTTCTTTCCTTCACAATTGCATTCAAACTTTCTATGCCTGGCCCTCCAGGAGAAATTAGGGCAATTGAGAGTTATTTAGAAGCAGAGCATAAGTGTATAATCCTTCTGATTTCCCGCTGAAGAGACACATGTACAACAAGAGAGGGAAGGGGGAAATGGCAGACAGAAACAATGGAAAAGATGAAGACGGGGTAAGACACTCTTTCAATCAGCGCATACCTCTCGTCTGTCTGCAATTTAGAGACCACCCAGCCACAAAACCTTACCACACCAGCCTGTCACTCCTATACCAATACCTATATCAACTCTTCTTTTTTTAATTTCCTTTCTTATTATTATTCTTTATTTCAGTCTAGATTGTGCTTTAAAAGGTGTTCAGACATTTCTATAACTAGCCAAGTAGCAGCAGTGGTCTCTAAGGACACTTGCTGTGAAAGACATATACTATTCCTCTTTTTAACTCGTCACTGTTCTGCTTATGTTCAGAGACATTGCCGACACACAACTTCCAGCCCTCCCCAGGACTCGAGGTCAAGCTAAGGTGACATACACCTCCAATGCAGACCCACTGTCTCCTGTGCTTAACCTGAAAACATGAACCAAAGCCAGTGACAGGAAGCGTCCTGTTGTTTGATTTGCTCTGAAACATGTCATTATTTTATCATTAGCCAATCTAGTCCCTCAATACATCTGCTCTGTTTAAGCAGTCAAAGGGTCCTACTACAACCACAGAAATACACAGACTCTGATAGGAGCAATTAGGTGAAAAGATTTAAAAATAATAGCAGGAGGAAGTGCTAAAACAAATAAGATGCCAAAGGGGTTCTGCCTTGGAACCTCCTCTTTACATTGCAAAGGCTCAAAGACCAGCCACCTGGGCAGCTGCAGCCATGAGATTCATTTATACTTCCAAGAGGGAACTTGTTTTGTATAGCTTCAAAAATACACACTGCAACAACAACTCAGAAGTGGTAATGTCTTAAGTTGTTTAAAGAGTTTTCCACCAAACTCTGTGCTACTCAAATCCTGCTCAAACAGTGGTATTTCCAGTACCTGTAGTCAGCAACCTGTGATAGATAAAATGGCCTGCAAAACTACATACAGATATTATTTATTGTTCCTTTGCTGTTACAAACTGGATTAACGGATGTTACTACAAACCACTGCTTGTTTGCAGTCTGGAGCCTTCTACATATCTCAAACCTAAGCACGCAAGAACAGAGAACAAAATTCAATGCATGACCAATCAAAGCATAGAGCTGCAGCATAATCACTAGTGGGAGCATCTGGGACTATCAACTAGCAACAGATATTGATATTTTTGTCTTTATGGTGCTGTACTGATACACACTGACACTGCACAGTCCAGCCAGAAGATATGAACCCAAATTAGGAACCACTGGATAAACAGTGTCCCTCCTTCACAGCAGTCAGAGAAGGTGATCATAATGCTAGTAGACTTCAAGTCTGTGAAGTTATGTTGTTCTGCCTTCCAGAGAGAGCTTACGCATGCAGCTGAATAAATTGTCTTGTAAACTTTTGGAATACAAAACTTTAAAAAACTTTTACAGTTGTGAAAGAGTATTTTGTCTGGGAGAGGATCACTGTTATGCACACAAAGCCATTCTGTGCCATGTGTGTCCCAACAAGCAGCTTTGCCAGGAGTTCATACTCAGGCCCTTGTAGTCTCTTCCCAGACCTGACCAGTTCTTGCATATGTGCCACTTTACAAAAGATCCCGCCACAGAGACAACTTGCTATGGGAGGAAAAACGTGCTACAACTTAAAGTGATGTGTAGTTTTCTCCAACTGGACAAAAAGAAGCCAAAGTAAACATCCTTTTCAGGCAAGTGAACTGAGTTGGCAAAATTGGTTGCTCAGGTAGTATATCAAAGGCAGGAAAAGAAACCTACAAGAGCTGAAGATTTTAAAATAAGGGGGTGTAACTGAAGAATTGGCTCCCAGCAGCCAATTCTACTATCTTATCTGTAACAGAGTGAAAGCAATCTTATCCCAACAAAATTCTTCTGAAGTATTCACATATTAGCTTTTGTCTTGAATTTTTCTATTACAATCTCACCTTAAATTTATTCTTCATTGCCATTTTAAATATATTGGCTTATGAGCTTTCCTTATTAAAATTCTCCCTGAATTGGTGCCTTTTCAGTGTTCTGGGCACTCCTTACACACAAAGGATAATGAAGAAAACAATGCATTTCCTTCAGTTGTGGGGTTATTCAATGTCAGCTACCAAACCATAGCAAGGTCCTGGGCTGATGCATTCTCCTTACAAAAGCACAATACTTTTCACCCAGGAGCTAGTTGAAAAAAATCACCAGTATTTCTACAATGACAGACAGATGACTAGTTTACAGTGGTATAATATGCTCATACTTTGCTAGCGTCATTTGCCTAAACAATGCCTTACATGCATTATACTGCAGGTCTGGGACAAATTATGGTGAAATACATACAATGCTGTGTCAAACTGTTATTTCAGAAAATAAAAAACATAATTCCAGAGAATGTAACATCAAAGAACACAAAAAAAGTTTACAAATTTGAAATCAAAAGAAACAGCACTCTATCTCCACCTTCACACCTCAGTTGTGCATGTGAAATGAACTTGTCAGAGGCAGCTGTACTTCAGTGGCAAAGGAAATGTCACAGCCTTGGAAGTTTACTCAGCTTTGAGAAACTGAAAAAGCAACAGAAGGGGAACATTAGTTTATGTTTGGATATGCACACAGAGCAGCCAGGCTTAAGGATCCCATTTAACAGCTAGATACTGGAGCAAATTGTTCAAGCTACCTGGGAAGGTTACTCTAAGGACACAGAGCAACTGCACACATCATTGCCTTCCAGTCCTTATTCACCAAAGAGGATACGTACAACATATAACTCCCAACATCACAATTAGGCCATGTGCCACATCACCGTGCAAGTTTAAATCGATTGATTCCTATTTAATATATCCCTGAAGTTTAACATGGGCAATCTGTGAAAAGCTTTATGTAGGTTACTTAGCAGCTCCCATTGTTGCAGATAGCCTACATGGTAGATCATGCCTAGTCAGCCTTCCTGGAGCTGCACTGCTGAGACTCTGAAGAAGGAGAAATGTTATAAAGAGGAATTAAAAAGAGATCTGTGGATTCACAGAAACCTAATCCAGAAATGTGATGTTTACAAGAGCTGCTTCACAATTCCTCTACCACTTAGACTGAGGCAAGCATTCCTCCAGTTTCACTTACTTATGAAGCCTTGTGTTACTACAATGTTAAGTATACTGAAATTCCATTTGAAGGCTTGCACAGGACAAGAAGAAGAGATCAAGTGGAGGAACTGGCTCTACAGGTGGAGGGACTCTCAGCTAGCCTATTCCAAAACAGATTTTATCTTAAGCTAAAAGAAGAACAAAGCAGAGCTCTACATAAGAAAACAAGTCTTTTTAATCTGACTGAACAAGGCTTATAGAGAAAAGATTCAGCCACAGCCATAGGGCACATCCATCTACTCCAACAAGTGCAAACAGATCTGAATGCCTCTCTACTGCTTGGTAGAAAGACAAGCATAATCCAGTGCCAGTCACCAAAATGCAGGACAGCCAACCAGAAAACGGGGCCATGGATCATCTTTCTGGATTAGATGCTCTGCTATGCCAGCTGGGCAGACAATTCCAAGCCAGTGCTGGCATAATGCTCAGCTGTCTGTGCAGATGCAGCCACACACACCTCAGGAAACAGCATCCTGTAGGTTGATCCCATTATCTGTGACATTTTAGCTACTGGCTCCACTTTTCTGAGATCTAGCCAGCTGTGAGCCCATAGGCTGGAATAAGGATCTGAGCATAACCCTGGGCTCTTTTAGCTGCCAAGGCCCTACAAACGCTGGAATCTTTGCTGTTCTCAAGTGCCAGTATGTGTGACACGATAGATATTGCAGCTGCACGGTGGAGAATGAAAGGCTACCTTCTCTCATTTTTTCTTTCCTTTTTGTGATTAAATGTATTTATGCACACTCGCCCACATTTACACTACATGTAGCATAATCAGCTATCAGCTCATCTGCTCTATATTTTACTATTCAGGTCTCAGAAATTCTTAACTTGTGAACCAAAGCAGAGTGACAAATAGTTTAACACATCAGACCAAAGTCACTTCAGCTGCAATGGATTTTTAAAGGACAACATTCAAGGCTGATAGTGATCATTTGGGCTGTCAACACATTGTTGGTCATCAGTGAGCCCAAGAACTGAGAGGGCTGCACACCTGCCATTTCAAACTGCCAGTAGATTCAAGTGCTTTGGAGAAGGTTGTGCTTGACTGAGGCTTTTTTCATTTCAGTGGACATTACTTAAACAAAGGCCTTGCTTGAGCTGTGACCCAAAAGAAGACAGAACAAGGCTAAGCCCCAGTGGAATTCAGACAAATGAGGCTCTCAGTAAAGAATTGCAGGTGTTTTTATTAGACAAAGTTGCACAGCTCAAAGTGTAGGCAAGTTCTCTTGGCCTCTAAAACAGAGATAGAAGATTGCAAATGCAAACACAAGCTGAAAACAATCGAGGTTTTAATAGATATGTATCAATTTGGTCATCTTTGAAAGCAAAGTTAGACTTACCTCTCTGGAGCAGAGAGAGGGAGGGAGGGAGGGAGGGAGGCACATGATAAAGCAGCTGTCTCAGTGTCACAAACTTACAAAAACACTCAAGTAAAAGACAGCATTTTCCAGAGGCTAAAATATTGCCTAACCTTCAGACAGCAGAGCTTTACTTAAGTAGGTTTTCACCTCTGTGCTCTTCATCACCCTTATCTCATCTTTATTTGTGTTACACACTGGTACAGCAGGACTGTTTTGGGCCCCAAGCAATGCAGAGCACAACCCCAAGCCTTCATCAGTGATGGGGCAAAAGCCCAGTCTCGTGTGTGCTTTACTTAATACAGTAAGAAAGAGGATGAACTACTTTCTCGGGCAGTGTAAAAACCATGTTGGGTTCTCCAGCAGAATAGTCAGTATCCCAGATATTAGATTATTTCACTGCGATGACCCTCCCACAAACAGAAGCAGACCTGTTTCATGACTGTGTGACTTGAATGGAAGTTGGTGCGATGCAGTTGCTCCTTTCAATCCCCTCTCCTTGATTCTTGCCACAGAGGGGTGATGTAGGATGCTGGTTGCTCAGAAAAACAGGGTCAGTTTATTAATGCTGCATCCATACAATACTGGGTCCTCAGGAATGATGAAATACAGCTACAAGAAGCATCGAGTACTGCTAGGTGTCTTTCTGTCCAATATAACAGCAGCTGAGTTGAGATTTTACTACTGCTCCAGTAAGGACAGATTAACAAAGAAAGGGAGCAGTGCTGTTCTACAGGCAGCATAAGCCTCTGTCTCCAGAGAGGCTATCTCTAACCTCAATTCTTTCTGCTTTGCTGGCCAAGTTAATCGGGGGCTAGAGATGAGTGTTCAGCTTTATCAAAAGGCTGGTGTAATTAAACTCACAGATCCAAAAGCTATCCTGCCAGTACAAAGGGTGAGCCCCTTCTGCTGTTCTTAGTCATGAGTCAGCCTAGTATGACCAGAAGACATTACTTTGAAATCTAGGCATGCCACAGGGGTTTTTTTCATTTATTTTTTTTTAATTCTCACACATACACTCAGACTTCTTACTCTTCCTAGAGCAAGCAAACTGTTGACACACTTCCACTTCAGTGGCCATCTTTCTCCTCAAAATGCTTCTGTTGAAAGCTAAAGAGGCAATGCATGTCCCCAGTTTTTTTGTGAGGAAAAAGTACCCAGCACAGGTGTATGTCTAGACATACGTGCAGCATTACAGACTAGTACAGGCAGGTGAATGTGGCCAGCAGTGCTTAAAAACAAAGGAAAACAGTGAAAACCATCAGGTTGCTCTTGACCCTTTGAAAACACTTGTTACCCCTGGCATAGGGTATTGCACTGCTTCACCTCAGGCCATGCTACAGAGCTGGTACTCACAAGAGCATCCCAGGGACAGCAGTACCCACTGCCCTTGTGCCACAGGGCTCCATGCCAAATGCATCTAAGAGTAAACTCTTTGTTCATACTCATCATTCTGGATTTGTTCATACTCATCTTCCTTGCACAGGTATAGTCTTGCAGGCACAAACATATCTTGTTGCTCACTGACAAAATGACCTGGTGTTTGTTAGTGCAAAGCAAGTTCACATAGCAGAAAGCACTGTGCAAAAATATCCAGGCAAGTTTTGATAGAGATCAGCTGTTAAAATTACTGGTAATTAACTAAATACCAATAATTTAAATTATTAGGCTAAATCAGCTCAAAAATACTGTTCTAATATCTCTGACTGGATTGAACCACGTAACTGGGCCTTTCAAATCTGAGGTCTCCTCTCTGCATATCACTATATTACACCAGGGTAATCTGACCTCCATGAAAGGAGCAAGGCGTCACCCACAAACATAGCTGAGGAAGATGGCAAAAGCACATGAAGTTGAGACTGCTGGGAGGTGAAGGTCCCAAGGAGGGGACACAGGCACTCACACATGTGCACACACATGGCCAAGATCAGCTGCCAGCACATTCTCCCCACGGTACTTCAGGCAGGGAAAGCGCTTCAGAGGCCTTGCAGCAGCAACCCTCAGAGGTGCAGGGGACTGGCTGCTCACATATGGTCATCATATGAATCTTCATCTTTTTGGTTAAAAACCAGAAATTTGAATCCCATATGAAAACTGTGCCCTCAGTCACTCCCACTCTGACTCAAGGAAGAGTGGGTCAGAAACCACAGCAGAAAGTGCCCAGCAGCCCCACAGTCTCTGCCCACTGAGCAGGCAAGGGGTTGTGATGGCTGACAGCCAGCCTTGAGGCTTCACAGTCAGAGATGACCCTAATTAGAACTTGACCAGCCTAGACCACAAGTGAACCTGCCTAGGCCCTTGGGGACCCAGCTTAGAGCCATTAGGGAACCAGCCTAGAGGCATTTGGGAACCAGCCTGGGCCCTTGGGAAACCAGCCTAGGGCCATTAGGGAACCAGCCTAGAGCCATTTGGGAACCAGCCTAGGCCCTTGGGGAACCAGCCTGGGCCCTTGGGAACCAGCCTGGGCCCTTGGGGAACCAGCCTAGGCCCTTGGGGAACCAGCCTAGGCCCTTGGGGAACCAGCCTGGGCCCTTGGGAACCAGCCTAGGGCCATTAGGGAACCAGCCTAAGCCCTTGGGGAACCAGCCTAGGCCCTTGGGGAACCAGCCTAGACCATTAGGGGCACAGACAGCTACTGGCCAGTTAGCCAGGTGGCAGCCAAATTCAGCCCATCAGGACTAGCCGTGCAGGCCTTTGAGGGCTATATAAAGTGAACTGCACTCGATAAAATGTACTGTTGCCGCATGAACCTCGATTGTTGTGTTATGTGTCTGTCTCAACTGTGACAAGAAGCCACTTCTGCCCTCATCCCTGTATATCAACGTGAAGAAGGCAGAATGTTTCATAAAAGAAGGGGTAAGTCAACATGTGATGGAAAGAACCTCTGAACTATTTCAGCTCACTGTCTAATGCCTGTCAGGAGTGAAAGAAGTACAGCTGATAGCTACTTGAGCAAGGGAGAGTGACAGTTGCCCAAGATCATTCAGGCACATTTGACTTTTTACACATTTGCTTCAAAATTTAAAAAAATTTGCTTTATTGATGATTTGCATTTTATTGGTGATTGTCTTGAACATTTTTTCTTTTTATTGTAGTATCTCAAGGCTATAGGTCAAAACTAAGAAGGGTAATCAAGCATGAATGAACTCAGACAGCATGAGAAACAAAAAAGAACAACTCAAGCATTTTGACCCACATGCAGTGATGATCAATAGCGAGCAGCATGTCTTCTGTTTTTCACTGTCCTTCCTGATCACAGCCATAATGGCTAGCACAATGCAGCCAAGGAAGGTTTAGCTTTGTTAAATGAAAAAACACATTGCAAAGCACTGGCAAGGCACATGGTTTAAAAAAATGACTGCCAACAAAAAACCTACAAAACAACAATGATGAAACACTCACAATGAAAAAAAAAAACCCATAGAAATAATAAAAAACCCTACTAAAATAGTAATAGGAATCATGATTTTTCTAACCACTTATCTAGAAGAAAATACATCTAACGTCAGCTAATATATAGGAAACTTCTAGGATTCTACTCAGAGAACAGGTTTCATTTTCCACATTGTCCAGGTTTCTCATGAAATTGGATATTTTCCTTATCAGTATTTCCCAGGTTTTTCCCTACATTTTTACTGGGCTTCAAAACTCCAGTCTACAAAGCATGCACAAAATCACTTTTGTAGTTCCACAGGTTCATTAATAGGATTCTGAAACTTGGAAATAAGGAGGGCTGAGTATGAAGTTTTTCTAAAAGATAGTCACAAACCCGTATAAAATATTACCTAGAATGATTCTAACTGCAATCATCAGTTCAAGTAAATAGGCAGACCTGTCACACATCCTCAGTTATTGTAAGTGCCCTTTCATCCCTTTAACAAAACTGAGTCAAATAAGAATGGACTGTCATTCAAGCTAGTTATAAAGCCTGGTACAGAGCAGAACCTACCTGTCAGCCCAGAAATTTCAGATATTCTTGTCATTAGTCAGGGAGAATAAAGATTCAGGCAGATGTCAACATCTGCCCAAGTGATTCAGAAATCTCTGGATCGAAGTGATGCACAGCTACAGATAAAACCAACCATTGTATCCATTGCCATAAGGCAGCCAAGGATATTTTGCAGAGAAACTGTGATACATTTTATGGATTCTTGTATTTATTTCAAGTTGTCATCCAAATTGTACTGCCTCTTAACAAGAGATAGATAAACCCAGCGCACCTCACTGTGAGAGAACCTGACTTTAAGGAGAACATAACTATGGTTTGTGCAATAATTAAGCTCCTATGAGAGAACAGATTGTTTCTGAGTTTGACAGAAGCCTTCTAACTTTGATTGATTTCTCTTCTAAAAGTAGCAGAAAATTCTTTTAAGGCACTATTTGGGGTTGTTTATCCAAAAAAATGCTTCAGGGAAGTTGTACAATTCACGTATTGCAACAAGTACGCAAAGCTTCAGCAGTTGCTCACCTGGGGGTTATCAACAAAACTAAAATATATTCTACAGGTAAAAATGCACTGCTACTAGGAGATAATCTTCAAAGTATTATGCCAAGGTACTGAATCTGTTAATTAACCAGGACACTAGGTTCTAAGGAATACAGCTAGTAATGATTCTGTCCATGTGGTGAGAGCCAGCAAAGTGTGACCAAGACAGTCAGCAAATGCCAATACAATGCTCTCTGAGTTGTTTGCTGCGCTAACTCCACTAATTCATTCCACTGGTACGTTTAAGCTGCTTCTGAAAACAACAGAACTGCTTCTTAAACACATACAGCCCAGAACTATGATCAGGAAATTAAAAGTTATCTTGATACAAAATTTTATTTGCATAGGCTGCACCAAGTTGCCTTATTCATATAGTTAATAGCTTTGCCAGAGTTGACAGCAAAACATTACAAGACAAGCTGTAACAAATGCTTGAAATAGGTACCTGCACTTGGGCCTAAAGGTCAATGTGTCTCAGAAATTAAATCCTCTGCTTAGGAGTGGGGATCTGCATATATGAAGACAACATGGCTTATAGGCACCCCATGGGATGGGCAACTGTGTAAATTGACATATACAGGTAGCCAGGACAATCACCAAGCTGAAATGCAGAGTAGATTCGTGTCACATCCTTACTAACAATGCCAGGCATTTGCCAGAGACACTGGGGGGTACAGGCTCAATCAGGCTGAATTTGTCCCACAGAACAGCAGGGAGGCCCCCGCAGCCTGCCTCAGTACATGAAAGGGCTTTGTGCACGTGCACCTTATCACAAGGCTGTGCTTTTAGGATGTCTCTCTCTCCCAAAAGAAGCCTCAAACATTTTTGTGAGAGTTTATTACCTCTATACAGGTATTCCACTTCTTGAAACAGTCAGAGGATGAACAACACTAGGCATGGAGTTTCCCCACACTGACATTCTTAGCATTCCCAGCTGCAAGGTCAGTTTGAGCAAAATTATTCCCTCCTTGCCAAATCTTCCAGTTGTAACCTTTTCCTCCCAACAGCAATACAGAGACCAGCCAACATCAGCTGTGTTTTCCTAATGGTGCATCTGATTAACTCGCTGCACTGAAACAAGAAGTCAGGGTTAGTGCTTTATGCAGATCTGATCACAGAGGAGAGGGTTCTGTGCCAGGCAATAATAGATTTACTGGATTTGTAACTAGCATAAAAGGTAATCCAAGGAAGAGCCTTTCATGCAGCACTGATGTTATACCCAGCCAGGATCATAGAGAACACAGAAGACCAGCCACAAAACTTTTGGTCTCTCAGATGGGTTGGGACCTGTGTGTGCACTCCAAATTTTCTGCTTCCTCACATGTTCCCCTGTTCCTTGTGTATGTATCAGGTTTAATGCATTTCCTCTCCAGTATCTCCAGTCCAGATGGCCATACAATACGGTTTTTCTCTCCAAGTAATGGACTGGTATTTCAGGGCAGGCAGTATGGTGCAGTATGGGGTAGTGCCCCATGGCCATAGCCAGCCCTGACACATTAGGGTAGCAGGGCTGGATTGCTGGGCAGGTGCAGACAGATTTCCATCACAACCATGTCCCAAGATGTACCAGGAGTTGTCCCCTCATGACAAAAAGCCACTGGTCCACTGTCCTCCAGGAGCTGTGCAGCCAATGCTATCACCCCTCTCATCACTCAGCCACCTGTGTACAAGCTCTTGGCCACACCAAACTGCTCCACGAACCCAAAGAAGCCTTCATATGGGAGGCTTATCTGAACAAAGCAGTGTACTGGGATTCTTGTGAATAGCATAATCTTATTTGCAGTATTGGGACTAACCCCAGTGCCAGGACAGATGGAGTAGCTGAGCAACTACTGATTCTGGGAGCCGGTCAAATCCACTCAAGGGCAGCGCTGCAAGATTGTGGTTTCCAACCACAGCTAAGACCGGGGCTACCCTCTACCCTCTGTGTCTTGGAGGTGTTTTCTTCTGCCTGTAGCAGTGACTTACCTGTCACCTACCACTTCATTCACAGGTGGATATAGATGGGGACAGTCATCCCTTGAATGGAAGGGATCCCAGCCACAGGTGGTGGCCAGCCTACCCAGTCTGTTGAGCAAGCTGTACTTGGATGTCCTGCAGGAGGTTGTGGAAGTCCCCCATGAGAAACAGAGCAAGGATGACCCTGGAAAGGAAGAAAAAGAAAGGTAATCTTTAGTGAATGCAGGGAGAATGAGTGGTTTACACTGTTCTGTTCTTGTCATTGCATTAGTTGTTTCTATGAGTCATATTACAATACAAAGTCATAAAAAGCAAAATTCCCTAGACTTTGGTCCTCGTTCTTTACCTCTTCTAGAAAACTTACGCTGGCTGGTGGCAGTTTACACTTACCTGTCATCATGTATTGCTGAGTGTTTCATTTTAGCTACATTGTTCCTATTTTATTTTTCCTTCTGAAAAGAGGTTCTTCTAAATTTTCCATACAGAAGTAACTCTATCTGACATTATCATTTGTCAGATTCAAAAAAAAGAAACCCTATTCACTAAAATCTGAAACTTGAACTTCTCAATTGGGCCAGATCTTGAATGAGCAAGGAAATACTATCATTCACTGGAACATAAACCTTCATGTTGCTACCACTATACTCTCATGGTCCTGAGCATGAATATCTACAATTATCTCATCTTTGCATGTCAGGATCTGAAACCCCAAAGTTCCAGTGGGACTATCTTCCTCACAGAATAGACTAATGAACAACCTCAGACTGCATTGCAGTGTTAGTTATCTCAATTAACAAGTAAATAAACTTACTCACTCTTCAAACACGTTTTTAATTAAAATTCCTGTGTGAAATTTACTGCAGTTATAAACCAGAAGAGTAATTAGTACTGTAGCATAGACAGCTAGGACTTCAGTCATAATTAAAATAAATACTGCTTATTAATAAATAAATTGTCTAGCAGCCAGTTCTGTAACTCAGTAACAGCTTAATTCTGATCATTTATTTCTTGTTTAAAATGAAGAATCTAAACTTAATGTGACATGGGCAAGAATACAAAGAAAAAAAGGTGTCTGATGGGTTTTCCCTTTCTCTGAAATCAAAGAATATTGAAAACTGAAATAGATAGTCACTTTTCTGCCTACTTCTCCACCAAGGCAAATTAATTATATCTAGCAATAGTCAACATGAGACTCTGGGGGTTTTTTGTGATGGTACCAGGCTGTTTTTGCTTCAGCAGAATTCAAAAGAAATTCCTTCACAAAATTTCATGGGAAAAAGAAAGGAAGGTAGAAATGTCATGTATATCAAAAGACATTAAATATTAAGGAAGTAAAATCTTGCAAAGAAGCAGAGGTTTCCTTAGCAATGAACCATTCCCTAATTTCCTTATTCAGCTCTATGCATCTGTCCATGCTTTCTGGATAACTCTCTTGTATTTGATCCAGTGGTGGCTGCAAGTTGCATCAGAGGTTCCTCTGGCTTCTCATCCCAGACCACTTGCACAGGGCTAAGAAGTAAAGGCAGATATTTCATCCTGCCTCGTGCAATCCTAACCAAATGCTAACCCTTCTTTAAATCCAATGACACTGCCAGCACCTTTGTGATTGTGGCAAACTATAAATCAGGAGGTGGCAAACATAAGAGGCATGAGCTGATCCATGGTTTTCATTCAAACAACTCACATTGGTGACATCGGTCTATTCTCCAGAGGCAGGTCAAGTTTGGGAGAAAAGCCTTGGAAGTACATATGTAAATGGACACAAAAACCAATAAGGCTTTGGTCTAAGCTGAAAAGCCGAAGCAATTATTAAAACAATTTTTTTTAAAAGCAACCCACTCACGTTCCATCCTTCCCACAATAACACCCACAGTATGTGAGGGGTGAATGTGGCAACAGGCATCTTCAGTCTATCTGACAATGAGAAACAACTCAGTTGGCTTTTGATTTCACCTCTACCCCATAAAATAATTTCAAAAATCTAGGTATTTTGAGGGGTTTTTTTCAGATATAACATGTTAGCATGTTAGAGAAACAATCACAGTCCATGAGAGACCACAGTGAAATCCAGCTGACCACAGCTTAAAACTTTTTGAAAGGCATTTTTGCCTAATTTGCCTAGTTTTGCATCAGTAATGTAGCAGCACCAGTCCCAGATTTCACTGGACTGTGGCATGGAAAGGATCTGCTGGACATCCAGATACCCCAAATGAGGGCACAGCTATGAAGAAACCCATGGCTCTCTGAATCAAATGAAAGTGAGGCTACCCAGACCTCACAATAACGATGCCTGGGCATGACCATGGTTTCCAGACACAGTTGCTTAATTGCGCTAAACTTGTCTGCAAGCTGAATTTTCTTTCAGCCACTTCAACCTACTACAAGCCTGCCCTCACTACAGGAGCATGGGCATGAAGGAGACTACTGATGGCAAACACACAAGTACACTGTGAGAGCTGAGGGTCAAGGGTTTGTGAGGTTTTATGTAAAACACCTGTTTCCTAAAACATCAAAGGAGAATTTGCACCAGCTGAGAAATGTGAAAGGTAAGAGCCGTCATCACCTCCAAGGAAGGAAACGGAACGGCCTTTGGTAGAATTTGCTGTTCATTAAGGATACTCAGTCACAGGCTGACAATTTCAGTGAGATAGTAATATTTGTAATGAAGATCAAGAGTACAAGGAGAAGTATGCATAAAATGGCAGTAATTACTCAAGGAATATGAAGAAGACGAGATGACCTAGAAAAAGGGGAAAAAAAAAAAACCAAACACAAAATCCACCGAAGAAATCCAACCCAGGCAAAAATAAGAGAAGGCCTGAAACTGAATTCTAAAATTTACCCCAAGCTAAGTCTTATGCAAGATGATAAATATTGACAATAAACTTAAGGGCAGTTGTTCACCTCACGGTCTCCAAAATGTAATGTTGATGCACCAGTAAATGTGGTAGTCATTGGTTTTCTTCCAAAGAACTTGAAATTGACCTATTTTCCTCATGAAAAAAATCATGTTAATTTATTAATTTAGGATGTGCATACTTTTTCATAACGAAACAGTATCCAAAGTTGGACTGCTAGGATACAAACAAAATATTTCACTCTTTCAGGCAACTAAGGAAAATAATTGAGTAAAAAAAAGGAATGTTTAAACATCTGTGAAGACTTTTAAAGTAGGCTTGACAAGATTTGCAGGTGTCCAGAGGCAGAAAATCAAAGATGACTAAGGACATAGTGTTACCTTACTTCCACTGTTGGTCAATATTCCACAAGTGTGGAAGGGGGGAAAACCAAAAAGGTTGAGACAAGCACAGAGAGAAAATTCAATTAATTTTCAACAAACATGACAGGCAATGCATTGAGCCCCAATATCATCCAGCTTCAAAGCAACTTAAGCACCAACTTGACAACAATGTTTTTCATGACACTATGGGACTGCACGAAAAGGGAGTCAGGCCCTATGGAAGAGGGAGTTCTGGTGCTTCCATGACTTGCAGTTGTCAAAAGAAAAATCTCATCTCCTTTTGGTTTTACCCCATCAATGGCAGATATATTTTAAATGTCCAGTTTATACCAACCCATGGGCCTCTCTTCACTTTTTTAGAAACAGCTACTGATGCAGCATAAAAGGAGATCTTAAGTGGTAGCCTTTACTGAGATTGAAAATTTTAGTGAAGCATCCTCCCCCACAACCCTCTTCACTATAATAGAAGAACTAAATTTTATTGAGGAAATAAAATACTAACAGGACATAATTTTACCAACAACAAAAGGAAGAACTTTGCTCCATTATTCTGCATACGTATGACTGCTTGAAGTGATTAAAAAAACAACTTCACACACAAACACAGAAAACAGATGGCATCAGAAGAAGATGACACATGAAGGCACATTACAAAAACAACTGACTCAATAAATGTTAAAGAAAAAAAGACTTTTAAATCTTTTAAAATATTTTTATATCTACATATATATATGTATGTACTTAGTTATCCTATTAGTTTTATCTTAGGTTCTCCTTTAGGTTAACTTCCTTGAGCTCTAAGCTTGAACTCCTGGCCCTAAATTTTGCCAGATTTACTCCATATCAATAAGAAAAGGTCCTTCTGCTGCAATGCTTTATGTACCCTGAAAAGAGCCTGCTTCGTTTCTTGTGTCCCATTTCTGTGTTCTTATGCCCTAAACAGAAATCTGGATTACATTCTCAGTAATACCCTCATGGATGTGACCATTGCTCTGCCTCAGCCCCCTTCCTCCTGCTCGGTCCCATGGGAAGCAGAGTACAGTGCACAGCACAGATTGAAGATCATCACTCAAAAGTATCCCTTTGCATTTACCTTAGACATCTAGAAAAAAAATCAGGCAGTGTTGGTGGATCTTTTTTAGAAAGGAGGGTCTGCTCCTAGCGCAGAGAGCATGGATATAATCACGTTTCTGCTGACTCTCTGCCTGATCTCTAAAGCAATGTGTCCTATTTACTAAAAAGGACTGTATGCCAAGCACCTTACTACGTGACTAAATTCTGCCAGTTTGCTGAAATGCCTTAAGCATTTTGCTTTTATTCTGAAATTATTATTGTTTTTATTAATTCACTTCACTTGAAAAAGAAGGACACATGTTCATACAGGTCCATAAATCCTTCCATAGGCATGGTTTTTGACACCTGTAACTTCAAATTTTATATTTATATTTCTTCCTTTCTGCATACTAGAAATTTGGAGCAACAGTACCATAAGTAATAATTCTAAATCTGGGGGGAAAATACCAGCTGTGTCAAAAATAAAAAGAGATGATTTAGGATATCTGGACCATTGCTTTTCCCTGTTTGGCTAGGACATTTAATTTACAAAGGCAAAAACAGAGGAATGGGATGAGGAATTTGAAGTTCAAACTTCTCAAACACAGAAAGGGATTCAGACTATTTTTAAACTGAGGGATCAGTCTTCTCTTACTAAAAGAACACATCCAACAAAGGTTGATGCAGTTTGTAATTCAGAGTGCTTTTATAATTCTTGGAATACCATGTTCCCTCTTATTACCTTTTGCAAGTAATGACTGCTTACCTGCAAAAGGTATCATCCTTTTCCACCCTGGCCGATTACAGACACTATTTGCATGTACCTCCGGGTCCCCCTCAAAAGCTGCAATATCACATGTCCAGTTTCTGAAAGAAAGTGGTAATGACAAAAATTTTTCTATACCATTGTCCCCTTGGTATCACTGGCTGTCATTACTATGGCAAGGCTGTTCTCCACTCCTTTCCATAAGTCTATCAGACTTGAAACCTTACCTATCAAGAATCAGAAGGCCTAGGTAATATCTAAAGGCCCATAGCTGACAGGGTTTTTTCTCAAGGACAAACAGCTTTTCCAGCACAAATGCTAAACACAGGACAAGGACAAATCTCCCCAGGAGTTAGTCCTAGGCAGTTGCATGAGTTTTCCAGGTGTTTAACCATCACAACATTGTGACCTCTGCTCCAGGGAGAGGCATTTCCCTGATGTTCCCTCTTCCAGTCTCAGCCCAGGACAGTGCAGGTGTCAGGAGCTCTCCACAGCATACTTGACCCTTGGGGAGGCAATTACTGTAGACACAACGAGAAGGTGCTCAAGATCCTATGCTCCCTACTGCTGTATAAATCCCTATACAGAACAAATATATACCATACTTCAGAAGTTAGGATTACCTAAACATAACTACTACAGCTCAAAACTGCTGCTCAGACTAAGGCACTCTTTTTCACACAGTGGAGATACATCTGCAGCACCTGTAGCTGTACTCAAGGTACCATGAGTGGCGCTAGCAACAAAGACATATACCTACTTACTGTGTAATCTGCCAGGTTCCCTGGAGGATATCTATAGCCTAGAGTACAATTCATAGCTATTAATATCCAAGTCAGCTAAATTAAAGCTAGCTCATGTACAACTGTACGTGCTGCAATCACGCTTTCAATCACAGGACAGAAAATATCACAAATGGCTTAAAAGCAGAATTAGCAACAAACATGAAGGTTTTTATGGGCACGCCTGCCTGCACAGACAAGCACAACTGGCTTGTCTGTATGTACCTGGAGGACAGCCAAGGCCTGGTCATGCACTGTGTGAGGACATGAGCACTGCACTCTAGCACAACACAGAGCAGCAGCACAAACCCACTGGCCAGTGTTCCCTGTTCTGAACAGCACAGTTTTTCCTCGGTGCTGGAGCCACCCACCACTCCCCAGGATGCTGCAGATAAACACTGCGCACATTTTCCATCTGTGGCTGAAGAGGGTCCTGGCACAAGAATGTGGCTCTTCCCCATGGGAGAGGGGTATGAGCTACTGCTTGATTCAGAAAAATTTCTTACAGCATTATTTTACTAAGGCAAATTATTAAATATCTCTTATGTCTCAGTCTTCCCACCTGTAAAATTGAAAGAAGCACACATCTAAGCAGCACTCAGAGATTAAAATCTCTACATAGATGCTTATTACATATGAAGAATAGGTAAAAGTGCACATAGAATGGTTATCATGTTATCACATCTGTGCATTATTTTGTGTGCCTTCTGTAGGTTTTAATGCCTATTTATTCTTTTAATGCAGATACAGAGAAATTCAGTCTGGGTTTAGCTGCTGCAGGTAGACAGTTAAAAGGGTTAACGTGTAGGTATCTATTTTAATTAATCAACAACAAAAGTTGGATCTTTCAATGTCACTGTCTCTGGCAACTAAACCAGTTTAGGAGATACCACTTTCTTCTGCCTACTTGTTCCTGAACCCCAAGTCAGATTTATTCAACCAATCTGAGATGTATGGTATAAGTACATCCAGTGAAACTACCTAGGTTAAATTTTAAGAAAAAAGGAAACAAAAAACATCATGTACACACCCATTCCTTTCCCAAAAAAAGAAAGAGGTAAAAAAAGTCAGTCCAAACCAATTTAACAACCTGGTTGAGTAAGAATCTTTGCAAACATGGTGGGATACCTGGGGCACCTGAACTCTACGTGGAAATGCTGAGCTACACTCTAACAAAAGTTGGGGAAGACAGCTGGGGAAACACAATGACAAAAATTTCCTGGGCTGGCTACAAAGCCATCTGCTAATCTCATAAGTTTTTTCAATTTTGTTTTGATGACGTCCTCAGATACACTTGATCTGCATGGCTAAGTCTAGATGTGGGCACCCCTCTCCGCTACCCAGCACACCGCTTGCAGAGTTGCCACATTGTAAAGGCCAAGAGGAAGAGGCTTCATGAGCTGAGAAATCAAACATTCCTGGATGCAGGGAAGATGCCAAATGCACACCACAGCAGCTGTGTACATCGTGCTGCACAGTAGCTGTAAACCTGCAAGCAGGCACACTACCAAATATCCATTGGTTTCAGGCATTTTCACATGCTGCTGCCAAGCAGGTAGAGACAAACTGGTGCCACAGGCAGCCACTTGCTGCCAGGGACTGCCATTCTCCAGGTGTCTGGATCCAAGCAGCAGAAAACAGTTGAAAAAGAGACTGGCCTTTGTAATTCCCATTTTGGACATAGAAAGGGTATCCAGCGCAGGTTTGTACATGAATCCCCAGGAGCATCCTGTGGCCTCCCAGATGGAGACTGCAACCAAGCACAGGGGAGTGCATGGCCCAAACTGCACTGGGAGAACACTGCCAAGAGAAGGCAACCCGGGCCACTCCTACATTGTATGCATAGAAATGTAAGCATCTTAGAGAGGAACAAATGCTACAATCCAGGTGAAACCGAGGGTGTTCAAGCTCACACCCAGCCAAGTCCTGCCAAACTAACCTGAGACTATTCTCACACTTTTTATTTCAAAAATTGCTTTAAAAAAGAGTACTTACATGCAGGTCTTGTATGCTATATAGCTTAAAAGCTGGTGGAACAGCATGCCCTGTGAGGACCATTGGCCAGACAAGAAGATCCCATTCTCAGGAAGAGAGGAGGCCCTTCCCAGTTGTGATGTTACACCAGTTTACTGACATAACATATCTCCCAGAAAAAACCTCCCATTACTCAAAGCTGCCTCTGGCCTGGGTGAAATTTTACTACATGAAAGGAAACTGTAAGACACACCACTGAAAAGCAGGTTAAATCTTGCACACTCTACAAGGGGAAACAGTGAACAGATAGAGCCTACACTGCCCCAGCTTATTTTCATACACCTAGTTTGAAAGATATGTCAAAACAAACAAGGACCAGGAAAATATATGAGATGTTGTTTCTGCAAGTGTTACACTTTAAGCTAAAATACAGCTTAATTGCTCAAGAGAGGTTACATAAAAATAACCTGGCTTACTATCAGATTTCAAACTTTTTCTCTCCAGCCTCTCTCATTTAAAAACTTATGTTGACTCACCAACCCTGTCAAAATCAACAATTTGAAAAGCAAAGCCTATATATGGTGTTAATTAGGATGTTTCTTTTTACTACAAAGCCACCAGGACTCTGCATTTATATCCTGTGTAATTTATTTTTTGTCTCAACTATATATGAACTTTAAATCCATTTTATTTGACATGAATAATAATTCCCAGTATAAAACTCTGTTATTTTGAATGAGAACTGAATGTGTGCTACAAATTCCTGTTTAATATGAAATTGTTAATAAAATGAGAAAAAAGTTCCTTTTAAAATATCCATAACACAAAAAATTGAACAGGAGAGGCACCAGTGTTAGAATTCTCAGATGCTAGATCCTGAAGTTCCTCAGATGCTGAAAACTGAGTAGATAGAACAACAAGGTGCCATCTGTTTGTATTTATTGGCAAGGGAGAAGTGGTTTATGTAAATTAACTTCTCCAGATGACATCAGACTCCCTTATTCCATTTTGTCTTATTAGTAGAAGATGAAAATCCCTTCCAATGCAACTTTTGCCAGCATCCTACACCAGCAAAAATAAAAAAACTTCCAGACAGCTGAAAGTAATATTTGAACAACTATCTACCCTAAGATTTATGTTTTAGAGGTGTACAGCAAATGTTGCCTCATGAATACTGCATCTGCTCATGGAAGCCATTCTAAGCTTCAAAACTACTCATCAAATAGGACAAGGCATTGTAGTAAATTTCAGTAAGAAGTAGCACAGTGTCCCACGCAAATTACTGAGATGCAGTTACAGTATTGTGAATTTCAATCCAGTTTGCCACTTAATTATTGCATGGCTTTCAGCAAGTTACTTTATATCTCTCCTTTTCTTTAGGCTCACACATTTCTTTATTCTCACTTCAGAGGTGGAATGGAAGACTGGATAAAGGGCATGAAATACAATGGTAATTTTCCACCAGGAATGAGGCTTGACTTCTGGATAGCTTTCAAAGTGTAGTCTTCGTGCAATGCAAACTGCTGTCAAGTGCTCCAACACTGACATACCAAGATTATGCCTTGAAATTCTGGATTTGATACTGCTTGATACTATTTGACACTAGATTTTATTCACAGTATGCTCCTCTTACCCTCAGGTTTAGGTCCTCATTAAGAACAAGGTCTAGGGTTTTGCTGTACCCCATTTTGGACACAGGATTGTAGTAAAAAGAGAATATAATAAGCTTGACCTGGATAAGACAAATTGTCCTGGAAACAGTAGGAACACAAATCCTACATTACAAAAAAAAAAACAAACCTGTTTCCTATGACATGAAAAAAGCTTCTTTTCTGAATCACAGGAACCTTAAAGTGTTTCAGGGTTTTTTAAATAGCCATAGTGCCAAGGACAGCTTTTTTCCTCTGATTCAAAATTTGAAATACCTTTTACTTTCACTTCAAAACCTTTCCCATGCTAATCCTTGGCAAAAAAAAAAAAAAGAGAGATTGAGACAGGCATACAATGATTAGCATTTCAGCTCAAAGAGTTAAACTCATGCTGTCATGAGACAGCAAAGTAGCATATGAGTACCTGGAAAAGTAGATGGGCTGCCATCCATGTGATAGCACAGTAAGCTTTGGTGTTTACAGAAAGAAAATATATTTTCCAGAAAAAAAAAAAAAAACCAAAAAAAAACAGATTTAAAGGCAACTTTTAGTTTTTGTAAAAAACTAGTTTAAAATTTATCTGTAACACATTTTACTTAATGAGAAAACAAAAAAAAAAAAAAAAAAAAAAAAAAAAACACTCCACTTCTCTATTTCAGTCACACTTGTGACCCAAGACAGCAGCAGAAAAGACAAGTGTAAGACTGTTAATTAGTTGGACATGAGCTTTTCACTTGATCTGAATTTAGAGAAGAATGTATAATTTTCTCCTTTTATGTTAGAGTACATATTGCCCATATCACTGCAGTGCCAACACAGGCACATTCTTAAGTATCGCTTTAGAGGGAAATTACATGAAACTTTAACTTCCATGCACCTTTCAAAAGGACAACTACAGCAAGAAAACAACAAGAAGTGGGAACACAAAGAAATAAGAAGCAACTCCTAGTCTCCCTCTATTTGTAAATATAAGAGTGCCTGAGCACTTTGTAAGAAAATAAAACTACATCCAAATGCAGATGACAGCTAAATATCAAAAAATGGCCAATTGTGGGAGATTCAACATAACTTTCACAGGACAGAAGTAAATAAATAGTTAATTTGCTGTTTATCCTCTCACAATCTTTTATTTTCTAAGACTACAGAACACAAATAGTCCCCATATCTCAGCTTCACACTTCCCAAGGAATCAAGCTTCCAACAGTGTGAATAAAAGTGTCTTCCAAATTCATTTTTAGGGTCACAATTTCAGCAGGTACAGGATTATGTGCCTCTTCTCCTTAGCTAACAACTGTGCACATCTTGGAGTAATAAAATCTGCTACAGGAGAGAAGAAGGGCTGTTTGGTTGTCCCTGATGACTTCTATCAAAGGTGTTTCAATGGCTGGTGCATTTAGTGTGCAGGTTTACATTGCCCCTTGAATGTTCTCAGGATAAGGATGTTTGGATACACTTACTCTCTGTAGTGCTGCAGAGGTGTTTACCTCTTTATCTTTATTCACTTACCACAGACAAGTAGTTTTGTCCCTTTTCTGTGCCCTTCCAAAGTTCTTCCATGTGACTCTGGAAGGATCTAGTTGTAGTTCAGAAGATGCCAATGGCTCTGCCACGACTGTGGCTGACAGTGGAGAGGCAGCATGTGCAGGAAGGCCACTTACAGAGAGAAAACCCACAGGGATGGTTTCTCAAAAAAGTTGGTGGTGGGACCACATAGATTAGAAATGTATGCTGTTCTTCAGTGGCTGGAGCTCACCAAGATTTTGTTAATTTATCCAACAGCAGAAATCAGAGTCAAATCTTTAGAATTCTGGGGATACATGACTTAGATTCCATCTCCTAATATCAGAGGCTAAAGAAAAAGCAAAAAACTCCAGTTGCATACAGCAGCTTGGACTGTTGCAAGACCCACCCCCAGCTGCTGTTCTTCCCCTCTGTTCTGGAGCACAGTAGATACAGTGAAGATGCAGCTGGGGTAGGTCAAAAATCCAAAAGCAGGAGAGGTATCCTGAGCTTGAAGTATTATTTTGGATGTAGTAATCACAGCAATCACTTTGATACTTTCTGGTGACACTCAACTTCCTCATGTTATTCTCTCATTATCTTATAAAAATCATGGTTAAAACTTACTAATTGTGCTGTGCCAAAATATGTCTGGTAGAGACCAGTATGCAACACACACTGGTTGTACATCTGTATTGTGGTGGATTCTGAGCAAGAAAATGCCACGGCTGCCACTTGCTCCATGCACGAGAAGTGTAAGCTTCCTTGCAGTAGGGAGCAGGGTCTGCTGGCCCAGGCTTGCTCTCACCATGGAGCCCTGTAGCACCTGTGAGACTAAAATTTCACCATAAAGTACAGCACAAGAACTTGATCTAGTCCTGACAACTCTATCCTATCACTTCTTCCACTTTTCAGAGGACTGGTTTAGCAGATTACAGTATGTATGATAAATCTGGCTCTATACTGCTCATAAAAAAACAGTTCCAAAAGAACCTTCATGCTAACTATTGTATGATTGAAGTACATAGCATATCTAAGTACATTTACCTTCTCAAGAATAATATCTTTTCCAGTAGAAAAACAGTGACTACTCACATAAGGCTTGTTTCTTTGCTTTCCTCTTCATGCAATGTCCTGATCAGTGATAATCAAAATCTCTTTCTGAAAAAGTAGGGTAGGGTCTACAACCTATACACATGGTTTAAAGACACATCTTTCAGAAATACTTTCAGCTCTCTGCAAATTCAGTGGGGTTTTGTTTTCCCACAGTTATATTTGTTTTGTAATAAAACCTAAGATTTTACTTCATTAACTGAAACAAAACTGCTGGTTAAAGGAGGATAAAAGCACCCTTAACTTCTTTCTACTCTGAATATCCAGGGAAGTCAGGGTAGAAATGCTGTTGTAGGCTTGATCTCTATGAAATTCTGTTCATTAACATACAAATAGGCCAGATTCAACTAATATTAGTACAGTAGTCAAAAGTATAAAAAAGATGCTTTTTAATTACTTATGTATTTTGGAGACTGCAGCTGTTAATGCTGTAAAGGCCTTTTGATCTTGGTAAGTTGTAATTTATTGAAAATGAGCCATTTGCAGTGTGTTTCTGTTCATGCTTCCTATAAAGTGAAAAAAAATCAGTTAATTAAATAATTTTGTTCTAACACTGATATCCTTAATCATATAGTACTCATTAAACAGCCACCACATAAATGTGTAACTGTGAGTTTAATAAAAGATATTAAGATATTTCACAAAATTATTTAAGAATAGCATGAACCCCTCCAATCATGAAGTTTTGATCTACTTAAAGAATAGCATGTTCTTTCTTACAGGAGTAGCATTTTTTTAAATCAGGACTCCTCTTAAAACAATCAATCTCAAAGTTAGTCAAGTAGAGGAAAGCCATCCATTAGACTACTGCTTTATGGGAACATAAAATAGCCTGGGATAGCTGTGCACCATATGAAATCCTGTTTGGCCTGAAATGAAACTCTGCAATAAGCAGAAAACATTCCGCTCCTATTAAACACAAGTCCCTGTCCCATCAATGTGAGAGAGGACCAGAACTTTCTGTATTTCACATACAGCAACAGCACTTTTTACACACAGACCTGGGGCAGCACATCTGAAACAAGTCTGTTTCTGCAGTCTACAGGAAAACACTTCAATAAGCACTTAAAAATCTGAAAGGCAGGTGACTGTGATTAGCTATTTGTATAATTAGCTTTACTGATCATAATCCACTTACGCAAAAAAATAGAGAACTTAGACACTACTCCTGCTCCAGGGAGTCTACACAGGCATTGAAGGATCAAGTGTGCATTCCTGTTTCCATGAAAACACTAAACTCTGGGCTGTTTGTTAGGGTGAGGTTCACTAAGACCTTAACCATGAAAATAACTTCAGGTCTGTGCTCCCAGGTTCTGCCCACAGCACCCAAAGCCACCAGCACAGCTAACGCAGATGCTGCCCATCAGAGCAATTTGTAGCAGATGTCTACTTAGTTGCTGCCCCAGTAACTTTGAGTATTTGCAGGGACTGCACTGGTTACAGAGGCCAGTTTGACTCAGAACAGCTGACAAATCCATGCTTACATGGTAGTGGGAAAAATATTTAAAGCATCTTAAGAAGTGCAAACCTCAAAACTATTTTCCGGTCTTATGTATTCCAAATGCTGAACATTACAAGATCATACAATAGGAGCACAAATCATAAAATGGTTTGAGTTGGAAGGAACTTTTATAGGTCATCTAGGCCAACCCCCCAGCAATTAGGGACATCTTCAACTATGTTAGGTTGCTCAAAGTCACATCCAGTCTAACCTTAAAAGTTTCTGCAGCTAAGACATCCACAACTTCTCCAGGAAACTTGTTCCAATGTTTCACAACCCACATTGCAAAAAATATTTTCCTTTTATGTAGGCCAAATCTAACCTCTTTCTGTCCAAAGCCATTCCCCCTAGTGATAGCGTCCTATCACTACGTGCCCTTGTAAAATCCCTTTAGGTACAGGTAGGTGCTACAAGGTCTCCCTGGAACCTTCTCTTCTCCAGGCTAAGCAACCACAATTCTCTCAGCCTTTCATCATGGGAAGGTGTTCAATCCATCTAATCATTTTTATGGCTGTCCTATAGACCTATTCTAACAAAGCCATGTCTTTCTGGTTCTGGGTGCGGTGTTCCAGGTGGGTCTCAGCAGAGTGGAGCAGAGGGGCAGGATCCCCTCCCTCCCCTGCTGCCCACACTGCTCTGGATCCAGCCCAGGACACGTTTGGCTCTCTGGGCTGTGAGTGCCATGGCTGGGCCATGTGCAGCCTTGCACCCACCAGCAGCCCCAAGACCTTCTCCTCAGGGCTGTTCTGGGCCTGTTCATCCCCAGCATGTGCTGATACCAGGGGTTGGCCTGATTCAGATACAGCACCTTGCAGTGGTCTTGGTGAATCCCATGGAGTTCCCATGGGCCCGTTTCTCCCATTTCTCCATAACATCCCATCCTTCAGGTGTGTCAACAGCACCACCCAGGTTGGGGCCATCTCCAAACTTGTGGAGGGTGCACTTGATCCTTTTGTCTATATCATTGATGAAGATATTAAATGACTCTGGTCCCAGTACAGACTCCTGAGGGCACCACTTGTCACTGATGTCCCTTGGGACTCTGCATCTTGACCACAACCATCTGGATGGGACTGTCCAACCATTGAATCCATCTCTTTCCAACTTGAAGAGAAGGATGTCATGGGGAATAGAGTCAAGGACTTTACAGAAGTCCAGATAAATGACATGTGGACTTTCTTGCCCAGTGATGGAGTTACTTCATTATAGTAGGCCACTGCATAAGTCATACAGGAATTCCTCTTGGCAAAGTGGTGCTAGCTGTCTTGAATTGCCTCCCTCTTTTCCATGTTCCTTAGTACAGCTTCTAGGAGCATATGTTCCATAGACGGGCTGACAGGTCAATAGTTCTCAGGTCGTCCTGCCTACCCTTTTTAAAAAGAGATGCAATATTTCCGTTTATCCAGTTAGTGGAGACATCCCCTGACTGTATGCCTTTTCAAATATCATGGAGACTAGCCTGGCAACTACATCAGAAAATTTCCTCAGGAATTTGGGATCTCATCAGATCTCATAGACTTATGTATGTCCAGGGTCTTCAAGTGGTCATGAACCTGATCATTACTCCCCCAGTCCCTGTCTTGTAGTCCACTGACTTGAGAGGTTTGCAAAGAGTGATTGACATTAAAGACTTGAGGCAAAAACTGTTCAGCCTTCTCCTCATCTGTTGTTAGCAGTTTGCCCGCCTTGTTCAATGGTGGACAGTACTCCTTCTGTGACCTTTCTTTTCTTGCTGTAGAAACCCTTCCTGTTTTTCTTTGTGTCTCTTGTCAAATTCAGCTCCAAGAGCACCTTGGCCTTGATCTTCCCATCCCTACACAACCAGGCAGCATTCCTATATTCTTTCCAGGATACTTGTCCCTCATTCCATTGTCTGTGCATTCTTGCCCATTAGTTTGATCAGCAGGTCTTGACTCATCCACGCCCATCCTTTCCTTTTCTGGTTTCTTACAGATAAGAGTTTTGTGCTCTAAGGAAAGTGTCCATAAAGATCTGCCAGTTTTGTTCTGCTGTTTCCCATGTCATCCTACTGACTAATTCCTTGAGCAGCTGGAGTTTGCTTCCCTAAATTCAGGGTCCTGACTGTGTTCTTCACCTGTCCCATATTCCCAGGACTGCAGATCCAGCAGTGATGTTCACTGCAGCCCTGGCTGCCCCCATCCTTGGTGTCACCCATGAGCTCCCTTGCACTGCTGACCATCAGGTGCAGTAACAGATCCCCTCTGTCAGG
Source organism: Calcarius lapponicus (assembly GCA_039654755.1). Classification (NCBI taxonomy): domain Eukaryota; kingdom Metazoa; phylum Chordata; class Aves; order Passeriformes; family Fringillidae; genus Calcarius; species Calcarius lapponicus. Next base: position 19,169,440 of record CM077481.1, on the reverse strand, counting down.
GCTCTCCATTACCTGGCTTAATCCACGTGCGTCCCAGCAGTCCCCAGGATTGCCTACAGCTCACTCTGCTTCTTTTCCAGAGGATGTTGAGGGTTGAAGTGCCCCAGCAGGATGAGATCTGGTGAGTTCAGTGCCTCCTGTGCTGGAGCAAGAAGGTGCTGTTGTGAACTGACTCTCCCTGATCAGGCAGCCTCTAACAGACACCATCCACAAGGTTCCCTTTGTTACCTCAGTCTCTGACTCTCACCCATGAAGTTTTGATCTGTTTGTGGCTGTTCTTCAGAGGCAGCCCTTCAATTTTCATTCATCTCTTATGTAGAGGGCAACACAGAGAGATCCCTCCCTGTCCCTTCTGAACAGCCTGTAGCCATCAGTGGCCACACTCGTCATGGGATTCATGCCTCCAGGCAACTAGGCAACTAAAGGCACCTAGCTTGTAGCCATCTAGCAGTATGACAGCTTCCAGTTCCTGTTTGTTTGAAGATTATATTGGAGAATTGATTCATCTGTCTGAGGATCGTCAAACAGTCCACAGAGATTTAGTGAGGTGAAAGTACCCAAGTAAGTTACTAGCATCCTCCACAATAAGCTGAGGAGGGTGTTTCATTGCTTCCTACATCCTTATTTATTCTCTGAAATCTCTAGGTTCTTTGGTAAGGACCAAGATCTACGTTCTTCTTTCCAAGCTTATTGTTCACTTTCAGGTCAGAGGTAGTGAGAAAGGAAATTGTGTCTGTGGCTTACAACAAGACCTCTCTCCTTTTCCCTCTCTCCAGGGGGAGCAGAAAGGACAGTCTGTTTCTAGCTACCCTGCTGCTTCACTCAAAGGCAGTGTGAAAAATCCTCTTAGGCATCAGCTGGAGTAGTTTTGCTCAGGGCGGTATTGACAGCAGATGTGGGTCGAGGAGAATTTCTCTGGGTCACTTTGGAAAGGATCATGACAAGGATCAGCAACATGGTGTGGCTAAGATATTACAGTGTGTTTTGTTTGCCCTAGAGGGAGCAGACACATGGTATCTGTGGTAGATTAGTCTCTTCTGATTCTGCACAAGGCTCACCTACAGTGTCCTGAGGACTGAAATACTTTATTTCTACTACAGTCATCTGTTTTGAAATAAGGCATATGGACAAAATTTGACATGGTTCTTCAGGCATAGAGGTGCTCTTAAAATCTCCTTGTAGCTCTGACATAGATGACATCCTTCTCTGACTGTAGGTAAGTCTTAAAGACAAAAACAAAAACAAAAAGCCAAACCAATCCAAAACAAAAAAACAACAACAACAAAAAAAAATCGCCAAAAAAAAAAAAAGGAGGGAAGGAGGGCAGTGTTTCTGGGGTTGGTTTGGATTGGTATTCTCAAAGCAAATAGTAGGAAAGAAGTACCTCAATTCAATTATTTACAGTCCTGGAAAGACCTAGAAAACAGAAACCACTTAACTATTTTACAGTGCTGCTCTTCCACTTTTTGCAGAAGTTTAACCCTGATGACTATTGTGCCAATGCTGATTCATGAGCAAGTCTACCAGCTTAAAGGGAAGAGAACAAAGACACATTATCTTCCAAAGCAATCATGGAAAGCAAAAGTCTCTTATATTGCTTGAAAGGAGCAAACACATCTTTTTGTTTAACATAGGTCTAGTCTTACAGGCCAATTCAGAATGTCTTTCTGTAGAACACCACATGCTATTCAGGACACAGAGGTCCTTAAAAGTTTAACAAAAAGCTTTTTCATTGATTTTTTTTTTTTGTCTTGACTGAAAACTCCCTGCTGGGGGGCATAAAGGTTTGGGGAGTGTATTATGTGCTCAGTGCAAAAGAACCTGCTAAACAAATGAAAGCGAGGGGTAGACAAGTTTCCAATTTGTCTAACAAAGATCTCTCCATGGCCCATTTAACCTTCAAAATATTTGGGGGAATTTGCCTTTTCACAGCCCCCATGCTTTTCTGCATCTATTTTCTTTTTGGCACTGTTTTAACTTGTGAATTTAAATCCTGCCTACATTCAGAAGCACAGCACCCAGATGAATAAAAAGTACATTTCTTCAAGGTGGAAGCAAGACATGGTAGGATATACTGACCTAACTACTTATAATACAGGCTGCTGCACTTTTCTCCGGTGTGGAATCTTGTTGCATCTCTCAACAATCCAGATAAACTAAATACCCTGTCAAAAACGTAAAATACTACAAAAACTGTCAGAGGTTTTCTGCTCCATGAGTTGATTTGATGTTTGGGAGAATGTTGAGAAATATCTAGGTCTGTGCAATTTACAGTGAGGCTTGGAGGGACAAGTCTGGGAAGATGTTTCAGCCTTTCTAGGATGTAATCTCTTAGGCTGTCTCTCTGGTAGAACTGCACTGTCCCCGTGTGGACATACATGTAAGTAGCTTTGTGTCATGCACTGCAGTTACTTCTGTCTTTATCCTTAGGAATGCCACCACCAGCTAGGCACCTTCACATCACAATAGCTGAATCCATGCAAGATATCGAGACAGGAAACATATATAACACATTAACTGTGTTCTTGCAATTATGAAAACACAAACTGTGTGTGACCAAGCCTTTACTTGCTGGGATTTGCAAGTTGAAAAGAGAAAGTGATTACATAATAATTTCTAAATCTGCCACTGAAAATGAACACCAAAGCTCCTTTGAAGATTGTTTTGAGGTCGTCTGAGAGGCCTCATACACTTACTCTCTTGTACATTTCACTGTGCCAAAGATAACCTCATTAATGCAGGAATGGTATGTAAACCTCCAAAGAAAATACATACACATCCTGCTGATGGCATGAGGAGGAATGATTCATCTTACACATCTTCGGCTTCCCCCTGGTGTGGATGTTACATTGCCCTCTTTTTGACTTTTAGTTATTCTTCTCCTTTGTTCAGAAACTGGCATAATTTTGTAAGATGCTTGGTAATATGTGTATACAGAACTGAATCGTGGCATGTGGTGTTTATCTCAGGAGCCTAAAGATGCATGTTTTTAATGCCAAGAATGTCCAAATTTCATTTCCTCTTTGTTTAGTTGCATCTGGGAGGTGCAACTAACTATGGGACTCTGGTCCCATAGAGTGGTCCCGTTCAGTAGAGGCAGTGGAAAGCCAGACAGCTTTCTGATTCAACATAATCTATGATGAGGTGCTATTTTCATTTCTGTATCTGGAATATTAAAGAGGAAGAGACAGAAATGTGTGCTTCTTGTGGCTTTGCTACATCTAATGCTCTGTTATAAGTTGTCTCAACATTTGCTTATTTCTGGCATGCTGACATTTCACAACCTACAGTTGTGAAACCTACAGTGAACAGGAAATCACCAAGAATTACTCTGCTTACTTTTAGATGTGGAATATACATTGCTCATAATTAAATGACAGCACCATAAAGACATGTGTTAGCTACAAACTTGGACTGAACTGTAAGAAAATTACCGTTGGCCATCTTAAACCCAACTATATGTAACTAGTCTGGCTTTGTGATCTCAGCAAAGCATTTAGCCAGGATGTTTACAGAATGACTGGGGGCATGATGAGGAGAGTGGAATTTTCCTTAAACTTTTCAAGCCAGTACTGGTACCCCTGCCTCTAGAGATAAAATGCAGCTCAGAAGTGATGCATTTTGAGGTGCAGAGGGAAAGTAAATTAATAAAGGACAAAGCATCTCAAATACTGAAAAATTAACATAGGACATTTACTTGATTTGGAGACACGCTCTTGCATTGCAAAGTCTCTGTGTTAACCCTAGCTAGCTGGTAGTCATTACTCAGGAAACTGGTGTTAGTTGGTATTATAAGGGTCTATTTCCTCTGCTCTTCTAAATGAAGCACAGCTGAAGACAGAATGACATGCAACTCTGTCTTTGTATTCCGGAAAGGATGTGGCTGTTTTGTATCTCCACTCTTTGAGCAGAATAAATCCACATCTAAGAAGGCATTCTGGAAGTTCATAATTGCACCCAGATGATCACATCTTGGGGTCTAATCTCTCCTGTCTTCCTGATACAGAGTACTTCAGTCATTCCCTAGGATTAAATTTCTGGTGTTTACAGCTAAGAGCCCAGACAGCTACAAACCAAATTAAGACTGGGCTTCAGAGTAGATCTCCAAAATACGACTTTCGTATATACCAGCAAGCACCAAAGTGCCAAATTTAAGTTCTAAACTATCTTTTATGACTTCTTGCAATTTTCAACCATAAACCTGGACTTGGACACCCAATCTAGTTCACCTTGGTTTCCCACCCAAGATGATAGGTCTGCTAGATGATGAACCCTAGTGAATAAAACATTTGGGTTAAACTTCTATCAGTCAAGTAGAACAAGGCATGCTCTGACACAGGCCTCCTCCACAGGCTACTGGTGGATCTCTGCACCCCCTTCGACCTTCATGGGCTCAGGGGCACAGCTGCTTCCATGGTCTGCACTATGGGCTGCAGGAGAATACCAGCTGCAGTGCCTGGAGCACCGCATCCCCCTCCTTTTCACCTCACTTCATTATGTGCTTGCACTATGAGGACCAGAGGATGGAGCTGGGGGTGGAAAGGAGAAGAAAAGGGGGCTCAGAGAGACCTTTTCACTTTTTACAAGTGCCAGGAAGGAGGAGGTCAGCCTCTTCTCCCAGGCAACCACCAATAGGACAAGAGACACAGTCTTAAGCTGCACCAGAGGCGGTTTGAGATGGAGTTTCATCTGCCCAGAGAGGTAATGGAATCACTGTGACTGGAGGTGTATAAGGAAAGACTGGATGCAGCACAAAGTTCCACAGTCTAGTTGACAAAGTGTTCCATCATAGGTTGGACTCAATGACCTCAGAGGTCTTTTCCACCCTAATTGATTCTTGGGGTTTGTGGTTCTTTGATTCACTGACTCTGGTGCTTGCATAATTCCTCTCTTTTCTGTCCGCAATTACATCTTTGCAATAACTCTTCTTTTCTTTTCTTTTCCTTAAACATGTTATCACAGAAATGTTACCACTATCACTGATCTTCTTGGCCTTGGCCAACAGCAGGTTCACCTTGGAGCCAGCTGTCATTGGCTCCCTCAGACACAGAGGAAGCTTCTCACAGCTTCTCACAGAAGCCATCCCTGCAGCACTCCCACTACCAAAATCTGGCCACACAAACCCAATACAACAGATGTTGAATAAGGGCACTACACTTCTGCTGAAAGAGGGTTAAGAAATACTTGCTAACATCTGGCAACCGTTCTCTTGCAACAGGATGTCCTTACCCAGGTGCTGCAGTGGCCCTGCTCAGTCATGAAAACACTGCCATAAAGAACCACACTTCTTCTACAAAGGCTGCAGTCCTTTAAAAGCTACCTAAGAGTTTAAAAACTACCTATGAAACAAACCATAATACAGTATGGTTTGTTTCATAGTCCCACTGTATTGCTGCCAACTGAATGACAGCAAAATTCAGACCAAGACTCAGTGCTGCTGATTAAGGTGATAACTTAGGATCTGTGACACAGTGATATAATTCCTCAACTCCTGTTAGTGACTTTCAGTGTGATTTCAGGAGACTTTCTTAAATCTTTTTTCCCTACATCTCAAATACTCTCAAATAGCTCTCAAATACTGCCATAGTGGAGCTATTGGGCAGCTTAGATAAAACTGATGCAAGCAAGAAGAAAGACATCCCTCCTGTGCTTCCAATAATGCATGCTATTTGCAGGACTATGGAATGCCCCAGAAGAAAAGGAGGCTCTCAATTTTGTAATCCCTTTAAATATATGCAACCTAAGAATTATTTGCTGCTCATGGAACTATTTTTAATTGGTGTGATGGTGGAAATATTAGATTATTAATCAATAGCCAGAACCAGCTATAATTCATGTATATAATAGAAAAAGAGTCCCCATGAGTCTAGAATATAAGGCTGCTGGTGCACACAGCTGTTTAAGTATTGGGGTCTTTCTGAAGTGTAAACTAGTAAGATTTTACTAAAATGAAGTGTCTTTGAACTAGACTTTCAGGGAGGAGAAGAAAACCAGCTCTTTTTTTTTGCTTTTTTTTTTGCCCTTTTTTTTTTTTTTTTTTTTTTTTTTTTTTTTTTTTTTTTTTTTGCAAGACAGTTAGAAATACTTTTATACAGGACTTCTGGTTCATTACATTCCCCAGGAACATGGAACATAATGAATGATATAGATATTACAGCTAAGGGTTTCAAGGGAAGTGGAGGAGTAATTAAAGAAAAATATTTTTAAACTGTTTCCAAAAAGCCTTTACTTCAAAAAATTGTTTGGGTAGTCCAAAATCAATTACCTAGATGTGCAGAGGGTAGCCAACAAGAGAAAATAAAAAGGGCTTAGTGAAGTTACAAGCCCACATCTGAAGCAACACAATCTCTGTGGCAGAATAGGCAGTTCAAGAGTGTAACTATTGCTGCATGCAGGAACAACCTCAGTGCTAGGGAATGCCAGGGACCTTCTGCTGCTGGGTGAGAAGGAGTCATGTAGTGCCGCAGCAGGGTCATTGATGAGAAGAATCCTCAGATCCAGGAGCAACTCATGTGAGCCTCCTTTCCGACTGGGACAACATTGAAAAACAGATTTTGGAGCAGATGACCTGCTCTCTGTTTTTAAACAGCTGCTTCAGCCCCTCTCACTGCTCCTCCATCACTTCCTTCTTTATTCATGTCCAATGTGTTAAATGCAGTCAGTATTAAGAGGAAACATGTAACACCGTAGGAGGATTTGTGTCTGTCCCCCTACCCTCCTTCCAGCAGGTCACATTGGAAACTTTGTCCTGAAGAAAAATTGAAGCTGCGGCCATTTTTTCCTCCTCTTCACAACTGACTATGACTTGAAGGTTTCAGTTCAAGAAGAACTCTGCAGATGAACATAGAAAATTAAAATAAAATAAAACAGACAAAGACTATTTCAAAAATACAAGCATACAAGCTGAAGCACAGACAGACAAGTAGATGAACAAGAAATGGGAAGGTTAAAACAAAATAATGAAACTGTGAGAAAGATTAATTTAAAAATTCTGGAGCCTCCTTGCAAAAAAGAAGGATGGGACACCATGACTGATTAATTCTTTTCTAAGAAATATGCCATTGAAAAGCCATCTCTTCTTTGCCTTTAAATTCAGCCTTCACCTTGTTTCTGCATCACCCAATATTAATTAAAATAAAAAGTATGTCACAGAAGAACACAGGGAAAAGAAGGCAAATTTAGAATACAAAATTTTAAATCCTTCTCAGAAATGGGATTACTGTTCTTCACTTGCATCAATATCAATCTTCCTGGATGAATCACTGTGTTTGTTCTATCTCTATCTGCTAAAAAGGATTTTAAAATGTTTTCCTTTTAAAGAGTGCATTTGCATTGTGAAAATGAGTAACTAGCACCAGCTAGTCTCTCAAGCAGGTAGTGACACAAATTTTGTTGGATTTCTTAGTAACATCTAGGAGCCCCAATAACAAACAAGTGTGAAATTGTGCTACCTCTATACAAGTAGAGCCTGAAAACAGTCTTCTTTCCTTACAAGTTAAGTATTCGTTGTATCATAGATTCATAGGTTCTTAGAATAGCCAGGGTTGGAAGGCACCTTAAACATCATGTAGTTCCAGTTGTCTGTGATGTGCTGGGATATCTTCCACTAGATCAGTTGATCAGAGCTCCATCCAACCCAGCCTTAAACACATCTAGAGATAGGGTGCCTGCATCTTCTCAGGGCAGCCTGTTCCAGTACCTCACCACCCTCACAGTAAAGATTTTTTTTCCTAATACTTAATGTAAACCTACTTTCTTTCATTTTGAAGCCATTTCTCCTTGTCCTGTCCATGGAGAGTCTCTCTCCATCTGCCTTGTTGATTCTTTTCAAGTACTGGAAGGCCACAGTTATGTCACCCAAAACCCCTTTTCCAGGCTGTACAAACTCAACTCTCTCAGCATTTCTTCACAGCAGATGTGTTCCATTCCTCTATCTTTATGGCCTTCCTCAGGGCTCACTCCACCAGGTTGATCTCCTTCTTTCTCGTGGGGACCCCAGCTCTGGATGCAGTGCTCCAGGTGGGATCCCACCAGAGCAGAGCAGAGCACAGCAGAGGGGCAGAACCCCCTCCCTCCACTGCTGCCCACACTGCTCTGGATGCAGCCCAGGACACGTGTGGCTCTCTGGGCTGTGACTGCCATGGCTGGGTCATGTCCAGCATCTCACCCACCAGCAGGCCCAAGTCCTTCTGGGCAGGGTTGCTCTGGATCTGTTCATCCCCAGCCTGTGCTGATACCATCTCTTGACTCAGCCCAGGTGCAGCACCTTTCACTTGATCTTATTAAATTGCATGAGATTCCCATGGGCCCGCTTCTCAAGCTGGCCCAGGAAGTTGTAGGCATTGCTGTGTATGTATCTTTGTACCTTTCCTAGCATCAGGGAGAAAAAGTTGAGCTGGAAATGCTGGAAATGCATTTGTCAATGCATTCCCTCAGAACAGAGAATCCAATGCACCTGACCAATGACTCCCGACCAAGCAATACAATCTGGTTTTCAAGCTCTTCTGTATGACCTTTAAACAGGTTAAGACAATTTTTCTGGACTGCAGTGCAGCAGGTTTTATGCCCTCAAGCATGCCAGTCCCCATCAGGCTGGAGTTTGCTACCTGCATGGCGGGACAGTAAAATGACTATAAAGTTGTCTGCTAGACAGGGAGTTCTCCAAAAAAAATCTTTTCCTTTCAAATGTTTTTTGTTTTCTGTGCTCCTTTCTTTTTCTACAGAACAGCTATAGTACAGTGTATTTTCCCTATGCCACTGAATTCATCTGAGCAACTACTTTTTCTGTCTCTGCCTTTCTGTTTTGATTGCTGCTAGAAGTAGAAAGAACAAAATTCCATGAGTAAAATTAATCTCGCAGCATTTCATGCGTTGTTAGAATAAAAATGTATTTACATTTTGGAGAATGCTTGCCCTTTTAAGAGATCTAGTCCAATTTTGGGGACCTAAGTTAAGTAAATTATTTAGTAATGTTTCTGCACATTCTCTCATCTTAATATAACTCAATTTTTTCTGTATGCTACAGTTACCTAGTAAATAAAAGTACAAAGTAGACCAAAACTGAACGAGAATGACTGAGTTTTCTGGCGGTTTGAAATTGGTCTTAAAGCAACACAGCCCCTGAATGAGAATAATGAGAAGCCAATGAGATACACTGCAAAACTTCCCTCCATAGTCCTAAAAGTCTCTCTGCTATGTTTAACCTTGAAAGTCCAAATACAATATAAAAGTTAAACAGTTATGCCTACAAAACTTTACAAATAAACTTCTATACTTACAGATACAAGACAAAAGTTAGGTAAAGTAAGTGAAGGAAACTGACCCAGGGAGAGAACATAGGAATTCTGGTCACAGTTTTGCACTGATCCACTGTAAATCTGATAATTTTCTATAAAAATCACTAAAGGTGCTATCTAAAAGCAATAAGGCTTTCAGCAAAGGAGCAATTTAATTTTCTAAATCTGTTGACTTTTGCTATGCCTCCTAAAATAAAGCATGTTGTTTTAGGCATGCTGGTGAGAAGCATGGATCTGCTTATTGTACTGAAATTAGACATTTCAAGTCTCTACAAATACCACTACTTCAAGATTTGGCAATGACTTCCAGTGAATAGGAAAGGCCTTCCTAACCAGAAACAATGTGCTTTAATCTTCTGTAAAGAAGCAGTCTGTGTGTCGTAAAGAAAGCCACTGCTGGCAGAACGATGGATACTTACTTAGTTCCCTCATTTGTGCCAACTTGATTTAAACATAAGATGTCTAAGAGCCCAAAATGTAACAACAGAACTCTCTCTCAAAGATCACATTTACTCAGCTTTAAATCCTGCAAGTATCTGTGGCAGAAAATTCTTTGAGAGCATGTAGGTGGAGTAGAGATGCAGATTGGTTAGTTACACCCTCATGTGCACCCCACCACCTGTGCCATTGAGGTGATGCATGTGGGCTTCCAGGGACACAGACACACTCAGCACCTGTGAGCTTCAACAGATGACTGGGCTGGGCAGGCTGGAGCCACTGGAGCTGCACATGGAAATTTCCTGAGAGAAACCAGGGACCGGATGAGCAGTGCAGAAAAAAACAGGAAGCCCTCTGAATGGTAATTGTGGAGATGGTGGCTGCACAGAGAAGTTACACTCCTTGGGTGAACCTCAGCAGCAGGTGGAGACCAAGGGGAGGAAAAAATGACCTGGAGGAGGCTCTTCTCCTCCTTCCCTGTTGGCAGCTTTCCAGGACCCTGCTCTGAAGGCAGAAAAGGAGCACCATGGCAGGCAAGCCTGGACCCTGGCTGTAGGAGCTGGGAGACCTCTAATGTATCTCTGAAGAAAGTATTAGGGAGTAGGAAGATATTTATTATCTAGGCTTAGGTAAAAATTACAATTTATATTTTATTTTACCTGTTTTCAGTATTGTAAATAATACCTGACTTAATATCTCATTAAATAAACCATTTTTTGCTTTCATTTCCTCTCAAGCAACCACTTGAAGCTGCAGGGGATTTTATCCTAAATTCTTAACAGGGGACTGTCTCCACAGCAAGAAGGTGGAGGATGTAATAAGGGGAAATGCAGGCCACCTGGAGGATGCTGCATGCAGGAAATACACTGTGGAAAGCTAAAGGTCAGGGGAAGGTTACCTGACAGCCTGACATGGACCACCAGGATATAAATCCATGTACCCAAGAGGCTGAATTAATTAATCCTGGCAAGAAGTAATTGCCCAGGGGAGGTCCTAAGGCCCTCAGAAAGCCTCAGCACCACAGACACCAAAGAGTAGTATAAACCCAGTGGGTCTAGATGTGAGCATACATTAGAGAAAACTGATCCCATGTATTTCTGACACACACATCCTCCTCCTGATGCTGCCTACAGTATCAGGTTTTGAACAGAGGAAAGCTTATAGCTGTCAGTCAGGAAGAGAAATCCATCTTAAAAGGGCCTCTAGGCACATTTTCTTTATACCAACTCTACAGAACACCCTAGAAGAAATGGAACATACATGAACACTATTCTCTCAATGCTGAACACAATATTCTCCTGCTCTTTCTTTTGTCTCCATTCTTTCCACCAATCCCACCTCGTTCAGCAACAATTCCTAGCTGTGTTCCACTGACTGGATTTTCCTGCTGTGGAAAGTGATTATCGCCATTCTGCTACTTGGTCAGTAACTATTAACACAATTTGTCCATATTCATCAATGGTATAACTTCAATGATCTCAGCTGGAGTCACACCAAGAATTAATGTGGTCTACTAATTTTGCAGAATGCTGTTGATGTGCAAGTAGTTAGGTTTTGCAGTTGCTAAGAGTGTTGATGACTCCTCCAGTTCCTAGGGCAAATACCAGTTGTTGTGGGGAGCTCTGCATTATCTTGTCTAAGAAGATTTAATTGCATCTGGATAAAAGTTTTTGGAAGCAATTTTTTATTCAACAGGCTTGTTTGCTTTACCTGCTGATTAAATTTAACATTTATTTTAATTTTTCAGAGAAAACTGTGTCATTCCATGGTGCATCATACTTCTAATAATACATGATACCACTGTTGAGCCAATGTTTGGGAAAAGGATCATCCGCCTTGTGTATAGAATTAGTCTATCCTCCCTTTGACAGTAGATCACTAAACTCTTTTTAATAAAGGACTTGTGCAAAAATTATCAAGTTTGACCTAACAACTAAAATTATCAACTTTGACCTTACCTGGAGCAACCATATTTCCCTGCAAGCCTTTTTCTCCCATGTATTGATGGCCTTCTCATGTAAATGAAAATTTTGACATTTCTCTCTAAATAAAATATAGTGTGCATGACAGAATGAAGTTCAGTGCACCTAAGGTCTTTCAATTTGATACAAAAATTGATGTCATGCTATGTCCATTGATCTTTGCTATTTTAAGGACGTAGAAGATTGTTAACAGTATGCGTGCTGTTAACAGGATGCGTGCTGTAGAAATTGAGAAAAAAGGGGAAGGCTCGCAGACAAGAAGGAAATATTTCAAATTTCATCCATCTAGGAAGATCCATGGGAAATTACAGGCTATTCATAGTACGTGGGTACTTTAATGAAGAAAAATATTAGTTTTAATCACTTGCAAGATATCTATGTTAGCATTAAGCTTTAATGAAAATACATGGTTTGGATGAACAGTAAAAATTCCTGTAGGCTTGTTTTATAAATGCATTGCATACTGAATACTCACATTGGCTTCACAACCCAAAAGACCCAGATTGTTTGACAATCCTAATAGCTCTGTGACTCAGAGGAGATCATGAAGCAGAAGTCTAATGATATTGATGGAGAACATGTGCAACTACTAGATTTATCAAAAACCTCCTGAGTTCTGTATACATGTATCACACCAACTAAACCAGGCACAGGGAACTGAGAAATTTGTAGCTGAAAATTTGTAGCTTTTGGAACACAAATTTGGTTAAAAAAAGGATTCTGAATGGCCAGTTTGCATACCCAGAGGATAAGGTCTTGTTTTCAGTCCAGCATGCCCTAGCTTTGTATGAAAAGGGCAAGGGGACAGTGCTGCTAAGAGCTCTATAAATAACCCAGGAGCAAATGCTCTCTGCAGTTTGTCTGATCTGACTATGGAGCCTGTGCTCTGCTATATTTAGCTAAAGAACAAGTATTTTTAAAAGATCAGAGGAAGAATAAAAATAAGCTAAGCGCACTGAAGCACACATTTGAAATACAGTTTTGAAGTTCAGCAGCTAACTGAATCCACAGACAATGGGAGGTACCATCTCCTGCCCAGTGGAGAAAATCCCTGCTGATTTTCAGCCTCCAGAGAGCTTGCTACAGGCAACAGGGGCTGAGGCTTCTGCTGAGGACAGCAGACTGCACAATCAGCAAAAAGGAGTGAGCAAGACTCACAGGAGTGAGTCTTGCTCTCTACATCACCTAGAGCAGATGAAAGGAGGACAGCATAGTTCCAACCCTGCCTCAGGACCACTGGAAGGGAAGAGACAATTTGCATCTCTGGACCCAGACCTACAAACAAAAGAGCAATCCAAGTCCATCAAAGAGAGTGGGATTTTTAGTAGCAGTTTTATTTCATGGTGACTCGAATAAGTCCTGGTGTAGCCACAGATGAGGGCTTACCTTCAAAAGTGTCTCAGAAGCAGGTCATAAAAGCAGTTTTGAGGTCCTGCCCTATCGGCCCATTTAAGCCTTCTCCTAAAGAGCTGCCCAAGCTAAAGCCCATCACCAACCTCAATAGAGTCATGGGACACTGTGGAGATAGGGCACCTTCAGAGGATGGGACATGCTGGCAGGGCCAGCACCACTCAGTGCTAAGACCATCCATGTAAATTGGAGAAGAAAAGGGAGAGGAAAAAAGGAAAAGTTTCAACAGATCCATTTACATGATAATTACAAATTTGAAAGACAGCATTAAAAAGAATATTTGTAAAAAATTTTTAAAATCATGGGAAGAGGAGAAAAAATTTCCAGCAAATCTCTCCAGAATCAGATGTGTAGATGGTTGTTTTCATTAAAACCAGGTTTCTAAGCAGCATCCAGACACTTCTGAGGTAGGTGTCTAAAATAAAAATCAGATGCAAACAAAGAGCACACAGATGAAACCTGGCCAAACCTTCAGGGAAATTATCAAGTTCACATGTGTGCTTTTAAGTGAATGATCCTCATGCTTGCTTTACATACACCAATTAACCTTGCATGAAGAGTAACACTGAGGAAGCACCATTATTCTAGTATAAAACCAGCATGAGACCAAACTGGAGGGAGCAAATTATTCTTTACTATAATATCTCACTTCCTATACTGCTTATAAAAGTGAGAAGACCAGACCCTTGATCAGGATAGCCCCCATGTGCAGGAGCCTTACTGGATTACACAAGGGGCATAAAGGCAGTACAAAGAGCTTTCCTTCAGTGACATTTAATGCCTAAGCCTTTTGGGACAAGGAAGCATTAGGCATAATTTCATGTCACCTTCATGGGTTAATGACTGAGGTCTGTTCACAACACCAGCTAGGATTTTGGCAGTGGGAAATGGGTGGGAAAGGATTATGGAGAGATGTGGATGAGAGGGAAAATGCTGCAACATGTGCCAACACCTGTGCTAGACATTAACTTCTATTTCTACTACATATGTTCCTCCTTTCCTCTAAGAATCATAAAATGATTTGGGTTGGCCCCATCCAAACAGGTGTTGAACAGATCCAGGGACAGACACAGGCAACTTCCCAGGGCAATGTGATTCTGTGCCTCACAACCCTCAGAGTAAAGAATTTCTTCCTAACATCTAACATAAACCTACCCTCTTTTAGTTTGAAACCATTCCCTTTTGACCTATCACTACATGCCCTTGTGAAAAGCCCTTCTCCAGCTTTCTTATAGGCTCTCTTCGTGTACTGGAAGGTGCTATAAGGTCTCTACAGAGCTTTCTCTTCCCCAGGCTGTACTGGGTCTCTCATCCTGCCTTCATAGGAAAGGTTCTCCAGCCCTCAGATAATCAGGATTTGCTCAAACAGGTCCATGTCATTCTTGCATTGGGAACCCCAGCACTGGATGCAGCAGTCTAGGTGGGTTCCCAGCAGAGCAGAAGGGCAGAATCCCCTCCCCCAGTCTGCTGCCAATGCTGCTTCGGATGAAGCCCAGGGCACAGCTGGTTTGCTGACCTGGAATCACACTTTGCTGGATCATGTTGAGTTTCTCCCCACCAGCACCCACAAGTCCTTCTCCCCAGGACAGCTCACAATCCATTCTTTGCCCAGCTTGTATTTGTGCTTGGGATTACCCCAACTCAGGTGCAAGACCTTGAGCTTGGCCTTGTTAAACTCCATCAGGTTCACACAGGTCTATTTCCTAAGCCTGTCCAGGTCCCTCTGGATTGCTGTCCAGCCCAGCCTTTGCAGACTGAATGGGCAGGTGTGGCACAATGCGTACAGCAGAGCTAAGCAGCAGGACCTCACTGCCTGGTCATAGTGGCAGAGACAGCATCAGGAAGCATCACCTCCCATCCTGGAATCACCAAAAGGGTGAGATTTCTCACATTCACACTGGTCTCCCTTCTGTCAAAAGCAGGTGCAAGGACTGCAGGGTACTGTGGTCCTCAGAGCAGAACTAGTATCCTCTTTCCCACACTCTAAGACCACCAGACAGACCACATGATGCTCAGAGCAGCCCCACCTGAGGGAGGGACATTCACAGGTTCTGGTTTAGACATTTTGGGTATCACCTGGTTCCAGTTTCAGCATGCTTTTCTTTTCACTTTTCACCCTTTTTTTCCTCTGTGAACTAATTGACACATTTCAAAAAGCTGGCATGAGTTTTGAAGCATGGTCTCACAACATTGGTCTCTTCACTCAAAACCCCAAACTGTGCTCTCAGTTTGTCACAATGAGATGAAGAATCATACCATTACCTCTGAACTCCACAGGTCCAGCAAAAGTCAACAGACTGAATCAAGCAACACTATGTTTTTTTCTGGTAGTGGGAGAATCCACCAGCAGCCCATTGGGATGACTCTGCATGAGAAATGCCCATGAGTCAGGTGGAGGGTCCCACAACAGCCAGTTCTTCATGGCTGTGAGAAATGGGTAAAACCCCTCTGTCACCCAAACTGGACACAGACAATTGTTATGAAAGGAACAGAAATTTTAGTGAAGGGACCAATGTAGTTACAGAGAGCTCACACTGCAGCATATGGTATGTTTTATTTTTGAGCCATCTGATCAGCTCAAAAGCTTTTCTGTTTCTGGGGAGGTTCTTGAATTCATTTTCAAAGAGCAGACCCCAGTGGCAGCAGAAATGATGGGAACCCACCGCCTTCAGAGCCCTGGGTCTCAGGATGGGGCTGGCAGAGGACACAGGGGTGGGATTGCAGAACTGTCACATGCAGGATGGCCCCTGGACATGGGAGCTGCAGAGAAGCCAAAGGAAAAGCATGTGCAATCAGGGCCATCAGCAGAGGCTAATTTTATAAATTGAAACAACAATAATAATGGTAGAGGCATGACAAGCCTGGTTGCAGCTGGTTGGGATTCAGCTGGCTTTATGTTGTTTTGATTAGCCTGACATTCGGCTGGTGGGATGCTTGTATGGGCACATGTGTGGGCGGGAAGATAAACACAGCTGAGCAAATCTGGTCCCTCATCTTGCTTCTGCACAAGCAAGTGGGCTTACCCTCAGCTCAGATAAGAGTCATGGCCATCTCCCCTCCCACATCCAAAAAGGTGCAGCTGTATATAACGGCAATTTATCATAGGAGCATTTGTGGCAATTTTGCTGATTTTATTGTTATAGACAAAGCACAAATGTCAAGCTCATGAAACTCAACTGAGTTTCATGAGCTTGACATTTGTGCTTTGTCTATAACAGTTGAGAAGACAGCTGAGAGTCAGAGACAGCAGACACAGTTGAGAAGTCAAAAAAAAAAGGTACCAAATCACTTGGGGAGTGAAAAAGGGGAAAAGTGCATCATCTTGACAGAGAAAATAGGATTGGTCCTACTCAGATCAGAATTCCCCTTCAGGAAGCCTACTTTCAATCAGGTCTTTATTGCAGAAGCTGGACAGACTTCATACAAAACCTATGTTTTTGTTCTTGTGACCCATTAATGACAACTTGTTTTAAACAGAAACTGCACCTGAAAGATGTGGCTCTGGGGGGACTGGGGAAGAGAGAAAGAGAGAAAATATTTAGACATTAGAAGGAGAGAAAACAAATGTATGAATGGATTCAGGAAGAAAAAGTCTTCCTCCCATGGTAAATTTTTTGCAGTTGTCCAGCTTCTTCATATATACTCTCTACATTTTGTCTGCCCCTTTTTAAAATGAATGGCTTGATTTCCTCCAATTCCATAACATTTTTAAAAATGACAACATATCATTTCCATAACTTATATAGAAACATGATAGAAAATTATATTAAACTGGCAGTATAAAGATTCTGTATTCTGTCTTCCCCTATTGCTTCTAATTACTGCAACTTTTTCATGATGACTAGTAAAAAAATTATAGGAGCTGCAAGCCTCCCCAGGGGTTAATAAATGAGCACAGATGGTTGAAAAAGCACAGCTAAGACAGCCTCATGGTGGATCCAAGGTTTTAAACCCAGTCCTACTACTACCAGTTTGCTAATTTCCCCCAACAGCACCTCAGTTCCCCGCGAAATTCGTATTTAGAGCACTCAACATATCAGAGATGCTGGAGGGTGGTAACCCTCGGATTACCATTAATCCCCTTGCTACTGGCTCCTCCTCCTCCTCATCTGTCATTTCCGCCATCTAGGAGGTCTATGTGTAAATGCTTTCCAACTCACTTTGTATCTGCCAAGGCACTTCAAGTCGTGTCAGCTACCTAGATCAGTTTGATGGACACATAACAACTCCACCAGAAGACAGCTAGCTTTTCACTAGCACAACAGTTTTAAGACTACTCTGCAACTTATTTATATCTATTAACACACACAGTTTGATGCAAAAGAAGCTTTACCTCCAGTTCTGCTATCTATGCCCCTGTAAGCAATATCCTTGTTAATTAGGATGCAAGGAGGGTAAGTACTGAAGCAATAGCACAGCAGGAGGTGGAAAGCAGAGGTGCTTTGTGCCCATCTGTGAGCTGGAAGGGAATCAAGGGATTTCAAAATGTAAGCATAAAACAGGCAATATAGATGTTCAAAATGAAGATAAAAATGGCAACCATGACACTGTTTGCCTCAAGCTTACCTGAATAAGAAAAATCCTCTGTATTCATGCAAATGGGAAGTGAGTCGAGCCTTACTGACGTCAATTTACTTTACCAAATGGTACAATATATCAAATATCATTCATCTTGCCTTTTGACTCTGCTCTGCTATATAAAGTACATGTTACATACCACCATGCAAAAATTTACTTGTTTCATGTATTTATTGTTGGTCAAGCAGTAGAAGTAACTACTTAAATAAATTATTCCTTGCATATTGTTTGGAAACAAGTTTTAATTTAAAAAAACACTTTTCTGCTCTGATTTTTAAGCTAAATATACCAAAATTCTTTGGAGAAGACACAATATGTCATTCAACCAGCACCAAAAATATAATCCATCAACAATATGGTTTGTGTGTCTTCTCTTGCAGAAAATAGTCTTTAAAGTAAGCTAGAATTTATAAAACTCACACAAAAAACATTACTTTTATGGACACAAAGAATGTTAGAATTGCTTGAATTATTTATGATATGACTCAGTTTTAATCCTGATATTCCACCAGTGGAGAGTCTTCTGTTTGTCACAGAAGGAAGTTTTTCTGTGTGAAGTGGGACTTCCCCCCTCTACACCAGTACTTCTTTTTCACCTCATTCCAAGGAAGGGGAACAATCTGGGTCAGAGTGGGTCTCCATGTGGGTTGTGGATCTGACTAGCACAAAATGCAGAAAAGGATATCTCTGAACCCTTTCCCCTACCACAGAGCCATAGAATAGTTTGGGTTGGAAGTGACTTTTAAAGGTAATCTAGTCCAAATCTCCCAAAAATTACCAAGGACATCTTCAAGTAAATCAGGTTGCTCAGAGCCCCATCCAGCTCTACCTTAAATATTCCCAGGAACAGGTCACCTCTCTGGGCAATTTGTTCCGGTGTTTTACCACCCTCATTGTAATAAATCTCTTCCTTATATCTAGAATCCATGTACCTTCTTTTAGATTAAAACCATTACCCCTTGTCCCATTACAACAAGCCCTGCTGAAAAATTTGTCCTCCTCCATCTTACAAGCCCCCTGCAAGTATTGGAAGGGTGCAAAAAGATCCTGGAACCTTCTCTTCTTCAGGCTGAATAAATCCAAATCTCAGCATGTCTTCATTTGGTCCAGCCCTTGAATCATTTTTGTGGCCCTCCAACAATTCCATGTCTTTTCTGTGCTGAGAACCCCAGATTTGGATGCAGGACTCCAGGTGAGGTCTCACCAGAGAGGAATAGAGAGGCAGATTCCTGTCCCATAATCCTCTGGCCACAGTTTTTGATACAGCCAAGGATTAACTGTATTTTACATTTTGAAAAACCAAAGGATTAAGTAAATAAATTTTTCATTCCAACAGGAAAAATTAAAGGTAATCCATATCCTACTTTACTACTTATTGGCTTTCTGGGCTTCAAGCCCTCATTGTTGGGTCATGTCCCCAACATCACCACCAAATCCTTCTGGGCAGGATTAGTCTCAATTTCTTCATCTCCCAGACTGTGTTAAAAGTGGAGGTTGCCCTAACCCAAGTACGGGCACCTTGCACTTGGACCTGTTACAGCTCTTCAAATTCCCACTTTAACAGCTTGTCCAGGTCCCCCTGGCTGGCATCCCATCCTTCAGGTGTGTCAACAGCATCTCTAATCTTGGGAAAATTTGCTGAGGGTGCACTTGATCCCTCTGTCTACATCACTGATGAAGTTATTAAATAACTCTGGTCCCAGTACAGACCTCTGAGGGCACCACTTGTCACTGATATCCATGAGACACTTGAATCTTTGACCACGACTTTCTGGATGTGACCACTTAACCCATTTCTTTTCCATCTAACAGACCACTTCTCAAATCCATCTCTCTCCTATTTGAAGAGTAGGATGTTGTGAGGGACCACATCAAAGGATTTACAGAAGACCAGGACATCCACACCCCTTCCCTTGTCCACTGATGCAGCCAGCCCACTGCAAAAGGCGACTGGGCTGGTCAGGCAAGACCTGCCCTTGATGAAGCCATGCTGGTTTCTCAAATGACCTCCCTGTTCTCCATGTGCCTTAGCACAGCTTCTAGGAGGATCTATTCCATGATCTTCCCAAGGACAAAGTGAAGGTTGATAGGTCAGCAACTGACTTTTAAAACCAGCTATGTTTAACTATCAGAACAACTGCAGAATCAACAAAATCTAAGTTTTGGCACTGTTCTTTCCATATAAGAGGTACGCCAGACAGAGCCACAGGAGTGGGCCTTCTCTGCCAAATCCACAGAGACTGTCTAGCCATCTGTTGGTTGGATTCAACTGAGAATAAGTGAGTTCTTGCCAAAATTCATGTAATTGGACCACAGTTTCAGAAAGTTTCCATCAGCAACTCTCTCATCTGTCCAGGTGTAACAAAGGGAAAGGACTTCAGTTACTCACAATATTCTGATGAGCAGCAGTGAGTGTAATCACTCTTTAGTGGATATAGTACCCAAGCAGCATCAATCGTGTTGTCCTGCTGGGTACAAGCTAACTGACCACTCTACCCAAAATATATTTGGTCAGAGAGTATACAAGATAAAGTCATTTGTTCTGATATGTAGTATATTGACATAATCTATTATCTATCAAAATCAAAAGCAATTATCCACATTGTCAGGATTATCTAGGACATGAGATACAAAACAAGGGGCAACAGAATAAATTTAGAAACTTGCTGACATGAGAAGGCAAACCAAAATATTGTCTGAAGAAATTTAGCATTCCAGTAGTAATAAATAAATGTAATCCATAACCTACTTTACTACTTGTGGATTTATTCTAGTTTACCAATGTACTTGCTCATACAAGACTCCACCTCAGGAATTCAGTATCTGTTGGCTCTGGTGAACATTTATTAAGTAAAAAGATACTATAAAGAAGACTGAATTGCATCTCCTCATCAATCCATTCCTGATTATAGGGTGGGTCCCTGTGCTTTTTTTCCCCCTGTATTTTAAAATATTTTTCTGGAGACATGCAAGCCAAATCCAATGGTTGATCATTCAAGGTTAGGAAATGGAGCAACCAAGTGCTTATAAAAAGATCCAAGCCACTGAATATCTACTGTAACAGAGAAATCATGGCAAAAGTGATTTTATAGCTGGATTGACAGTGCATGCACAAAGCAGACACCTCCTACAGGCAGGGATTTGCTGAAAGTGCAGGAAAGAGGCATATTTTCCACCCCGGAGTGCTGGCCACCCAGGGAAAGAGCTAGAGAGCAAGCTGAGGGAGCATAGGCCCTGGTGAGGCTCAGTGCTCCCTGTGCTCCGCAGCCAGCACCCAGCTGCAGCAGCAGACCCATGTCTGCAGAGCTTCTGGCCCGATGAAAATAACCAGTCTGCACACATTGGGACAGCAAAATTTTATTTTCCCTGAGCTGCAGAGCTCCCTGGCCCAGGTGTACTTTAAATAATGGGACTATCTGTGGTAGAGCAGAAAGGAATTTGGAAGTCACAACTTTTCCTGGAGAGGTGGGGTAGCACAAACACCACAAAATGGCCCAGCAACGGTTAACGGAGGTTAGCCAGAGCTTCATTCCTTCTCTCTTTGACAAAGATGGATCAGATGTTTCCAGCTAGATCATCTCTGATATAGAAACTTCATTCCTCTGATCACAATAATTATTTGTATCCTGCCATTATAAATAAATTTTTAAAGGATCACTGATTTTAATTTTCTCCATAACATTTCATTTTCAGATGTACTGCCAAAACCACTAACACAAAACCAAAATTACATAAACAATCAAACTATGCATTCCATGTCTGAATTAAGAGTATGTTATTTTTGTCATCTGTATTTAGAAACAAATTATTTTCTACATTATGTTTATTTTAACATAAAAATAGAAATATTGTCATTACTAATAAAATATAATAATAATTTATTTTTGTGTTTGACATGAAAATACCTGCTTCTGCACTGAACAGAAAAACCTTAATTCCATCAAGCTGCTGTTACAGCCTCTGCCATAAGTGAATGTCTTGACTGAATTACAGCTTTTCAGTTCCTTTCCATCATTTATTTCATCAAAGATACTTCTTTAAAAAAAAATAAATCCAGCCTTCATCCAAAAATAAATCCAGCTGAAAACAACTCCTGAGACCTCCACAAAAAGTTATTAAATAATGATGTCTGGAAGCAGCTGCCAAGCATAAGAAAGCTCAAACAGAACACAGATTTTGATAATTATGGTTCCTACTACCACTTCTACAAGGGCCTGGCAATATTAGAGTTTTGGGTTCTGAGATCAGGACGAAGTGCAACCACACAGTAGAGACAACACCTTGCAAAAGCCGAGATGCAAAATTTCCTTCACCTAAAAAAACTCACAGAGGACATCCACGGAGAATTCCCCAGTCACCCTGGAAAAATTTTGCAATTTATATTTTCACAGATATTTGAAGGGCTGTCTTGTCAGCCTTAATAATCTAATTGCAGACACCAAATCTGACTCTCATTTGCACAAGAGAATAATCTGGATTTTTCTAGTAATGCCAGCCCTCAGTCTTTGAGGTAATATATACATGATGCAGCACAGGCTGTTTCCCCTGCAGACCAAGCAAGTGCTCTTTGGAGCTGTAGCAAGGGATCACTGACAGCACTAACCTGTTGGTGGCCAAAGATCACAGAATTTTAGAATCATTAAAGTTTGAAAAGACCTCTAAAATCAAGTCCAAGTTTGGCCAAATACCACCACTCCACTAAACCATGTCATGAAAGCACCACATAAAAATGTGGTTTGAATTCTTCCAGGGATAGAGACTTCCACTTCCCTAGGCAGTACATTCCAATGTTCAACCACTCTTTCAGTGAATAAATTTTTCTCAGTATCCAATATAAAGTTCCATTGGTGCAACTGAAGGCCAATTCACCTTGTCCTATCACTTACCTTGGAGAAGAGGCCAACCTCCACCTGGCCACAGCCTCCTTTCAGGCAGTTGTAGAGGGTGACAGATCTCTCCTGAGGCTCCTTTTCTCCAGGATGAACACCCCCAGCTCCCTCAGCTGCTCCTCACAGCACTTGTGCTCCAGACCCTGCCCCAGCTCCATTGCCCTTCTCTGGACTCTCTCCAGCCCCTCAGGGCCTTTCCTGCAGTGAGGGCCCAGAGCTGGACACAGCACTGGAGGTGAGGCCTCAGCAGTGCCCAGCACAGGGGGACAATCCCTGCCCTGGCCCTGCTGGCCACACCATTGCTGATCCAGGCCAGGATGCCATTGGCCTTCTTGGCCACCTGGGCACAGCCTGGCTCATGTTCAGCTGCTCTCACCAGCACCCCCAGGTCCTTTCCAGCCACTCTGCCCCAGCCTGTGGCACTGCCTGGGGCTGTTGTGACTCCCAGTTAGGAGGCAGTTCTTGGCCTTGTTGAACCTCACACCACTCACCTTCAGCCCATGATCCAGCCTGTCCAGGCGCCTCTGCAGAGCCTTCCTGCCCTACAGCAGATCAACACTCCCACCCATACTGGTGTCATCTCCAAACAGACTGAGGATGCCCTTGATCTCCTTATCCAGGTAATCAATAAAGATATTATCTTGTGATTCATTACTAAACTGTCAATGTGGGTAAAGGCGCCTGTCTTCAAGTAAGACAGCTGCACATCACCAATTCTTTTATTTCCATTTCACAAGAAGTATCAAAACCTGACCCTGTCTTTATTTTCCTTCAAAGCACAGACAGATAATGAGTGTATGTGTTTTATGTCACAAGCAACCCCTCTGAAACCTGGTAGGTAAGTAGAAACACACTGTCTTTTCACAGAAGACAATATAAATCAATTTGTCAGAGACTACACTCAGAAAAAGATACAAAATTCAGATATATCAAAATAATGTCACTATCAGTAGGAGGACATGGTTATGAAATTTATGCACCCTTTACTGGTGAGTTACCACCCTGTGTTGTAGGACTTGATCACTGGTGATGGCACTTCTCCCATCCTCTCCCCAGGCAGAAGACATGTCCTCCAACAACCTAAGCTGTCTCCTAGGACAAGAACTCTTTTGGATGTGCACCATTTTCAGGTGCAGTCAGCACTTATCCAATTTTATTATTTTAATAAATTATTACTCATTTTCATATGCCTTTGATTTGGGAGTTTCTTGACAGTGCTCAAAGAAAACCACTACATGGAGACATACAAGTCTAACCAGACACTAGTGGAAACATTTAGGGTGATTTATTCTTTCAAGATTATCTAGGCTAATTTTACAGCCCTAAGAAGTTCAAAGGTAATTTGGACTAATCTGAAATGCTGCATGCTTATGCAAACCAATCAGTAAAACAAACTAGTGCTTTTGATAGGCACTATTTACCACTACATAGGAAGAGACCATGCCATTCAAATATTACATTGCACATTCCATTCCAGAATTCTCTTCACAGTATCAAAAGGCCACAAAGATATTTGGACTTTGGAGCAGTGGGATCTCAAATGTGAAAATAAGAGTGCAAATTCACCCTCAGGCAGTATACAAAGTCTGGCCAAAGGGATCAAAGCAAAACTCCCCCACACCCTTTTTTTTTTTTTCTTTTTTTAATGTTCTTCCAAGTTGGCAACTTCTGTGACAAGTTCCAGTATGATACTATTTCAAACAGAGGAGATAATATGCAGTACCATACAAACCAAATAGCTTAGAAACTATGGGAAAAAATGCATCTAGATAAATGCATCCTAATGGGTGAACAACTGGCTGACAGGGCAAGCACAGAGGGTTACAGTACGTGGGGTTACATCATGCTGCCAACAGCTCACTACAGTTGGCCTGAAATAAGCTGAAACAAGTGAACTAGCAGAAATCTGTGATAGCTATGTTGTTATATCATCTATGAAATCCTTTTACCTGAACTTGCATCATAAAGTTAGAGTTGACAGATCCAGGACACCTTTTGATTTTAGAATGAATGCAACATTTCACTTTGAGAAGTTTTAAAAAGTGTTAAGAAAGGAGAAAGTGAAAACATTATAAAAATAATATGAAAATTTTCTCCCTGATTGATCACTGAGGTACCTAGAATACAAGACTATTCCTGGGTCTTAGATTATAGGTGGGTGACAGGATGAAATCCACTATTCTTGTCTACCTCTAAGCATTTTCTCTGGGTATTATTTTCTTACATATTACAGATTACAATTCCTGTCCCTGAACATTTCAGCTAAAGTCTTCTGCTTTATAAAATCTAATTTCATCAAGGTTCTAACACTGACTATTTTACAAGTCAGCTGAACAGAGTCATCTAACAGAAAACAGACCAATATTCTCTGTATTTTACAAAATTTCTGCAGAGGCAGGAAACCTGTTGCTGCTTCACTGGCTGTGTGGTTTTCAGTGTCCCACTGAAATGGAGCAGTGTAGGCAGAGGTTGGTGGGGACCTCTGGAGATTGTGATCTCCATACCAGCTCAAAGCAGAACCAGCTTCAGAGTCAGATCAGATTTCTCAGGGCCATCTTCACTCAAGTTTGGAAAGTCCTGTACCATTTCAAATGAAGGTTACTGTATGTGGAGATGTAGTGAAAAAGCTTAAGACAGGAATGGAGAACACCAGTCTTACTGAGGCTATTGACCTGTTGCTGTTGGTTTCTAATGGTATGCACAACTGCTAGGATAAAGGCAGCAGGAAACCATCTACAGTCATCTGCAAAAAACCACTTTTTCTTGTTGCTCCCTGGTGGGAGTTCTCTGCCCTTTTTAAGCCACCATGGCTGCCATCTCCCCTTGCCTGCATCTAAACAGACCCACTGCACCAGCAGGGGCTGTGGACAGCCAGGGCTGCTCAGGCATGTGGAATCCTGCAAACGTCCTGCAAGAACATCTTTACATTTTCCTGTTGCTCTAGAATAAAGGTAAAGCTATGTGGTACCTCTCAACTTTCCCTTGCATGGCTGCCCACCCAAATACCTTTGAGTTCTGATTATTCCTCTAAATAATATTGTAACATAGCTATGGAGTCTTTTCAGTTCTTTACACTATAGAGTACCACTGTACTCTCTAAAAGAAACTGAATAAAGCGCATGCTTGAGATAAACCAGAAGGATTTTCATCCTGTCTCATGTTAAAAAAAAAAAAAAAACAAAATGTCAGATACTCAGCTTGCATAGGTCAATACAATTTCACAGACTTCTGCCACCTGAGGATCTGCTCCACCATGCTATTAAAAGCTGGGAGCAAGTGAATTGCAAAAGAACTGCTAGAAATGTGTAAAAATAACAGTAAAGCATAAAGCTTTAAAATATCCAAGGCTGTCTAGAGTAAAAAAAGTTCATAGCACGTAAGTACCATTTAAATTAATTATGGACCCTGCTTTCAGAGGATACAGATTGCAAAGGCTTTGCAACAACAAGATAGCAGCAGCCTAGAAGCAGCATCTTATCTGTACTCACTCTGATAACCACTGAGCACAGACATCAGCACAGTACAACCATAGAGGTGCACATCACACTGGTCCTAATCAGACTAAGTTGATTATTTTTATGTGAAGTAATAGCAGTGAAGTTGAGCTGAGCAATCTAACACATCGCTCATGAAAGGAGAAACTGCTCTTGTAAATTTGTACAGGCCTTGAAGCTCCACCACATTTATAATTCCCAGGGACCAAGTCTCAGCCAGCACAAACTGATCCCACAGAACTCTGCTGACTAATACCCACTGGGAATCTGTTGAAAAGAGATTATGCCCTTCAGCTTTGCAACTGAGAGGCTCAAATAAAACAGAGGTTAAAATAAAAACTGAGAAGGGAAATTAGCCAGTGGAGATCCATCTTCTGGTAAAAGTTTCTTTGCTATGTTAATGAAACAAATTTGTAAAAGAACTACATAACTGAGAGGATAACAAAAGTAGCAACTTACATCTGTGCAAACTCTTGCCTATTCCTCCTGAATGCAGAAGGAGACTGAGCATCAGTGCTTCATGACTGAGTACTCAGTACATGACCAGCTCCTTGTTAATCTGAGCACCCACCAAGGGTGAACACGGGAGACAGGACTCTGGACTAAAGGGACCTTCACTGTCATACACACTTCATGCAGTCAGGGAAAGGAATGCAAGACAGCTTTCTGGAGATGAGACAGTGCCATTTTAAGCAGTGATAACACTCATACTACAGAAGAGCAGTACTTAGGTCTGCAGCTGCAGACCCATTTCTGCAGACAGGACACCAAGGCACTGTACAATACATCTACACCAGGTTAAGCTTTCAGCCCCAATTCTACTCTCAGCAGGTTCATGTGATCCAGTAGCTACAGGGATGGAGGTGGGGTGTTGAGGTCAGGTCAGCAGGAAAAGCCACCCACCTAAATACACCACCTCTTACACAAACGCATTGCAGCCTTGCCCTCAGGGAAACACCATCATACAGGTACATTTCCATCCACATGACAGCAGCGTGGTGAGTAGGAAAGTGATGGACTGGGAGCTGCAGAGGTACACCATCATATAATCCACCTCATAAGCCTGCCCTGCCTGGGACAGCATGCAGAAAAGACCACCACGTTGGACCTTAAAGGCAATAACATGAACCAGGAGAGTAACAGGGTTGGATCCTGCTGCACTAGACTTCACACTCTAAAAAATCACAGTGAAAGAAGCAAAAGGAAAATATTAAGTGTTTCACCCTTTTGCAGACTCTTTTCAGACTCACAGAACTTGCAAGGTTAACTTGAGCTAACCCCCATGGCCCATGTTACCCCAATGAAACCCAGAAGCTGTAATAAAGTTCTGTATTTGTTCCCAATACCACAGAATAACTAGCTCATGTCCAGGATCTGTAACACCTAGCTGAGGGGGCAAAACTAACATGAGTGCAAAATTAGCCATCCTAAATAAACTGTGTCTAGCAGACCCCATCATCACGTGTCTTCCACTGCAGCACAGAGAAGAGGCAGCTGCCTTACACCCTCATAGCGCTTAGCTGGGAACAGCATGAACAGAAAGAGCAAAATCAACTGTTGAAAATCTCCCTCTTTAGATTCACAGCCACACTCAGTAACATCATGTGTTGCATGTGTTCTGCTTCGAGTAGAAACAGACTTAATTTCATCCCCACATCCTCCAGTTTAGCCATTGCATCATTCTGAGCTGGGAAATAGAGCAACATCCACAAACTAAAATCAGCAAAGGAAATTTTTTCTCATGGCTGAACCATAGCTAGTGCATCCTAATTTTGGTGGCCATAATGAATAACAATTAGTTACTGGTGCATGGGGGAGTTACAATACATGAGGATCCCAAATGATAAAGCCTCATGCTTCTCACTGCTGAATCAATTTAGAACCTGATTTATGGTCCATATAATAATCAAATTAACTTGTTATAGATTGCCATTATGTCCTGCCCTCAGGAAATGCCTTAAATAAACACTTAGAGCTAAAGGAAGACTCATTGCTAACCATATTAGCTCATGAGTAAGGACAACATCACAAATCAGGGTTGGTTCAAAAGCAGCAACAATCTTGAATTTTGCTCTGTAGGGGGGCTAATAAAAATGCATTTCCATAACGAACAGGAAAACAAGCAACTGATTCAGGAAATGTAATCACTCCAGCTCTCTTGCAGCAACTAGCAAGCTCCTAAGGAAAAGTATCTGTGACGTGAATTATTATGTTAATATCTGTGAATGATTGAAGCTCCCACCAGGAGTTTATGAAGAAAGGTGGCAAACTACAGTGGAACCTGGGGCACTGCAGAGGTACCAACATTAGGCACAGCTGAATTAGAGCAAATGAACCTATAATTCCCTTCAGGAAATGATGAAAACAAATAGTGTTGTTTTAAGATATATTATATGTTTTCAGAAAACTGAAAGGAGGCATAAATAGGCCTTAAATAATAAATAAGTATGAGTTTGCTCTGGAAAAAAATTGTCAACAAAGCCTTCTTGTTCAGTTGACAGTCTACATGTACAATAGACTGTGATCCCATGGGCTCACCTGGGTGCAGAGCTAAGGTATTAAAGGAGTAGATATTTTGCCTTGCAGTTTTGCCCTTCCAAATGTGATCCTGTTAGTTTGACCTGGTTAGTAGGATCCCTTTATAAGGCCCTGTATACTGCCTAAACCCCTTGGGTCTTTAGGCATATCAACTGTTGTAAAATATTAGTAGTCAAGCTCGAAATTTTCTGCTCTCTAAAGTTTGACATGTACCTTAATTGCCCTTAAGACACCAAATTTTGGGTTTGCACTTCTCTTAGTTCCCCAAAGGGTAAAGTTAGAAAATGAGGAGTAAATACAGCAAAGCAGAAAAGCCTCTACCCACGAACAGAACATAAGAGGTGCTAAAGGCTGTCAGGCTGTTTCATTGAGCAGCCTACAGCTGAACTAGTATCTGGCTTCTGCTGCTGTCTCCAGAAGGAATTAGAGATGCCTATGCAGACGAAGGCAAACCTCTACTCCCAGCCAAGACAGAGGATGGATGGGGGAGGAGAGAGAGGCCAGTGGTGGGACAGAACCACAAGGAGACACTCGAGGGTTGGAACCAGGACACATCTCACGTGTCCTAGCTCCCATAGATGAGGATCCCAGGCACAACGACCAAGAATATTCTCGGGGGATAAACAACAGTGAGAAAGAGCTGTCACAGAACTTGGAATGCCTGACTGCTCACTCATCTGGGTCAAGCCATTGGACCCAGGGCTCTCATAGGACCCCCTCACAGGCCCCCAAGAGGGACTCAGCTGTCTCAGCAGCATGGCCACAGAGACAGCAGGAGGGGCAGGAGATCTGCACAGTGCATCTCCTGCCCCACAGGTCCCATGGACACCAAACTGGCAGCTGCCACTCTGCTGGAGCTCCTGAGGAAGAGGAGAACCAGGTGCCTCTCTCTTCTGCAAAGGCAGCAGTTTTCCCAGTCTTTGGTGAGCGGGCAACAGCAGCAGGGACAGAGAACCAGGCCCCTGCCCTGCTTAGCTCTTCTTGCCCACCCAGTCCCTCACCCAGCCAGCTGGAAGCCCATGCCCTCTGCAGGCAGCAGGGAGAGGCAGTGGGGGAACCACACAGGAAGCAAAATTGTCTTCCAAAACAGCTTCTGTATGCTCAGCCTGCATTTCAGTTTACACCTAGACGTGTAGGAAAAAAATTCAGGCAGCCTTCGTTTGTGATTCTAGTTGTCCTCTAATATCTGTTGCTAGTTTGTCAGTCACTTTGGTACCACAGCTGCTGCTACAAAGAAGGTGCTACAAAATTAAAAGCGTGTAGTGTAAATCATACCCTTCCCACTGAAGCACTTTCCCCTAACATACTTCCAAAAGTGACACATCAGTTCAGTCTCTAGGTTTATCCAAACTCTGCATTCCTGCTAATCCAGGCAAGTATTGATGGGGCCCACAAGAAAGAGCTGGGCCATGAAAACCATTGAACAGCAACCAGAGTAGAAATTTTAGCCATTATGAAGATGAATCAAATCTGCCCATATAGCCAAATATATGGTCCCCATACTTAGAAAAAAATCCCTCTCAGGAAAGCTCTCTGGCAGTTGAAATTGGGGTGTGAGAAACCTCACTTCACCACAGTTTGTTTCATGTCTCTGGACAAGAAACATTGTCTTTGTTCTTCCTTGAAGGCGCTAAGTGGAAACTCAGTGAAACAAGAATAAAAGCTTCCCTTTTGTGACAAAAGTGTTGCAAATACTTGTGAGGTATTCAAACACTATACCAATAGGGCTGTGATAGAAAGTTGGCTAGAAATTAAATTAAATGTAGAAATTAGGTGTTTCAACAACTTTTGGCATTAAAAC
Source organism: Calcarius lapponicus (assembly GCA_039654755.1). Classification (NCBI taxonomy): domain Eukaryota; kingdom Metazoa; phylum Chordata; class Aves; order Passeriformes; family Fringillidae; genus Calcarius; species Calcarius lapponicus. The sequence goes on along the minus strand of CM077481.1, from coordinate 19,139,014 downwards.
TTTTGAAATTAGTTTTTATAAGTAATATATTTTTGACTGGCTTTCAAACCTTTTAAAACATCAGTTTTACAAATGAAATCTTTAATCCAGACAAATTATTTTGTCTGATCCCACATCAGATTTTATAATACAATTTCATAATATGTTCTTAAATTTAGGGGAGAGGAAGGGTGGTCCATTTACAATTTTCTTACAAAGCAAAGAATTGTTCCTGAATACTTACAGGCATATTCTACACAAAGAAGCATGAATGCATGGCATTGTGAGTGAGAGAAGGAACACAAACCCGTAAAAACTGTATGCATGTCTATATATAAAACATTGTTCATACCAGGTACATGTGGTAAAAAACAGCCTGTAATATTCAGAAAGAACATCTCCCTTCTCTTGTTTCAGTTCAGTTTTTATTCAATTTTTTCTGTTCTGTCATCTTATCCTTTTCCACTCTTCGCTTTATTATTATTGTTGTTGTTATTGTTATCATTGTTGTCATTGATGACATTATTGCTGCTGTCGCTTTATTTTTTTCATTGCTTTAAAGCTAGTAAAAAAATATATTAGGCAAAATACTTTACCCTGCATTTTATTTTACTTCATCTTGGAAATTCTGCATTGAGCACAAATAGTGTTCAACCTTCAAGTTCGTGAATCATGCTGAAGACTAATACACTGTGAGACAGAGTAAAAATCCCCAGAGTAAAAGTCCATTTTGAATTAGGTGAGATGTCCAGAAAGGGTGAAAAGTCTGTGAGACTAAAGCTGAAGGAACAACTGGAGAACAGACATAATAGGGAGACAAGGGAGAAATAGATAGAGATAAACAAGATCTACTGCAAGGGCAAGTCGACCTGACCGAGGAATTCTTTCTGCTAAAAGGAACTAGCGGCAAATGTCACGGGAAATCCTGTAAAAATGAATATGTATGAACCTATTGTGAAACTGTATGCATATGTATTTGCAAGGAGGATAAAAAGGGACCTAAAACTCCCAGAGGTACGCATGCCTTTTGAGGAGAGCATTATCTCCGCATGCGTCCAGCGCTGTAATAAACATACCGGCTTTTACAACTTTAACAAAGTTGTGGAATTCTTTTCTTTATCTCCGGAAAACAACTGAAGCTGAGAAAAAACCCTTCAAACCTTGAGGAAGTTTCTACACAAGTGGTTAAAGAATAATTGATAAAGTAATCATCTGACCATATTTGCCTTGCATATAATAGGTGTTTTAAAAGACATGTAAGAATTCTATTAAAAAAAAAAAAAAAAAAATAATAATAATAATACCCTTTTTTTCAGGTAACACCACAAAGAAGACTGCTTCTAATCAACATTTGGAAATCAGTAGCTCTATCTCCACCAGCATGCCTGAATAATGGAAGATTATTTCTACCAAGGCACAGGATCAAGCACTAAAAATATGTGTCTAGATATTATTTCTTACTGCATGTAAAAGTCACTCAGACAGCTGCTGACACTCTTAACACAACCACTTGGTTTTTCTGTTCTCTAGCAATTAGCTTTTTTTTTTAATCTCTTAATGATCTGTTAAAAGTATATTAACTCAAATGTGGACAAAGGTATTTTCTAAAAAGAAGATGGTTTGAGAAGGACCTGGCTCCTACACTCAAAATTAGTAGAAGACATTGATTCACTTTCTGTGGGATTGTGAGGACACTACAGCTCACCCCAACCCAGGAAAAATAAAGTGACTCTGGTTTTCCTTGGGTGTCCCATGGGTCATCTGCACCCAGGCACCCATCCAAACAGCCTGTGTGTGAGGTGGCAGTGCAGAACCACTGGCTGCCAAGTCCTGGCACAGCTCTTAGGTTTGCTTCTAGTGACAACAAACTGCTCTGTATCTGCCTTTGAACCCCAGTGTTCTGACAGGATATTTAACTTAAAGGCTAAATTCCTGCTTCCCACTGTTCTGTTGTTTTCTTTATCAGGATGTTTTGTGGCACCCCTCCAGTTTCTCCTCATCTCTTTACCACAGATTCATGCTTTAATTTATTCTTTGCCTCCTTGTTATCAATTTTTGAATTAATTTACTTCTACAAAGCCCTGTAGTGATTAACCTATTCATTTCATTAACCCTTGTTTTTCTGTTTCTGCTAGTGATTTGGCATGCACATTCCATTCACCATCACCAGCCTCAGGACTTCTGTGAAAACACTCTGACCTGTTCCAAAGAGCATTACTCTCACCTGTGTCCAGGCCTGGAGATAGGATTTGGAGATGGGCAGTGCTCCCCACAACCAGCAGCACCACCCTGCTTCCAGAAAGGGGAAAAGAGCTGTGCAGATGTGAGCTGCTACATGTCTCAGGGCCACGCAATAGCTCAGGGTCTCCATCATTTATTGCTGACAAGTAGCCACGTCTGTACTTGTGGTGAGAGATGAGAGGGGGCCAGGAGCTGTCTCATGCATTTGGATTAATTGCTGCAAGCTCTACTTAGCAGCCTGGACAGCCCCTGGCTCTTTTGATCATTCCAAGTAGATCTCTCCTTTATCAAACAGCTACAAATGTGGCCAGCTCCAGAGGGGAGGAAAGAGATGGGGTTAATCACAACAAGAACCACATTAGAAAATTCTACACTTAAGTGACAGAAATTTTTTCACCTGTACAATAGTAGGCTGCTCTACATGATTCCTACAAAAAACTTAGCCCTAGCCTCACATCAGTGGTGGGGAAATGCACTTGCTCGTGTCTGAATGTGCTCTGAAATGCTTCTAAAAACCCAAACCCAAAGCTTTGGTGTTGTGTTACAGAAACATACTACAAAACACATTTAAACCCCCGCTGCTACAAACTACTTGATCCATACCATGATACTGAACCTGAAGAGCAATGTGCATTTCAAATCTAGCAGAAGAGAGTCACCCTTTAAAATCACCAGTTTGGAAAAGTTCCAAACTCTGGTTACAGTCTCACTTTTTCAAACCCACTGTTGTGACATTAATTCTGACACCATTTAGCCACAGAATCAAAAAGAAACACTGAGAACAGGCAATTTCCTATATTCTTCCTATCACTGCCAGACTAAAAATGTTTTAAAAAGCTGTGATTATAGCAAATTTTGATAGCAGCAGCAGAAGGAAAGCAGAAAACCCAGGTCTGCTATGAGTATGTCACTCATCTCTACTAATATATCTTTTCATGCAATTTGTCTTTATATCCCTCTCCAAACATGCACATGATGAAGCATTATGTCATCTTGGAGACCTAGTTTTTAAAGAAAACAAGGTAGAAAACAAAAATTAAATCACAGCAGTCCTTCCAAAGGAAAGAGCCTTGATCTCATTTGTCTATGTGAACATAAATCCACATAGGTCACTGCAAGATTAAAATAATTTAAATCCGTTTATGATCCCAGGAAACAAACAGAGAAAGATTTCCCAACATAAATTGAGACATATTGTCTAAATCATTTAAGGGAATAAACAGAATAAATCAAATCATTAAGAATTTCAAACTAAAGAACTGTGGGAGCACCAGAAAAGGAGGTAAGTTTAGCAGTAGCCAGCTGAACCCACCTGTCCCTGTACTTTGCTGAACTGATGACTAACGCAGCACAAGTGCTGCAACCCCCTCACCAATTCCTTCTCATTATAAACCCAAGGCTCCTACTGACTCCAGTGTGGCTGTATCCTTCTACCTGCCCCTGTAGAGATGTTCTTTCCTTTTCAGAATCAGGGGATAATATACAGCACAAGAGCTGCAACTCACTGCATGTGTGGCCACACAAGTGCTGCTCTCATGATCTTCATATTGCATTTCACAAAGAGGTTTTGTTAAAATGAGGCAAAGTCACACATTTGTTACTTTTTTTGCCTGAAAAGAACCACTGATGGGGAGCATGGGATGCTCATGGAGAGCAGAGATGTGTGGAAAAGCCAGACAAGGCTGTTTCATAGCTACAGTGCTCAGAATGCACTGGCTTGCAGAGGTTCAAGCACTTGAGGCAAAACAGGTCACAGGCGCTGGCTGAGATGCTCCACCACCACTCACACCCAAATCTGAGGCAAGAAGAGTCAGTGGAAGCTCCCCATTCCCCCTTGGAGCCAGACCAGAGTGCATCTGCTGTGACAGCAGTGGTTTTTTTTCCCTTCTCTGTTTCCCCCAAAGGCAGTAATGGGTATCACCCTGCATTAATGAAAACAGAGGGAAATGCTGGCATAGCATTGCACCTGACACAGCTGCAGCTTCACCTCTGTGACAGCATTAGCCCAGCAGAGCAGCTCATGAGTACCAGCAGTGTTGTATGGCCTGTGCTGGCACACCAAAGACAGCTGCAATTTTTTTTGTAGCATGTACATTTCATTTTGGCACAGACAACCCCACACTGGTGCTTGAGGGCAGACGTGAAGAATGAGACCTCTCCTTAAAGTGGCGCAGTGTAATAACAGTTCCTCACACATGCATGTTTGTCTAACAAATGTACAGCTAATAAACAATAAAGACCCCATTCTTTAATGTTCATATATTGGAATTATTTCAACAGAGAGCAGTGCATAATTCTTGGGGCATTTTCAGCCTCGCTAAGCTGAAGAAAAACATTCAGAATTCTGATTAATTTTCAGCCCTACATCTGAAAAATCCTCAAAACAGTCACCAGAGTCAAATCCCACCGCTACAAAATTTATTCCCCAAAACAATGATGTTCCTTTAAAGCCAGAGCTGGGAGCTTGTAAATCCCAGCACAATAATTGCCCTGCTGCAAAAGGCTTCAGACTGACAGTGCTGTGCTAATTCACACACCCAGTGGTGCTAACACCTGCCCCAGAGGCTGCTTTGGGTGCCTGGCACTGTGCTGTGAACAGTCAGTAAACACTGATAGGCCTAAGCAGGCTCCCTGAGCCTTTCTCCTCTTTTAATCTCATTGAATCTGAAAAATCATCACATATAGGCATACAAGAAAGGCGTTTATATTCAAGAAAAATAAACTGCTTGAGTTTATTCTACATTTTCAAAGCAGTGCACATATCATTTTCTACAGATGAAAGCTTAATAACGCCTTAATTTAAGCCAGCTGACTGCTGGAAATGTGATTGCTTATAGAGAATTAACACCATATGATAATTTGTTTTTTCCAGAGTTCATCACTTTGAACATGGAGATGAAGTGAATATTTTCTGGTCATACAGAAAATTAAAAGCTTTAAGGGATTTTAAAATCCAGGATGATTTAAAGCAAGACAAATGGTACCTGTTTTAAGCTTGTCTTCCCACATTAAAAAAGGCTCCCTTACCCTTGATCTGAAACAGAATTGTGGCTGATGACAGCAAATACATTTATGAAAAATATTAATGTGCTACTGACTCCAGGGAATGAAGTCTCTGGTTCTCTATAGAATTTCCTGTGGTGGTTCTTTGATCAGAAAAAAAAATAGTAAGTTATTTTTAAAAATCTGTCATCAACTGAATGGTACTGCTGTGATATATTGTAATAAAATTCAATTTTAAAAGGTCTTTATAATCGGAAGAACTGAAAACAGAAATACAGGAAACGAATATGCAGAATTCTATGATGTGGGTGGTAAGAACAAAATGAGTCTAAGCTGTGGTATCTGAACCTAACTACCATTCTTTCCCAAAGACTGGGGGGGCTTTGTCTTTGGGTGTAGGCTATATTTACCACTTTGTGTTATAACTCATTCTCGTATTACATTTCCTTTCTCTTTTGTTTGACAGATTAATATACTGACACTTAACCAACAGAAGACAAAATTGTGCAGGTATTTTCTGGAGAACTGTAGATAGAAAATTAGTTTTTTCCCTTATTACCATGGAGAAACTTCCATCCCTCAGAGCTACCTTTTCTATTATTCAATGCATACGAATTAGGTACTCAAAGAAATATTAAAAAATGTAAATACCTAAGAGTTTCAGTTTTTTAATTGTAAGTACTAGTAAGTCAGGTTTTTCCCATATATTTCCTTTTGTGTTACACATCCTGCCTTCATGAGGAGCCAGCTATGGCCTCTATCACACAGAATCTGAAGGCAGAGCTGACCCAGATTCACCTCAGCAGAGGTCTGCAGCATACTCCACGCCATCACTGGCAATTAGAGGGAAACATCCCATCTCTTACTGATAGGATTGTACTGCTGTGCAGACAGTGCAAAAATACCAAGCAGCAGAAGACACATGAATCCCACCCTCAGTAGCTTGTATTACACAACCAAAAAAAGATCCTTTTTCAAGATGATGTCCATTGCAGCCAGCAAAGTGTGTGTGTCAAGAAGATGCATTTAACTATATGTGTGGCCATAAGACAAAAAATAATGTGATAATATTAGACAAAAATGGCAAATACATGCTTTTCTTACAAGCAGTATATGGGAATTTACACAGCTTTGGCATATAAGCATGTTCATTATTTGTACAATGTTTTCAGATCTCAGATATTAATTATATGAAAGCCAGTCTTATTTGATCATAAAAGAAACTGCTCCTACTCCCACTGCAACACAGTGACAGAATTCCTAATAACTTCAAAGGGAACAGAAACAGATCAAGAAACGAAGTGACCTTTTTACCCCACTTCCAGATTTTGCTCTTTAGATCTAATATTTATGTATGAAGATCAGCATCATGAAATAGTAATACCCTTAGCGTCTGCCTAACCATGAGTTTGGATGAGTAAACAGAAAATAAAACATGTGAAACCTGCATTGTCTGCTCAGAGGGGTGTTAAGTGGAGCAGCAGTGCACCCCTGTGTGGTGCAGCAGCTGGCAGCCAGGATCCTGCTCTGGTGGCCAGCTGAAACGATGCAGTCCTGGAGGATGCAGCTGCAGGCACACACTGTCTTCCAAAGTGTCCCACACTTGGGGCTCTGAGATCTGGACTGAATAAAATTACTGCTCTTGTAAGCCCAATCATTAAGTCTTAACCTGGTCCCCTATGTACCTTTGCAGTCTTTTTTTTCCCCGTAGGCTTTCTTTTTCCTCTTTTTATTTTTTAATTTTGGATGTTAGTAACAGACAAACAAATAAAAAACTAAAAAAAAAAAAAAAAACCCAAAAAAAACCAAGAAACAAGAGTGATCAAAACCACTCAAAATCACAAAAAAACAAGAGTGATCAAAATCACTCTTAAGAATTCCTGTGCCAGGGGACCAGAGCAAATAAATTTTTATTAGTGTTGCTCATGGTTGTCTTCATTTACATAGGCCAAGCATCCTGTGGATGGGAAGATTCAGTAAAATAAAACCAAGTCAAAGCATTCAACACTTTGCACCTTCATTTTAGCCCTATTGATGACAGCAGCTCTCATCTTGCAGGAAGTTTAGGATACTTTAGATACAGTATGGGTGCAACCCAAGCTCCGGGCTCCATCTTTATCTTGCCTGCCATGGGTGTCTGGGTGAGCTGCTGGTGGTTCTGGAGCAGGTTTAAGCAGCGAGTCTGAAGGGCCTGTGTGGGGTGCACACATGAGGAACACCTTGCAGAGGAGGCTCTTGCAGTCTCTCCAGAGCCACAGGGCGAGCTGAGGGAAGGCAGCAAGAGGAGCCAAGAACCACCTAATCAGTTTGGGACCAGCCTGTGAAGCAGCCCCTAAAACAAGGAGCCTTCTGTACTGTCTCCTACCGATGTGAGGACAGATATGGGGGGTAAAGGAGCAAGCTGCACCCCTTGCCTCCAGCTGTCTGTGTGAGAGCAAGCAAAGACACCACCACCACCCTTACAGCACAAAGGTGAGTAAGATACTGAGGATGTGCTGTAACAGGAGCAAATTGCTAATGAGTGTTATCCTGCATGGAGAGACAAAGGCAAATTGTGACTTCCAGTGTCATTGTCTCCTGCTTGATATCTCTAAGGATCAACATCATCTTTCATATGGAATTCGTGCACCTATAAATGTATTTACCTAGACTGCTTCCACTCTAGTTCACAAGTGTGTTTATCCAGAAATCAGCCCAAATTCCTTGTAGTTAAATTTGCATTTAAGCAGTAAATAGAGTCTCCTCTTTTTTTTGTCTCTTTTTTTTCCCTTCCTTTCTTTTTTTTTTTTTTTTTTTTTTGGTCACTGAAACTTGAAAGACATCTCAAGTATCTCTTTTCTGTCATCTTTATGCCAGAGACTGCCTAAGTACAGCCTTGCTGACATCAAATTGCATCAGAAACGATCACAGCCCACTAAAATATTACAACCTTTATTCTTCCTTTTGAAGAAGAAAAAACATGCCCTCAGGCAAAAAAGTTTATATAGCAGAATTCAATCCCAGACTTCAAACAGCTGAATGGAGCTGCTGTAACAAGGGATTATAATGAAACAGCTTCAGAGCCCTGGGTGTGGTGGGTGGTGGAACAAGGGCTGCTCAAGGGAACTTGGAGCCTAATGTTTCATGTGACATTGTTCCCAGCTTCAAAGCCATAAGCTAAATTGCTGTGCTGAAACCAGTATGAAACAGCACAGTTTTTAATATATGGCATGCTGTATAACCGCACTTAAGAACACAAAATGTTAACAAATGTTTTCCTTAACCACTGTGTGGTCTGCTGGAACAGCATTTCCCAGAGAGCCACAGAGATGGCACAGACCAAACTCCATTCTTGGATTTGGTGATTCGTGGCTGCTGGCACAAAATAACATCTCACAGGCCAATCCCTAACCTACTGCTTACCCCTCTGGTCCTCCAGGACGTGCAATATGACATATTTCCTCACATGCCATTTCAAATACCACCCACCCATTTGATGTCTGCAGCCTACCTCCTCAGTTTACTCCTCTTTGGGCAGGGACACAAAGAGAGCTGCAAATCCAAACTACCCCTGCCCCAGCTGGAGTTGAGAGTGCATGTCCTATTCCACAGCCCCTGCAAGAGCAGAATCACAGAGTCAGGTCAGTTGGAAGATGGAGCAGGGCAGACAGCTGAGGACAATAAGCCACTTAAGCCACTTCAACAGCAGGCACTGCCAAACAGGCTACAGGGTAATTTCTGAGCTCTCCTGCCTTAGAGGCTTGCTTTTGCTGGGCCAAGAGAGGAAACAGGATGTATAACTTCCAGTGTCCATGCAAAAAGTATTTTCCAATCCCATTTAATGCCTGGCTTTGCACAGAAATTCTATCTCCTTGTACATCCATATGTTCACCATAATTAGCTCTCCCACACTGGCTGGGAGCAGAATTTCACAGCACAAAAATTGGTGGGACTTTATCTCCTCCTGCAGTTGCCATGTGCTACAGGCACGAAAAGTGAGCTAGCAGTGTGCTTCTGCTTCTAATACCTATGAGTCTAACCAGAATGGATAGATAGACAGAATTTTGCAATAAAATAAGTAGTTCTGACATTTGAGTATCACCATTAAGCTGACTAAAACAACACAAATATATTGGGCATATGTTTGCCAGTAGTATATTTAATAAAAAAACAACATTTTGGGCTTCAAGTTTCCTAGCCAGAAAGAAGATACAACATTGTCTGCTTGGACAAAATGCTGGGGCATGCGCAAAGGACCATTTAAAAATTAACTGTAACTAATGGTTACTGATTGAAAATCTTACTTTAATAGAAGGGAGAGTGTTTATGTATTTGTTGCCCTTAATACCAAGTGGCTGATATATTTATTAGAAAACTAGCTCTCTGTTCACTCCAGGAGAAATGCCCAGCAATGGAAAGAGAAGGTAGGAGTTCTCTCCTGGCTCTCAAAGACTTGGGATGTATGATGGATCCTGTCCCAGCCACAACAAAACCTTGCACAACCACACATGTACTGCAGCCAAGCTCCTGCTATGAAGAGAAGTTATTTCATACAGGGATTACAGATTGATAGTTTCAGACAAAAGCTAGATCAAGCAGCACAGCCTCAAAATCAACAGCCCTTCTCATTATGGTTTTGATCAATCAAAATCAAAGTGCCCTGCTCTCTTCTGGTTTGAGGGGTAAAATCCAGCATTATGAAAACCAATATATAAAGAGGGAGTTCAGCCCTCTGCTGCTCTCTTTGAAAAAGCCTCCTGCTGACTTCAGTGGCAGCTAGATCACTTAAGTTTTTAAATACATAAAAGAGATCACTCATCCTGTCTGAAAATCCTCGGGATTGTGGCTTATGGTCTTATTATTGCTGTCAGCAATTTGGCTTACAGCTGCCTCCAAAGTACTACTTTGAATATTTTATGTAGACAAGCAACAAAAAAATATGGTAAGTAGAAGCAGAATTCAAGATTTTAATGAACCTGATATAATGTCTGAGGCAACTCAGTGGAAACTATAGAAACTGAATCAGTGAACATATGGTGCATCACATTTCAAAACAATTCATTCAGAGCATCCCTGAATGAATCAGTTATTTTGTAAATAATAATACAATCCCTTTATTACAAGATCAGAGCTGTGAGCAGCTCAGCACCTCTGCAATTTCTCTGTTATCTCCTCAGTTTACACTACAGCAGGGTGGAGATGATGCAATCAGCTTTCAAGATGCTCTATTAGGAAAAATCACATGACAAGAATAGCAAGTTAACAGGCTGTTTGCCAGCTCAAAACCCAAAACATTCAGCCTACTGGTTCGTCTCTGTTCTAATGGAAATCCATTTATAAATATTTATTTTCACATTCCAAGTCGGAGTACAAAAACTCTGTCCTGGACATTAGATCCAAAATCTTGACTGTTTCATGGTCACAGCCAAACTGTAGGCTTTATCATTTCCACAGGCTGCTGCTTTCACTGTGCCTGAACCACAGAGCTAAACAGGTAAACAGGCTGGCAGACTCCTCTGCAGATGACCTTGGTGGCAAGCAGGGAAGGTTATATCTCTCTCTGCAGGGCTTTTCACATTTATAACTGTTACTGCCAAAAGCCCCTATGCCATGAGGGTACAGCATCCCCACGAAGGGTCCCAACCCTCCACTCTCTCTCCAGGCAGGTCTTTCCATTTCTGATTCACCTCAGCATCTTGTTCCTTTTATCTTGCTGAGTTTCTCAGTTCAGGTCCCTGGGTACCCTCCAGCACCTTCCTACTCACACTTCTTCCTTCCTCTCCTCCTTGTACACACAGGCATCCTGCAGCCCTGCTCTTCTACCCACTTTAATGTTGAACTGAATCCTTAATGCCACTGCCATGGTCCTTTTTTCAGTCAAGGTTTCTGCCCACTGCCTCCCACTGGAAGGAAGGACCTTACCTGGGTTTCAGGGCTGCTTCCAAAGTGGAATGCTTGCTCCCAAGGGCTACCATAGTAGTCCAGACCAGATTACCCTCCATTTAATTTTCTGGAGACAAACACTCTGACAAAAGACTTTTACAAGCTGCCATCATTCATGTCTCTTCATTAAAGGGATGACAGAAACAAAATAAGACATTCGGACCTTACTCAGTCCTAAATTTCGGCAGGCCTGGTGAAAATAAGGCTTAGACATGGCCTATTTTTTTTTTAGTAACAAAACTCATATTTCTGTTTCAATTTTTAGAATTATGATCTAATCTTTATCTTTGCTCTATTCTTTTTGAAAAGATGTACTAAAGCCAAATCAGATTTTAATACATTTGTAGCTGCTGATTAAAAAAAAATACAGGGTTTCCTCCTATTACTACTGTGATTTTTGTCAGAAATAAGTAGCCCCTTTGCGAGAAAAAAATGCACAAAATGCTGGCATGAGCACTAAGTCAAAGTAACAATTCACCCTTTTTACTACCATATTTTGAGCAGTATTAGTGACAGATGCTTAAAATACAGAGCAACTACAGAGTGATCTCTCCTGCTTTGGTCTAACCTGAAGCCTCTAAATATAGGACAAACCCATTCAGAGTTCCTAATTGCCAGAAACACTTCTGCAAATCTGAATTTGTTAAATAAATAATTTAACAGATTCTGAAAATCTTGGGCATTCTGGGCAGCCTTTTCAGGATGCATTTTCTAGGTACTGATGGTACCAAACTAGGAAATTCAGGCACAGTGGTATAGTAGGAGCTGACATAGCTGAAGACCACTCTAACATGGTGATGGGACCCATTGAAAACACACCCCTGAAGGTGAGCTCGTGAATTAAAAAAAAAAAAAAAAAAATTGACCAAATTAATTTTTTCAAGCTTTGGCAACTTATTCTAGCTGGAAAAAATTGCTTTTTTTTTTCTGTTCCAAAATAATGTTCAGCTGTGGGGGGTAATGACTATACATATCTTCATTTTCCAAAATAAGAATTTTTTTCCTCACCACTATAAATTATAAGTGCAAGACAGAGAAAATTACATGTAATTAACTCTCACTGCAAAAACAAAGGCCTTTTCCCCGTAAAGTAAAAGTTCAGGTGGAACAATTGAACTCAATAAAGAAATAGCAGCATTAGAAAGTTATCCTTTTTCTTAAAACAAATCTCATAGAAAACCTGGTATTTAAAATACAACAGTGGAAGAAAAATAAGACAAGCAAAGGCTGAAGAGACAGGAAAAGAGCTATCAGGTTTCTGCAATATGTTCTCTCATACTAAGGCATTTTTAACAACCACTTTCCATTTTTGATTTGCATGTGAAAAATCTTAGAAACATAGTAAGGTTTTGTAGATCACTTCTGAATGGAGTATTGACCAATCTATAACCATAAGACTTCTAAGTTTGCTTATAAAATCAGCATGTCTGGGTACACTGGTTTCCAGGCTAAGGTCTTCTGTAGTGATTAGATCACCATGCCATGATGCAGTTTTCTTCATGCTGCATTCAGTAGTCAAAAATTTGTCTTTATTTGTAGCTCAGTTGGTTAAAGCCTGGTGTTAATAAAGCCAAAGCTGTGGGTTCAATCCCTCTATAGGCTAATCACTTAAAAGTTGGACTTTGATAGTCCTTGTAGCTCTCTTTCAATGCAGAATATTCTGTGACTCTGTGACTTAACCTTATTTAGGTTAATCTTTGACATTTTAGGATTGCAGCTATGTAATTTCCAGTATAAATTTGCTAAACTATGTATGCTACAGGCCTTCTAAGTCCCATACTTTTCATTCACTAAAACCACAATCTCTCTGATCAGAAGAGTATGGGTTCTTAAATTCCAAAAATACAGTTTTCAGAAGATGTTGTGACGAAAGCATAAACGATTTTTCCCCTAATATTTTTCATGGAATTTGATAGCCACACCTTTGCTCACAGTATATCATTGTGATCTAACAGTATTTTGCAATTAAAACACCCAGTAAGAAATTTTGTCATCTTCTGAGTTTGAAAATGTTCTGCTTTAATGGAGAGTTTGTTTGCATTTCAAAGAAAAAAAATGCTATAGTTTTAGTTCTCTCCTCTGAACTGGCTACTGTTTTGCAGGACATGATCTGCTAGGCCCTAATTTGTTGTCCCATTTTCTTCAGAGAAATAAGACCTGTTACTTGAGAGAACTACCCAGGTTTGCTTCAATGATTACCAGTTATCTGTAATTCTGTTCATTGGTAGTTTCACCACAAAGCATGAGTAAAAATAAATTTAAAATACAAAGTTATAATGCACAGCTGGTGTTGAGGCGCTAGAGATTCCCCAGACACCAAAGGAAGGAATTCTGTGTCTTCAGCTCTTGGAGTAATCTGTGAGCTGGGGGACGTGCCACCAGGCACCATTTTTATTGAGGTTACCAGAGTCTTAGATTTGCTCCTAGTTGGTTTGAGAAAGCAAATCCATTCCCTGGAGGAGATTTTGGGAATGAATATTATGGGATAAAACCAGTGATATCACCCTCATGCACCCAGGGCAGTAGACACATAGAAGGCTGAGCTCAGCAAGGGTGAGAGGTGTGGAGCTTCTCTGTGATGGGGGACATTCATTCTGCCTACAGCCACCTAAAACAAAATCGTCCAACTTGACAGGCTTTCCAAGCTTTCCTCTGCATTTAGTGAAAAGGGATGTGATTCTCCAAAGGCCTGTTCAGTCTATGGATCTTAAGAGGAGCTAATTAACTTACCGAACTGGCTTTGTATACTGTCAGCAAAGGGAGCGTTCAGATGATCTGCATGGCTTAAAGCTTTACCTTCACCTGGTCTTGTTGTGTCCTCATCTCTGTGAGACCCTTGCCACTTGCTTCCACCAGGATTACAGGGAATGCATGCCCTGGAGTGTTTAAACCTTGCCAGGCACCAGTTTACGTGGTGCCAGTACACTCAGGCATGCTGTGCACATGACACGCGTGCTGTACAAACATCTCCCAGCTCTGGGATCTGCACAGAATGGATTTCAGAAGCTTTGGATCCTGTGCCACACCTGCAGCAATGGAGAGACACCCAGTGGCTCCATCCATTGGAGAACAAGCCCGGATGAGAAGGAAATCCTGAGGGTTATCCTGCACCCTAACAAAAGCGGACATCTGGCCTATAAAAGTATGCATTGCATTTTAATAACTGCTTCATTTTTTTTTTCAAATTATTAGGATTATAAGGATATTTTAAAAAACTTTTGCACCTGCCCATCATAATCCTTCTAAGTGTATTACCGCATGTTCCGGGGATTGGAGGAATTTATATGATTTAGGGAAGCTTGAAAGTTTTAATAGCTTCAAAGTGACAGAATCCTTTTGTTTTGCAGAGAAAAACTATTGATTCTGTAAGGGAGGAAAACATAAAATGTTAACATAAGCAATGATGATTTAAAAAATAAGTTCTCCTTTTAAAAGTTCAAAATGCAAATGTGATTATTCAATGTCATCTTTAAATGAGATCTTAATGTATCCCAAAACAGATGGTTCACTGTTAATATTTCCTGTATACCTAAAATGATTTATTTAGTACCACAAAAAAACAACAGTTTTCAACAGCTGCTGAAAATAAATACTAATCATAGCAAGAAGACATAACCACTCACTATGCCCCAAAATCATTAATAAGTCAACATGCACATTCAGAGACAACAGCAACGATAAATGGTATCCTGTTTTGTGTGTGTATTTTTAACTAAACAGACTTTGCCATCTGTGGTTAATTATTCTGGGATCATTGCCATTATTTTATTCAAGATTTGTTATCCAGTTTAATAAATTAATGAGGTGTTAGAAAAATCCTTATGTGAATGGAGAGAATGCATCATGACTGTTTATGTAGCAGTCCTAAATCCCAATATCAGCTGCTGTTCCTCTCCTTAGAAGACATCATAAATGACTACTAGCACACCATGTGCTTAATTACCTTACTAACCCTCCTCTAGGAAACAATGCCTGCTTATACTCCCCATTTCAGCTTTCTCAGACAGACTGTTCCAACTTAAGTCCTCAATACTGGACACCTATTACAGTCTTTCTGGAATTTTTCAGTAAACCCAGCTATTTTTGTTTGAGAAGAGAGGTTGGGGTAAAAGAAATCACTAGAACTTGGTGAATCATTCTTAGAAGACACCTAGGATCGCAGCCAATTATGAGACAGAGATAAAGAAGAGAGGATGAACCTTGGCTATTTAGAATGCTTTTGCAGCTCATGTGGAAATCTGTCCAGACTGAAGCAGCTTACACGCCAGAGGCTTGCTGGTGTGCTGTGGCTGCTCGCAGCTCCAGCTGCTGCCCCAGGAAGAGCTGACCTCTCTGCTGCCTTCAGCCAGGCTGGGCCAGGGTGCTCCCTGGTCTGGATGGGGACTTGGACTCTTGGGCACCAGGCAGAGGTGGCAGTCACCAGCGGACCACCTTGCTGATCCTCACATAAACTGGAAGAAGCAAGAGTTGGACCAGCCAGCTGGAGAGGCCCCATCAGATGAAAGACAGGGGACCTGACCAGGACGTGTCTGGCCTGCTAGGCATCCCCTAAAGCTGAGGCTGAGGCTAGAAAAAGGAGCCTCATCTGGTCTTCATCTTCAGTGAGGATTCAGAGCAGCTGGGCTTTCCATACTAGAGAAGGCTGAGTGCCTGGGCCAAAAGCAGGACATGTCATCTTGTAACTAAAGGCTGTGATTTTGTACTGCATGTGCTAAATAAGGCTGCTCAAAATACTGCTCAGTTTGGTGTACCTTACATTGTAAATATTTAATCTTGCAACCTAGGTATATCTTAATATTTCTTTTTTACTTTTTGTGTCAGTGCACTGTTACACGTGAAAAATACATCAATGTACTACTATCTAAGTACTAATAACTGAGGTCAGTGGCGTCACTGGGGAATGGAATACAGATAACAGAGCTGGTGACCCAAGGAGGAGATGGGAATTATTAGCAAAGCATGAGTTACCTTAGAAATACTGTGGAATGAGGTTATCATTTCTTTAGCAGGGATGGCTGTGAATTTTAACATTGGGGGTCTGGTTGTGGTCTGTATGGCATGGACAGAGGAGAACGAGCCCTGCTCATAAGCTTGGTGCTATGAGAGCACAGAGGTCTCCCACTATTAGGCAAAAGCAGCAGAAGGAATCAGACTTTCTTGTTCAGAAATTATTAGCATGTCATTCAGTCAGATCACCCTTGAGCAGAACTGAACATCCCCACTGAAGCAGCAGTTTTTCTCAGGCTGGCTCAATTTTATGTAATCCCCTGAATCTATTCAATTAATACCAGCTGTCAGACATCTTTCAACATGTTCTGCTCTCTACGTGCTCTTTTTATGCTTGAGCCTAAACAGTGTGCCAGCTAGGGTATTGCTTACATCAAATATTTTTGCTTTGTACCTTAAATTAATCTGAGGCAAATTATGTCAAACCAATACATTATTCCACATCATGGGGTTAAGTTGTACAATCTGATGGGGAAGACAATAGTTCTTTTTTTCTAGTTAGCAGTGGAAAGCAATTAACCCAAACTCTTGGACTGTCACAATGACTCGTTCTAACAGGAATAAATGCAATATACGTTGATGAAGCCTTTTTTGCCAAGGCACCAAAAACGGAGTGTTGTGCCCAGTTCTGATCTCCACAGTTCAAGAAAGACAAGAAGATATAGGAGAGGGCCCAAGAAGGGTACAAAGATGATGAGGAGTCTGGAGCATTGCTCTTATAAGAAGACACTGAGGGAGATGGGTCTGTTTACTCTTGAGCAGACTGAGAGGGGATCTGTTAATGCACATAAATATATCAAAGGCAGGTGCAAAAGGGATGGTGCCAGATTTTTTTTCTTTTTGGTGGTGTCCAGAAACAGGACAAGAAGCAATGTCCATAAACTAAAACACATGGAAGAACTTTACATTGAGGGTGGCACTGGAGCAGGCTGCCCAGAGTGGCTGTGGAGTCTCCCTCTCTCTGGAGACACCCAACACCCACCTGGATGTGTTCCTGTGTCACCTGCTCTGGGTGACCCCACACTGGCACAGGGGTTGCTCAGCATGATCTCCTGACGTCCTTTCCAACTCTAACTGTTCTTCAATTCTGTAATTCTTTAAATCAAGACCACAGAGACTTTACTTCAAGTATGACCAAACTCAAATGGAAAAAAAAAATAGAATAAATTTTAGTTCACATCATCACATCACATATGACTTAGGTAAAGCTTAATTCCTTTTAGAGTGAAGTGAAAAACCATGTGTTTTCCATGTAATTTCGCCATCCTCCAGAGCAACTCAGAGTTAGAGTGAAGGGAAATATTTACATACTCCAAAGCCTGAGTAAATGTATTGCTCAAGACTGAACTTCTATAAATTAGCATGAAACATGAACAAATACCGAACTCTGAGAAATTATTACTGGACCAAGCTAATGCATAGTAAAGCAGTTTACTGGCAGGAATCAACACACACCCAAACATGCACTCACATGTACAAAGAAATGAGTTGGGTATCAATAATTTCATAGTTAGTGAAAGAAGCTGGCAAGAAAGAGAAAAGACTGAAGAGGAAACAATTATTTAGAAGTAAATATGCATGGTAATGATGTGAAAATCTTTGAGTTTGTGTGTGACATTTGAACAGCAATTAAACTGGCTAGGTTCAGCTACATAAGTCAGAAAAGTTCTAATACTACAGGGATTAATAGATAGGACCTCAAACACATTGAAATCAGAAATCAAATATTGATTAAGGAAGATGCTAAAATAGGCAGCAAAGAAGATAGGACGAATGGTATGAACATTCAAATTACCTCAAATTAATTGAAAGCACAACTAAAAGATACATTTTGTGCATGCTTGATTGAAGGAAATGATTGACTGAAGCAAACTGAATCTCAAAACTTTTGAAGGTTCTGCTCTATGGAATCTTGGCTTTGATAGCAAATATTTTCTACAAACTTCTTGAGTCAGTGAAGGCACAATATGAGTGGATAATATGAAAAAAATTGTCCACGTTGAAAGAAGACGGAGGCCTAGTGAACTAGGAAAAACAACCTGTATTAGCCAAAGCTCTGTGGTATTTAAAGTTTATAGAGCAAATTAGAAAAAGCCATCTAAGGAAGACAGAGTGAAAGAGAAACTGCAAAACACAAATGTATCAAAGACAAATGCAGGCTGAAGTTTTCTTTTTCCTTAGGAAGAAAACTAAAAGCAAGCAAAGGAAACAAACTTTAATAAACACCAGCTAAAAACATGTGGATACTACGCACTCAGTTGGAGGAGGGATTATTGCAAGAACTCTTAAAGTGTGCAGGAGAAAAAAAGCTTAAAAGCTTCAGGAGAGCTGACTGTAAGCTGAGCTGTAAAGGGAACTGTCCCTCTGGAGGGACTGTCCCCTCACTTGGGTCTTAGGGCATCCATGTTGTTATTTCACAGTCTCCTTAATGACCTTGGGACAAAATTATGTAGGTAGGACTCCACTGGTCAAACCAACACAAACCTGAGGAATAGGAGAGAAGCAACAGGATGCACTTCAAGAAGCAGGAGGTCTCACAGCCTGAGTAACCAAAACTGACCCTTCCAGCTCAGCATTTCCTTGACCTCACAGTGTTGAGGATGTCTTCCTGTTTTGTGAAGCATGAAAATATCCGGAATCAAGGATGATGGGTGTACACTAACCCAACATGGAAAGAGAGGAGATGATTTGGAAAACATCAGCACTGTTTCACAAAGGCACACCCTCCTCTACAAACCCGTCTGAGTTGTCTGGACAGATACACAGTTGTGTGGAGGTCTATGCATGATTGTCAGAGAATACATCTCAGCAAGGTCATCCACCAAGGATTCCTAGGCTGGTGACAGGCAGCATTCTCCAAGTTTCTGCACTGGGAGTTCTACCACAGAACAAATTTAGAATGATGTGGAAACACCAATGTGGTGATATTGCTGATGTTTATTTTTCAGGGTAGTTGAAAAGGGCAATCTTCAACAATTTCAAGAAAACCTCATGAAATTGAATGACTGTAGATAATAACAGCAGAAATTCAGGACACATAATAATAAAGTCAGTCTTAAGGGAAAAAAATCATATAGCCTAATTTCCAATGTAAGATGTTGTCTTCCAAGCTAACCATTACCACTCAAGCAAAACTTTGAGATTATGATAAATAGTTACATAAATACAATTCAGTGCTCAGTAGAAGGCAAAAGAGCAAACTGAATAATAAGAATTCTTGGAAAAGGAACAGAGACCAAAAGCAAGACCATTATGTCCCTGTATAAATTTAGGGTTTATCCATAAATTGAATACTGTGTGCAATTCCATTACTCTCATCTTTAGCAGCCCATAATAAAATTGGGAATGGTTCAGAGAAGAGGCACAATGTTCAAAGGTGTGGATTATTTCCAGCTAAGAAGCAAAAGTTTGGGGGTTTATTGTTTCAGAGTCCTGAGTCTGTAAAAGAAACAACTGAGGAAGACAAAGATAGAGGTCCACACAGAGATGACAGCCCACAGGGACAGAGGCACTGTGTCTGGCAGGCAACTCAGAGAAGGCATTTGGGGCTGGCTGTCCTGGAAGGGCATTGTAACATTAATCACAAAAGAAGCAATTTGGCTAACCAAAGTCTGCAGGGAGAGATAATGCCTCATTAAATCAAACACTATACTTGGGGAAGAGATGACAAATTTCTGGGTATGCACATCCTTCAGGTTATTTGGCATCTACCACACTATACATCTGGCAAGAAAATGTCTCTTTCTAGGCCAGTATTGAAATGTCATAGACCCTTCCCTTTTTGTAATGACTTGCTTGCTATTTTGTTCACAGAGCACAGCACTTATCAGTTGTTTTACTGTCCTCACAGTGCCCATGTACTGAAGCCCACATGATTTAGATGAGGTGGGAATGGGAGCTCAAAGAAAGGACCCCCCACACACACACCCTTCTCCTGCTCATTGCATGGGGAGCTGGGGCCTGTGGCTCAACATTATATACTTCTGCAACATCTACATTAACACGAACACTAGCCAGGGCAGGAAAACCTTAGGCACTTCTGAATCTTGGTTCCTTAATTAGAGACCTTTTTAAAATGGAAAACAAAGTAATCCAAACAGGAAGAGCGCTTCCCACTGTAACAGGAGTGTTTAACAGGGTGAAGATAGCAGGGCAGCTGTACATTCTCTTTTTTTCTTGCTGGCAAGACAAACATGTAAGTGTCATTATTCAGCAGTGTCAGTGCATCTGCTCATTCCACTGTGTTACAGGCTGATAAGGAAGAAATTCCGGAATCTAGCTCTCGCTGTAGCTGAGCTCTCATATGGTCTGCACGCTGTGATGGTATCTTCTCTGATTTACAGGCTAGAGTATTCAATTTTTATTATACACAATCAGGAAGCAGGCTGCATTTTCTCTCCTCTGTAGTAATCCAGTAGAACAGGGCTCTTTATCTTACAATGTCTCCTCTGGCACTCATGGAAGAGAAACCCTTTAACGTAACAAAATGATAGAATATCTGTTAAATGCAAGGCTACTGAGTACAAGTCATTTGTCCTCGTGGCTGTTATTCCTTTATTGGAAGTTAAACACGTTGGCCATGCACTGTTACCTCAGTGACCTAAAGAGCACGTCAGTAGAGCCCTACCCACGCTGCTGTCACCTGTGATCTCCCAGGAAGTCTCGTTCAGAAGCAGCAGCAGCAAGACAAGGAAACAAGAACAGCCCAATAGAATCAGTGGAACTGCTACAATGCACACTGTGGGGGCAGAGTCATTAAAATGCTGGAGAATTCGTTTCAGTCTGGAAATTATCCGTGACCTAAATGCCTTTTATAGATTACCAATCCTAATGACGTTTTGCCTAATGGCACATTAGAAGCAGTTTTCCATCATTTGTAATTAATTGTTGAAAGCAAACAAACACCCATATGTCTGATAGCATAGCCTCAATTCTGTAAACCAAGGTAAGGGTTTAATTTTACTCACACAAGTAGCTCTTTTAACTTCGTACATACAAAATTCCAGGAAAACAACTACATTCATCTGCACTAGCAAAATCAGAACCAAGGATCATTGCCAACCTTCTCTCCTCAAAAAGCAAAACACATACTTTCTTTTTGTTCCAGAGCACTTGTGGTAGAGACTGGTTAATCTCTTTGTTGTGAGGTCCCAGTGTGGGAGTGGGAGTTGGGAGAGAATGTGTGGAAAGGAGAAGAAAAACAATAAAGTAAACATTTCACAACAATCTCCAATAAAAGCCAACACAAGACATGCCAGCACTGCCAGATGGATTGGGTAAATATGAATTTCAACAGATTTTCCTCAGAGATGTTCTTCTAGCTTGAAAAGCTACACTGTGAGCTGATTGTTTATGGTTTGGATTTATTGCATCTCAGCAGCTTCAGCCTAGATATGTTCCATCTAACAGAAAGAACACAAAGCTAACAAAATCCCTTTCTTAAGAAAATATTACTTCCCAGAGGAGCAGAATTACTGGACTATTTGATACAAATTTGTAATATTCTGCCTTAGGACTATTCCTGAAGTTTTATTACTTTTCTTCCTTTCACATGGCCATTTGAAATTTAGTATTGCTCTTTGAGGTTAATCAGCTGCTGTACACAAGGGAGAATACAAATCAGCAAGGTGCAGCGGTTTCTGTGCACACCATGCACAGCAGCTATACAGCACTGGCCCACAAGATATGAAACTGCAGGCAAGTAAAGAATGCATCACAGCTAAGCATCACATTTATATCTGGGGATCCAGCAGCTGCATGCCTCGTCAGGGCTCTCTGGAACCACAGCCCAGCAGATGAAAGCATACGCACACTGGAGTATCGCCTGAACCAAAACCAACCACAGTCAGTTTCTGAGAGCAGATATTTCAGAGCTGCTTGTGAAGAGCTGAAGTATCCTTCAGACCTGCAAGCTTTTATTCTGGGTTCTTACCACTAATTAACTATGTCAAAACTAGGTCCTTTCAGTAGAACAAATATAAACATAGGCTTATAAAAGAAGCCACAGGCCTCTTAACATATAAAGCCATTGCTTTATATGTTATTAGTGAAGGGGCATAGTTTGGCAGCCTGAGAAAACATTTCATTAAAATACCCAATGCAAGCTGAATGCTGGGCTCAGTCAAAACTGCTTTGCTACCAATTATTATGGCAAAGCAACTTTGGCAACAACAAAGTCTTCAGACATCTCTGAAAGTAGTCTCCTGCCTGTTCAGCTGCAGCTGCAGGTGCACCATGACATTCTCATGGGTCCTTCTGCCCTTTTCAGAAGGAGCTCATTAGCCAAGCATCACGGCCAAGTCTTTATCACCTGCCATCTGCCCTGGACCAGAGGCTCCCACACAGTGTTTTCCACCTCCACTCTGTAATTCCATTCTGCTCCTGTCCTTCACAGACAAAAGAGATAAGCAGACCTTTGCTGTGAAAAGCTGAAGGCAGCCAAGCCCACAATTTCAGCATAACCAGAATTACAGCCCCCGGACCTCCACCTGCACAGTGTCCTTCCAGATCACACTGAAAAGCAGCAGAAGACTGTTATTATGAGCGAAAAGCCATCATGGGAAAGGCAAAGAACACCAGAATTAGAGCTGCATTCAAAATGTTGGGATACAAATGTTTTTACCTAGCCAAGACAAGACTGTTGCTTTGGAATTGGTTCTCAGCTTGATTTCAGGGTAAAAGCTGGTGTTCTGAAAATTACTATTGCTTTATTATTTGTTTTATTTTAATATTTTTAGAACATTTTGTTCTAACTTTGACCTTTTCATTCATTAGTTCTTTCATAAAAAGTAAATGTTTAGGGTAACATTGATTTGCACTTTAAAAAAAGAAAACAAATTAAAAAATCAGAATATAAGTTTTATCTCTAAATTAAAAGAAAAAAAGGAAAATTGTAGGCAATTTTTGAAGTTTTTACCCAGAACTTTACGACTGCAAGATGCTGTAAACCAGCCCTTTCCCTACAAAAGTTTTTGCTCAATCCACATTTCTGGTTCTCCCTGTGGATGATATTATTTACTGACAACAATTCAAACCATACTCAGACAACATAATTGTGTTGTCACTCTGACACTGAACTTTGTCGTGGTGTTCCTCACCCCCACTGCCCCTTCCCAGGCTCCACAGGAGTATCCTGGACCTTTCTGCATGACCTTGTCCAGCTGTGACCTCCCCTTTTCCTACCACAGACAAAATATTCTTGTCCCAGTTATATATTTTCCTTTAACACCATTTCACAGCCACTGCTTCACTTCTTCCTGCTCATCACAAAGGCATTTTTATTTCCCAAGCCAAGCTAACCATCTCTCACTGGAAGTCTGCAGAAACAGAGGCTGGGATGGAAAAACCTGGAGAGGTGGAGCTGTCCCCAGCCTCTCACACCTCTCCCCACCCAGCATTGCCTGCCTGTAACATTCAGGCAGCTGTGGGCAAAGCCCTCTACACCTCCATCAACTCCCTTCAAAAGCACACACACAGTCCCCCTGAGACAGACTCACAACACCCACTATTTCAGCCCATGCAGTCAAAGCCTACTGAAGTAACAACAAGCTTAGTTAAAAAGAAATAAAAAGTCTTCTAAGGGAAACCATTAAACAACGTTAATAAATAAAGCAAATTTTTGCTGCTGAAGGAGGAGATAGCTTTTCTACTACATGAGCCTGACTCCCCTTCTTAGAGGGTATTTTCCTGTATTTTGTCTCTCTCCCTACCTCTGTTTATTGTGCTTCCTCCCACTCCTTTAATCTCTCATGCTCCCTCCCATGTTTTCAGGAAAATCTCATTGAAACAGACCAAGGCCCAACTCACTCTCTTCTTCTGTGGATGAGAACTCATTGTGCCATCTCAAGAGCAAGCTTGGGTACCTAGGAAGTCATGGCAACTGATGTCAGCTCTTTTATTTATAATTAGTTCATGGCTTTTAGAAATATAAACTAACTTATATTTTACCTGAGCAAGATAAAAATTTCCTTCTCCTTTAAAGTGAGGATTAGAAGGAAGCTCCGCAATTTCTGGAACACAGCAGCACGCACAGCACAGCAAGACTGGTGACCTGCTGCTAGCTAGGAGACAAGGCTGCTCCAGCATCTTCAAATCTTGCTTTTGTGTTCATTAAAAAGTGTCCTTAGGGGTGATAGATTAGAAAAATACCTACTCTGGGCAATTAGTTGTTATCTGATTTAATTAAAGGGCTGTGTGCTGATAACTACACAGACAATGGTAAACATCCACAGAAGTTGCTCACTCACCCACCTTTTTTCCCACCTTAGAAAGGTATTAGAAGCACACATGAACCAAACAGTTCATCATCTCCAAAACAGAAAGAAACATACTTTGCTCCATGATCTCAATTAAAAATTGCAAAATAAAAGTGAGCAAATAAATTCTGAGACCCTGATATATCTACCAAGAATCTGAAACTCAGAAATTTGGCTTGAAAATAATTTCCAGTGTACAGGTGTGAACTAAAGGACATCTAATAGTGAGAGAAGTTATTGTGAATTTAAGGGCTCAGATGGGGTACATTAAGATGAAAAAGCTAAATCAGCATAAATAGTGCTTTACAAGAAAAAACCTTTAAGTGTAGAGACCCAGGGGTGCAAGCTTTAAAGCAAGACTAACACTCCACCTTGAGCCCAGTATGTATCAGAATGAGCACAAAACAAGAGAAGACTGCAAGTAGCATTTGCAAAACAAGGTAACCTTTTAGAAAGCAACATTTGAAATAATTATTTTTCACTAAGAAGCCTGAGGGCAGGGATTCAGTGCTCTGCTCTGTGGAGGGCCAGCCTCCAGGAGAGCAGGACTTCAATCCTGTGCTCAGAAAAGAGGATGTCACTAGCACTGACCCCTGCACGTCCTCCACCATCGGCTCCCTGTCCTGCCGAGCTCAGCACAAGGATCAGCCATGGGCACTGGGAGGCTTGAGCAGGGTCACATCATCACCTGGAGCCCCATAACCACAGACCGCATCAGGCAACTGACAGGGAAGTTATGGAAAATATGGAAAATCAAAGGAAGATTATCAAGTAATCCTGATCGATTCCACTGTCTGAGAGCAAACTCTCATTGACCTCTATACAAACAATTATTACATTTAAGAAATTACTATTTGCTGTCCTTTTGTCCTCTGCTTTCCTACCACACACTTTTCGTAATAACCCCGACTGCACAAATTGCAAAGAGCTTTGGAAAAGTGAAGCACATAAAAAACTGTTGAACTGTCTTTGCTTTGTTTGATTTTAGCTACTTCATTGCATAATATTAAAAAGTCTTTGAGTCCATTAGCTTAAAACAACAGAAAACAAACAGTGATGAGCTTTGTCAGGACAAGATGCGCAAGAAAGACCATTTTATTTCCATCAACCATACCATTTCCAAACAACACACTATTTGTGTGCACTTAGTATGCTTCCTTCTGGCTCAGTTGGTTTCAGATAGATTGGTGATTTATGAGATGCTACACTGACTGTTCATGCTAACATGGAAGCATTTGGAACAGCTGCAGAGCTGTAGCAACAACCTCTTTTCTGAAGAAAAATAAAGTTCAGCAGGAACTGCATGCAAAGAGATTGTCTGAAAACCAGGGAGACATTTTAAAGATGGGTCAAGCAAACATCTCACACTCACCAGAAGACAGCATTTCACTTTTCTCAGAAAGAATCAAATAGACTTTGGGGGGTTTTTCCCAATTCAAAGTGCTGAATCAGCTTACCAAGGGATCAAGGTCATCTGAGCCAATTCACGGAGCACTGGAGGACCATACAGACAGCAGGCAAATGCTCCAGAACTAAAACCCTTCCCTGACAGCAGCAATCTGGTAGATGTGCTCTGCCAGTGCCAAAATTACACCCCCTTTTGTACCATAAGCTCAGAGTAGCAAAGATCATTTTGGCCAGTGAATGGATGAAAGATAAGGGGCTGTCTTCCAAACAGCAATGTCTGGCTGATCCAGGAGGATGGTTAATCATGCAGCAGCAGAAGCTCCCAGGCAGAAGGATAAGCACCAAGCCAGCATTTTCCTGGGCAGTATTTTATATAGGAAACTTCAGAACCACCACTGCCCCAAAGCAGAGGCATACAGCAATAGGTAAAGTATTTTCTGCCTCTCAGCAAAGTGTCATTTTTGTGAAAAAATTATGAAAAGGCAAAATTAATTAGAAGATACAGTTTTTGAAGGTGTCTGCAATGTGCATGATTAGCAGCACTAGATTGCAAAACCTTGTGGTCCTTTGTAACCCACTACTTAAATCGGTGCTTTTTTCCTGTTTTCTGGTATAGAAGACCTGGAGCACAGACAAAAGGAATCACAGAGCACACATAAGCATTGATATGCAAAACAGGACCTATCTGGAAAAAATTACACTATGAATTCTCAAATTAACATAGCAGAAATAAGGTCCTTTCCAAACCTCAGCGGAATTGTCTTTCCAGTTGCCTAAGGTGTCATTTCCCTTCCCTAGGTCCACTTTTGCAGAAATTAGGGCTCACTGACCAGTCCTTGAGAAGCATCCAGTAACAAATCATTAAACTCTTCAAATCTAAAATTATCCTTTGATAGTCATATTAGGCTCGACCTTAGCTCTTCATAGTCCAAGTCTTATTGAAACTGAACATTTTAAGTCACAAAAAGAGGTTCTTGCTATTTGTGAGAAGTCTTTCTGGAAAGAAAGACTTCTCACAAATGGCAAGAGCCTCTTTTTCTAGCTGGAGTCTATGGCATACACCTGTTCCCTTGAACACACAAACTTTGAAAACAAAGGTAGAAAAAAAAGACCTAATTTGAATGCAAATTCTTCCAATTCATTCCTGTAATCCTGCAGACATTCTTAGCATAGCTCATATTTTACAAAGAATTTAATGTGGTTTCTAGAATTCACTTACATAAATAAGAAAACCCCAATATACAGAATTTCCCTGCTCCCACCATCCCAGGAAGGATGACTGAGTTAAAAAAAAATAACCTGAAGTTTCTTGTGGAGATTTGATCATTTTTATAAATACAGGGGAGGAAAGATCCATTTCTGTGCCTCTATTCCCAGGTTTTCCATTGACTGAGCAAGTGACAACTCTACAAGCAGGATTTTCAGCTGTTTACATCCACTCTGTGATATCTTTAGAGACCAGAGAGCTCTCAGTGCGCCTGCTGTGACAACCAAACTGAAGTCCATAACTAAACAAATAGACACACAATCAGGCAGGACTAGGGGAGGACTTATCAGCATGTGTCCTTATCTCACATGAGCTGGCCTAATGCTGTGCTTCACACTTATTTACTTACTTCAGACTAATCCTGTGTCCAGTTCCTGCTATCCCTTTCAATTCTGTGCTTAATTTGGAAATTAGAGGAGCTGTCTTTTGTAGCTAAATTTACTTCAAGGAGGAAAGTAGCAGGGCAAGAAACTAACTCAAATGCAAGCATCCTAAAGGCATTATTGCCAGGATTATCTGATTTCAATTTTAAAAAGTCAAACCAAACATGAGCTATTTTGGTTCAGAAAGATCATCAATAATCTTTGAACTCTTTGGTTGTCCTCAAACCAAACATGAGCTATTTTGGTTCAGAAAGATCATCAATAATCTTTGAACTCTTTGGTTGTCCTGTGGGTTGGGACCCACAACCATATTTCAAACTCCTTTCAATCATCTTGACTTATGAAAACAGAGCTCATATAATACAAGACTGTCCAAAAGGGAGTAAACAGCAGTAATGTAAAAGAAGAAAAAGGCACAGAGACTGCCAGGAGCTACTACAGCTGAATTTGTGAACTCAGTTGTACAGACACTGATGTATACTGACATATCCTTGCACCCTTTTACTCTATACTCCCTAAAGCATCTCCAAATAATTTTCTCCCATGGACTTCACTGATCTCTCTCCTCTTCACTTGCCTTCATACTGTGCTACCATTTTGCTATGCATTCATGCTGGCTCTCATACCAAGCAAACTATTTTAAGAACTTCACATCTTGATATATTTGCAGGATGCCTGGAGCATAAAAATCGGTGCCCTCTTCTAAATCCCAGTAATGCTAGACAAAATATGATAGATTTCAAAAATGCCATAAAGTCAACTAAGTATACAAAACTCTAGCAATTTTTATTGATTTAAAATTCACCAAATCTACCCATATGAAAAATTTCATGTTTGGATTTGGTCCAGTTGGGCACCCTGCCTCCCCAGCAGCCAGGGAGAGAAACATAAGTGCAAGAATGGCACCATTGTAATAATTTCTGTGGACATTGTACATACAGGCTTCCCTTAATCAGAGTTTGTGTATTCAATCTAATTCCATTAATTTTACCAAGGACTTCTTGAACCATCTAAGCTCAGCAGTTATTTGTTTTGCTCCAATCTAGCATCAGGTTACTTTCCTAGGGCTGTTACAGAAAACAGAGGTCAAATCTAGATTTCCATGGCTTCACCTATATAAAGTAGAAAAAAAAGCAGCATAGGGAACAAAATAGGAGTACACAGCCAACCTCAGTGTGAACCAAACCAGCAGGGTGATTTTGGCTACTCTGTTTCATGTTTTAACTTTGGCATCTTGCTGCTTCACTTTCATGTGGGCAAGAAACCTGGCAGGAGAAAAGAGAGGCAATGACTCTCACTTCACTCTGAGATTTGGTTGAGTTTTGTCGCTCCAGGTGAAACCTGAATGAAGGGAAGGGAGTCCCAAATCAAGCTCTCCATGCACTTCAGACACATCCAGTAACTTTTACCCTGACCAGTCTCAAAACAGGACTGTTCAGACCTGGTAGTAGGGGATGAGATCTCCACTGCTTCAGTCCATGCTTGCAGCCAGGGGATGGGGAAGGGGGGTTAATACCCACTCCCACAGCTCTGACCCTTGATTCTGTGTTGCTACAAACTGCTGTTATCACCTAATTTGATACCATTGCAGTTTGAGAAGCACATGTTGGTAAACAAAGCAGCAATGCAAGGACAGCATCCTGTTTATATTTCACTGCAGGATGATTCATTTACAGTTCTTCATCAGGGCAGAGTCTGTAATCATGCAAAAGGTCAGCAGTTTCTGCTAGGGCTTTTGCATTTAGTCAGATACTTTTTAGGATAAAAAAAAAACTGGTGTTGATACAATCCTGCTGAACAATCTTCATCTTTCCTGGAAATCAAGAGTTTGACGTAGATGGAGCTTCTTTAATTTAAGGTATGGAAAACTACTCCCAGTGTTTCAAAAGGAAGTTGATTGTCTCTGAGTACATTTAATGTAATCTGCCTGCAAACTGGCGGGCACTGGCAATGTGCCACCTCCCACAGATCTCTAAAAACCAGCACTGCCAGACTTGCAGGAGCAAGAAATCACCCTAAGCATTAATGTCTTCTATTAAATGGGGCTGGGGGAAACTCTGCCATTGGTTGGATAAATAATTACAATAGCCAAATAATCTAAAGCACTTACACTTCTGTTATAAAGCACATGGCCTTCAGGATCAGCCACTGAACTGCAGCATCAAGACATTGAACACAACATCCAGCACAGCAGGAGCTCATCCATTTCTGATGAGCTACGATTTCTTCACACTTAGCATTTGCCTGAAATCTTATCTTCCACCCCAGTCACTGAGCTGTAGCTTTCACATGCATTATGTAACATCTTTTCATGGTGAGGCCTCACTGTGAGAGCAGCATATGTAGGCAGTGCTGGTCCCCATCTCTGCAGGAGCACGCTTCATGGAATCCACGCACGAGCTCCCAGATAAGTTATTGATTTGGAACTTGACACCAACTCCTAAATATAGCAAACCCTCCAAAGGTGTATCCTCTTCAAACACTAATCTTAGCTTCCCTTTACCAGAATACACACAAGGAATAACCTTCCCCTGAGTCTGACCTTAAAATGCTGCATTATTTATATTACAATCAAATAAACATGGCCTCTGAGAAGATTAGAGCTACTTATTACTTTCCAAATACACCCTCACATAAGTACTTTCAAGCCAAAGATGTCCTTAAATCAGTAACTACTTCAACAAGCCCTCGAGGATCTAGGATGTAATTATTACAGCGCTAGTTCCTGATTAAGGACTTGTTTGAAAAAGAGTTGATAGCTTTCATGCACATCTGATTGACCGTGTTGGAAGGGAGCAGACAAGAGAGCAAGGCGCTGCTTCCCTGCACAGTGCTTGGAGCATCAAACTCGTGTATATTAGAAGAATCGTCACCTGTTTATTTTCCACCTCTGTTACTCCTTAACCCCTAAAACCTCAGATCTCCCCTTTTCTCACTGACCAAATTACTATTAATAGTTCTGTGCAGGTCTGTCCAGATTGTAAAGATATTCACAAAAGACAGTGTTTCAGGAAAGTCTGACCTGCTTCCAAAGAGTGCACAACAGGAGGGAGGGACACCAGCATGGCTGTGGAAATAACCTGCTGCCTGTTTTCCCCTTCACTCCACTGCTATATAAAATACAGCCATCCTATAGTGATATGGAAAGTGACTCTGTGCAACTGCTAATACCATATTAAGGATTGCTTGGGAAAATGTGAATATAGCTCCATTTTATGAGTACATTTTAATAAACAGAAAGATTTAACTACAAACTTACCTCCACCATGAGAAAGGTTTTAACTCTTTAAAAAGGGCATATGAGCTTTATAAGCCAGGACTATGCAATTGAATTATTACAGACCAGTTGGCCAGACTTACCCTGGAAACCAGAAGGAAGGCAGCTAAAACTACCTCACTAGTTAAGCAAGACAAAGGCCACTGAAGCAGGAACTACAGGAACAGTGAGTACATGGTAGTACACCGGTCAATTTACCTGGCAATGCTCCCCAGCATCAGCTGACAATACCAC
Organism: Calcarius lapponicus; assembly: GCA_039654755.1. Taxonomy (NCBI): domain Eukaryota; kingdom Metazoa; phylum Chordata; class Aves; order Passeriformes; family Fringillidae; genus Calcarius; species Calcarius lapponicus. The sequence continues at coordinate 19,108,039 of CM077481.1, read as the reverse complement.
AAACCCAGGGGAAGGAGGGAGCCCCACATGCAGGGAGCCCGGGTGCCAGAAAACAGTCTCCCTCTCAGGTTCCACCCCTGCACACATGAGCAGTTACTTTGCCTCCAGTTTCCCAGTACGTGCCTACAACCTCTCTTGGAATACCCTGGAGCTGGCTCTATTATGATGGAGCATTCTGTGAAAAAATGGGAAGAAATGCCGTAGGAATGTCAAGAAGGCTCATTATCTTCACGCCCTGGGACAGCAGAAATGCAGAGCTAACATGTTTGTCCTTCCAGTTACTTATATCCTTCTTCAATTTGCATGGCATTCACCATTTTAGGTCAGACACTAATGCAGCTTTCAAGCAAGTAGCACAACTTACAGACAAAATTCTTCATGTTTTTAATTCCAGGGAATTATGCCTTAAATAAATAGTTGCAAGCTGTCTGGGAGCAATACCTGTCCCCTGCCCTCACTGAACAGTGTTTGATGTTAACAAGTGTTTAGCTTGTTTTAACACACAAGCTTTTCACCTGCTCCTGATTCCAGCCATTCATAGTTTTTTTTTCCCCAAACTCCAGAAATTTTTTGTTTTGTTTTCCTAAATATCCATTTGCTTGTTTGTCTTGGCAAAACCATACCTGTGTTTGCAGTTGAACATTCAAGAATCTGGAGGAATTTAAGAGACAACCACCTTTTTCTCCATGCCCTCAAAGCAATCACATTGGCAGCTCTTACCACTCTGCTGGGCATGGGATACATCTTCCCAAGGCCTGCTTCTCCCTAAGGACCAATTCTCACACTCCTGACAACACAGAACTATTGGATATCTTGACTCTGGAGAGCAGCTGCATCTCTAAGAGGTGGTGGTCAAATGCCAGATATTCAGGCCTGGTAAAACTTTTCCTCCAAGTGCTGTACAAACACTGCTCCTCTGCCCTCCCATCCACTGTCCTTCCAGTCTGCCTCACTGCTTTTGTGCCTTTGTTGCCAGTGATAAACACAGAGGATGGACTGATAGCAGTGAACACAGGCAGTCTCCACTGTCAGTAGTTATTTAGCACTCAGCAATCACAAAAGGCTTGGCAGGGTGGCCATGGCCATACAGCCCTGTCCTGGCAATGAGCCCTTCCCCAGCACTGCCGGGGCTCCAGCCGGGAGGCAGCCAGAACTGACACACTGTGGGCAATCCCATTTGAGGAACTCAAAAGCTTTCAGACTGTCCCTACAGCAGCAATAGCAGGGAAAATCTCAGAGCAGCAGGGTGGGCTGGCAGCTCCAAGCCTCTCCTGGGCAGCTCTGCAGGGCAGAGCTCAGGGCGCGCGGCATTTTGGCAGAGGCCGCGAGGGCTGCACCCTGGTGTGGCCACGCACAGCCCCACTGCTGCCCCTGAGCCACAGGCACACACTGACCCAGCAGGGGCACCACCCCGGGGTCACCTCCAGCAGAAGGTGGGAACCACAAGCCCAGGGCTGTATCACCCCCCGCTCCCAGGGCAAGAGCAGTCTTGGTGAATTTTAACCCACTGCCCAACCTTGGGGATATCCAACAGCCATGCAGACGTGATCCTCCTGAGCAGCCAGATCCAGAGAGCAAAGAGATTGGGAAAGATGACCTCCAGCAGTCCCTGAAAGCCTCCACCATTCCACGATTCTGAAATTTGAAGTTCTGTCGGTTCCTACTGAAGAAAGCTGTGTAAATCCTGTTCAGCTATACATAATATTAATAAAAATTATGTGACCAACTCCACCCAGTACTTTTGTTGAGCATTGTAGAACCAGAATAAAATAAGATTTTAAAACTCATAAACCACAAATCAGCATACTTACATGAACATTGCCAGCTGGCCTTAGATCCAAGAAAATCTTGATTTTCAGTAGAAAAGAAATATGGTTTAGTCAAGTTGTCCCTGCATGGCTGCAAATTAAATATTATTCTGATGCATGGGAACTTTGCAGTTTATAAAACGTGTGTATAGAAATACCACAGAGATCCAGAAAGAAAAGTGAAATTTGTTTAAATCAATATGAAAATGCTCAAAATCAATAAGACATGAAGTCAATTACTCGCAGTTCTGAATAAACAGTAGAAAATGAAGATTTAAGACCTGCAGGTAACAAGTTATAGAAGTATTGGTTATAAAAAATTTGTTTTGCCCCTACCCTTTTATTTTATTCATGTGATGGTTTAGAAAGAATATAATAAAGAATTTCAACACAAGCTAATTACTACAAAAGTAGTACTTGCATTCCATTTAGGAAAAATCTGATACACGAAACCCAAGAGCTGCTGATTGATGCTTTTGTTTCCCAAATGTAAACCCAAGCACGCTGTAAGCTCTATAAAACCAACAAACAAACATGATGAGTTCATTGGACTAAGCATTCACTTTGACCCCAGATGATATTAATCTGTGTGCACAAACACTGTGTGAGAAGGGTTCTCTGTTTCTCAACTACACACCATGTTTTTTAGACATATGGTAAATAACCTTTGGAAAGGTTGCCTCTGATTTCCCTGCATAGAAAGTCAATTCACTGCTCAAATGTAAATATTAATCATATACTCCAGCGAGAAGAAAACTGGTTTTCTTGAAAAGTCCTGAAGAGGGGAACAATTTCTCCTGTGCTTGGTGGGTGCACCGGCACCAGCGGGCCCCAGAAGGGACCCCAGCAGCAGCCTCGTGCCCTGCAGTGCTCCTCACACTTGGGAAAGGCCTGGCAGAGGGACAGACCACCCTCCCTGCTCTGAGGAGAACTGCTTGCCACATATAAAAGCCAATGTGTGATTAGGTAATACTGAAAAATCAGTGGCCAGCACAAGAACTAGCCACTGAAGAGATGCTTTCAGAGACACCTGCAGGCATTATGCCTGCACAGGCGCAGGTGATGGAATAGTTAGGTCAGGAAGGAGACAGCATAGCAATACCCAATCTTCTCTTCCAGATCTTCATTTAGATTTATTTGTTCCATACCTACCACACTTGAAAAAAAACTGTGAGTGTTCAGGCCTTGGAAGAGAGTTTATAGTTTGGTTCATCGAGGCAGGATTTTTATCAGTAACAAACATAGACAGTAACTTGTTATTACTCTCAAGAGGTAGTCCCAGCCTGGAGGGAGGATAAGGACATATTCTGCTTACACAAAGCAGCACAAGCTGCAGTGAGGCACTCCTCTGAACTTTCTCAGGTTGTGGAGCCAGGCACCTTCAGCAAAACTGCAGGGCTTCCCACTACAACCACCTATGTACCTTTGGGTAGCTGGGGCTTAGAGCCTACAGCAACAGCATTAAACTTCTAAACAGCATGTCCTGTAGCAGAGAAGGCAGAAAAAAATGAAACATTCCACAGAAAATGAGATTGTTCAAAAAGGAACTAAGGACTGAAATACTATCTGTTCACACAGTTGTTATACAATTAAAGAATTCTACATATGTGCATGTACACACACACTCAGATGCATTGGTTTTAAGAATTTACTCTGGGATAAGAAAAAAATAATTAGAAAATTCACAATGTATTTTTAATAGATTTCATATTTTTGCTACAACATCTCCAAGAGAAGGTCATGAAAAGTTTAACAAGAAGAAAACTTCAATACTTCTGCTGAAGAAAATTATAATTCCTACTTAAAACTCTCACCTCCAGAGCCAGCTGCACACTTACATCACATCATACAGCGACATTTGTGAGCTGGTTAGTTTCCTCTCCTATATTTCACCTTGCTCTATTGTCCATCCACTGTAAGGCCGAGTGTCTTCCTTCAAGCACCTGCTGTCCCAGCAGACTGATCCCTCATATTTTAGTGTGCTTCATGTATCCTGCCTTGATCAGTACAGCAAGATAGACTACAAAATGTTCTTTCCTATAAAAAAAAGAATGATTTGGGCCTGTCTTAGAGGCAATGAAAATGATTTTATGGGTCTGGAGCTGTTAGAATTCCCTCTGCTGCACAGCTCTGCCTCAAGCACTGCGGCACAGCGATGCCATCTGCTTACAGCAGCGAGATGCACCCACCGTGCCCACCCCAGCCTCTGCACCACTGCTGCCACCACCAGCCTGTGAAAGATGTAATCTGCTCTGCCTCTGGCATGATGGGGAGGAATCCTCAGACTTGAAACACTCAGGGAATTGCTGCTGACTGAAGGGAGAACTGAAACACCCAAGCTCTTCTTAGAGGGCAAAAAAAGCAACCAAAGAATTGGAAGAAGATGAGGCAGAGGATTTCTTTCAAATTACCCTTTGAAAGTGTTGTTTGTGTTGGTCTTTTTTCAAAGGTGTGAAAATCTGGGCCCTGATTTGAATGGTGAACAAAGTGGAGGTTTGCGTGAGAGAGAGAGAGCAAAAACTCTTGTGTGGAAAGATGGGGGATTAATTCCTCCAGCACAGAAGTAACATGAAAGAGGTCTGTAGATTTACTTTCCCATTCTTGGATGGATACCTGCTGTTTTCCAAGGGTGTTTCACTCGGGCCTATATGAATTCCCAAAGCCCTATCATAAAGGAGATTTGTGCTGCGTAAATGCTTGACCTCCATTACACATGTAGGCTGTGGTTTTTATTTATAAAAATGCTTAAGCAGCTCTCTAGCCCCACAGAGCAGGACACATCCACAACTACAGGCAGATGTGATTGAGAGACTGAAGGTCATTTAACCGAGGACACAAACACCGGCAGCATCTCCTTCTCCAATATTTTGATTAAAGAAGAAACTAGGGAGGAGTGTTGCCCATCTCCCTGAGGAAGAGAGGCAGTATCACCTCATACCTGTAAGGACAGGCTGGCACATTACCACATTGCATTGCTTAGCTCCCTTAGGTATGAATAGCTAAAGGAAATTTTCTTCTAATTAAGAGCCGAAAATCAAGTAATGAAGTCTTGTTTTCAGTCATTGTATCTATTACTCCCATTGCTGAACAGCAAGGGATTTGCTGTCCATCTCTGAATGAGGCAATTACGTCTCCAATTAAAGGTGCCTCAAAATTGCTATCCCCTCAAAATTGAAGATTTTTGTCTAAAAGCTACAAAAACATCTTATAAGTGCTCATGGCTTATTTCCAACAAGCATCTGCAGGGCAAGACAGATATTAAAACTTATAAAAATCCACTGGAAAAGAAAACTCCTACAAGTGAGCTGCATGTTACAGGCTACAGAAAGCCGTATCATCCCAGCTCTGAAGAGAAGCCATCTACCTGCAAATATAAAAATGAGAGCATGTTTCAACCACATCTTTTCTGTCCTCTAGTGTCAGCTTTTACTGATTAACAGAATCAGAATAAGCCTTTTTCTGTGGTCCATTTTAACTGGCTTTTTTTTAAAGCAAAATAGTACCTGTCCAATTGTGAACTGGCAAGCATACATCTCAAAAGAGGCCAAGTTTTAACTGGAAAACATCAGCTTTACCCAAACCTAACTGCAAACTTTTAAACAGCATCATTTCAGTACATAAGACAGCCTGCAAACCACAAACAGGGGATTTACTTCAGGGGAGAATCACAGCAGAACAGAGAACACAACTAATTTTATTTCCATAAACTTTTCTTTAAACTAATGCTAGTGTATGCAGAGAGTTTGTGTAGCTAAAAATATGTCAGAATGGTCTTTCCCTCCTTGATTTGCAACAGACCTATCCATGCAGGCTGTTCTGATTAAGAACATGATTAGCCAAATTCCAGCCTACAGCAGACCACCATTTCATGCATTTTATGAGTACAGGCATGTATTGTGTCAAAGTACGGTAGTTCCATCAACAGGGTAATTTTTTATTCATTTAGGTGCTGCCATAGCAAAGTATTTTTAAAAAATCCTAGAATACTTAGGTACACTAGTTGAGAAAAACAAAACCATATTTATAGTAGTTCCACGAAAGCTGTGAGCAGAGCAGGAGCCGAACAAGCAGAAGATCTCCAGCACCCTCTTCTGGCTTACAGAGCCTGCAGGCGCCGCTGCAAAACCTCCCTTCTTCTCGAATTACTCCGATAGCCCTAGGTAATTAACACACAAGTAGAGGGGAGTGACGGGGCGCTAGTGCCCTCTGCAGCACTGACTTATATATGTTATCCTATTGTTTTGAAAAATTCAGGAAGAAATTTCAACAGCAATGGGATCCCACAGTAGCGGGGTCTTTCCTCACACCCACCATGCATTGACACATGATGACAACAGCAGCCGGAACGTTGCTTCTGCTGGGCACCCCTATCCTTAGAGCTGCTGTGAAATAGCTTTCCCAGGTCCACAATGCTCCCCCCCTGCATCATCCGCGCAGCAGGGGCTGAGCCCACTCAGCACCCAGCTCCCCCACCGCCAGGTCCATCAGCTCCCCTCCCAGCAAAGCCAACACCACCATGCCCTCTGCCCCTCCGCAGCTCTGCCAAGACTGCCTCCGTTTCAGAGGTCACCAAAAAGGTTTCAGCTTTGCTGAGGCTTGCTACATATTAGTTAATGAAATCTGTCCCTCCTGGTTTGGTAAATCCTAATAGCTACCTCATATAGCAGAGAGGGGTTCTATCATCTTTTTTTAAAAAATTAACAGTGAAATTGCGGCAGTACCAGGTTCCTTTGCTCAGCTTCCCTGCCTCCCCCATCCACATACCACTGAGCAAAATTCACTGCTCAGCCGGTGAATTTCACCGACGTTTCCTCCACATATTTCCATGATTCCTCCTTGACAGGGCTTAAACACCCTGTAAAGTACTCAGGCATCCACTTGTCCCCTTGCAGGTACTCAATGCCTGCACCAGATACAGTCTGCCCTATACAATAGTAAGCACTCACCTTCCATCAGTCACAGAACCACAGAAAAAAGCTGAGTTTAGAAGGACCCACAAGGACAATTGAGTCCAACTCCTGGCCCTGCACAGCCACATCCCCAAGAGTCACACCATGGGCCTGACAGAACTGTCCCAATACCTCCTGAAATCTGTCAGGTTTGCTGCTGTGACCACTTCCCTGAGGAACTGTTTCAGTGCCCAAACACCCTCTGGGTGAAGAACCTTTTCCTAATATCCATCCTAAACCTCCCCTGAGGAGGCCATTGCCTCAGGTCCTGTCACTGGTCATTCAGAGAAGAGATCAGTATCTGTCTTTACTCTTTCCCTCACGGGGAAGTTGTAACTGCAGTGGGGTCTCCCCTCAGTCTCCTCCAGGCTGAACAGACCAAGTGACCTCACCTGCTCCTCCTATGGTTTCCCCTCAAGGCCCTTCTTCATCTTTGTTGCCCTCATTTGGGCTCTTTTGAGTAGTTAAAATATCCTTTTTACATTGTGGCACCCAGAACTGCCCCCAGCACTGGAGGTGAGGCTGCCCCAGAGCAGAGCAGAGCAGGACCATCCCCTCCCTTGCCTGGCTGGTGATGCTGTCCCTGATGCCCCCAGGACACGCTTGGCCCTCCTGGCTGCCAGGGCACTGCTGGCTCATGTTCAGCTTGCCATGGACCAGAGCCCCAGGGCCCTTTCCATGGCACTGCTGTGCAGCCTCTCATTCCCCAGTCTGTCTGTACATCCAAGGCTGCCCCATCTCACCTGCAGAATCTGGCACCTTCCTTTGTTGAATTTCATATGGTTGGTCCTTCTCCTTGCAGCTTCTCCTCCCCCAGGCATGTTTCTGAGCTGGGGGGTCACTGTCTGTCCTCACAGCTCTATCCCTCATGCCCCCACAGCCCCACCAGGCAGAGCAGACCGAGCTGCTGGATCCACTGCTGAAGCTCCTCTACTCAGCACAGCCAAGCTGACCATCCTTCATTTTGCCCAGCTGTTTCCACCACCCAGACTTGAGAGCTATGCTTCTGCATAGTCCTCTTCACCCCTGGCTATCACTATTTCTTCAGAAACTGCTTTCCACTGCTCATTAGAGCAGATTCTGCTCCAGCCTTATCTCTCTACCCTCACTCTGCGAAGAGAGCTCTGCCTGTCGCTGCCACCTGCCTTTGGGCACAAGGGAAAGAAGCCAATGAGCCCTAGTGCATGAAGGTGTCTTGTCTGTGTCCTGCTCCCTCAGTCCAAGCACAGCAGGTTCTTTTGCTACCAGTTTGCAGCTTCTGCCTCACAAAATCTAACAAAAAATTCAAAAGGTAAGGCCATCTGCCTCTCAGAAATTTTAATAGCAGCCAAAAATTTAAATACAACCAAAAAAATGACATCCCAGGAAAACCCAAAACAGAAACAAACAAACAAAAACCCACAAACAAAAAGCAAAAGCAAAAACATAAACAAAAACCCAAACACAAACAAACCACAAAAAAATACGACCCAAACTAAAAAGTGAAGAAAAAAGAAAAAAGAAGGTTTAACCTATTGTGGCTGCCCAGTGTTGACCTAGGCCAGACTGTGCATAATTTTTTTTCTTTTACTCCATTTCAGTCAAGTACCAGTTCCCCCTCCTCAGAGAGCTCTGGCCCCTCTCCCCACTCCCACCCTACTCTTGCAGTGATGCATCTTTTAGATAGGTGCACTCCTACACCCTGGGTCACTTAGAGGATGCCCTCTGAATCTCAGACCCCACAGAATTGTGTCTGCTCCTAAAAATACCTTAGCAATTTTACAGAAGCTCCAGCTTTTTTCTCATCTTTTCTTCAGTCCTAATTTTCCCATTCATATGACAGGAAACTAACATCAGGACCATCTTTGAGAGGGCTTTAAAATAGGTTTGAAGGGGAAGGGGATGCAGCTGGGCTCTCTGGAAGCAGGCCCAGAAGTGGTAAGCCTGAGTTAGGAGTGAAATCAGCAGCCCAGCTGAGGTTCATGTATACCAATGTGCACAGCATGGGCAACAAACAACAGCTGGAAGCCCTGGTGCAAGAGCAGAGCTATGATGAAATTGCCATCACAGAAATGTGGTGGGATGACTCACGCAGCTCTGCACTGCATGGGTACAAGCTCTTCAGGAGAGATGGGAAAGGGAGAAGAGCTGAAGGGGTGATCCTTTATACCAGGGAGGCTTTTGATGCCATGGGTATTGAAACTAATGATGATGAGGCTGAGTGCCACTGGGTAAGAATTAGGGGGAAGGCCAGCAAGGCTGACATCCTACAGGGAGTCTGTTATTGTCCACCCAACCACGAAGAAAAGGTGGACAACTTATTCTGTAAGCACCTGGAGAATGTTTCAGACTTCAACCTACCAGACATCTGCTGGGAACTTAATACAGAGAAAAGAGGCAGTCCAGGAAGTTCTTAAGAGTGTGCAGAGGACAACTTTTTCTCACAGTTGGTGGGTGAGCCCACCAGGAGAGGGACTATGTTAGACCTGTCATTTGCAAATAGAAATGGGCTGGTGGGAGGTGGGGTGGTTGGAGGCCATCTGGGGCAGAGTGATCATGAAATTATAGAGTTCTTGATATTTGATGAAATCAGAAGGAACATCAGTAGGACTCTTACACTGGACTTCCAGAGGGCAGACTTTGGCCTATTTAGGTGACTTATTGAGAGAGTTCCTTGGGAAGCAGCTCTTAAAAACAGAGGAGTCCTGGAAAGGTGGGTATGCTTCAAAACAGAGGGCACAGGAACACACTGTCCCTGTGTGCTGAAAGATGAGACAATGAGGCAAATGTCCAGCCTGGATGGGCAAGGAGGTTTTGAAGGAGCTTAGGAATAAAAAGATCTATCATCTTTGGAAGGAGGGTCAGGTCTCTGAGGAAGAATTCAATTCCTATATGCTAGGGCATATAGGAAAAAAATTAAGGAGGCCAAAGCTCAGTTCAAACTTAATTTGGCAACTTTTGTAAAGCATAATAAAAACCTTTTTACAAATCTATTAACAGCAAAAGGAAGGGTAAGACCAACCTTTGTTCTCTACAGGATGTGGGAGGGAACTCAGTAACTGCAGATGAGGAGAAGGTAGAGGTGCGTAACACCTTCTTTGCCTCAGTCTTTAGTGGGAAGATGGCCTGTCCCAAGGACAGCTGTCCTCCTGGGCTGGTGGATGGTGTCAGGGAGCGGAATGGTCCCCCTGTTATCCAGGAGAGGCAGTCAGAGAACTGCTGAGCCACCTGTATGTTCATAAATCCATGGGCCCAGATGGGATCCATCCCAGGTGATGAGGGAGCTGGCAGATGAGTTTGCAAAGCCGCTCTCCATCATTTACCAGCAGTCCTGGCTCACTGGTGAGGCTCCAGAGGACTGGAAGCTGGCTGGTGTGACTGCCATTCATAAAAAGGATGGGAAGGAGGATCCTGGCAATTATAGGCCAGTTAGCCTGACCTCTGTACCAGGTAAGGTTATGGAACAGTTTATCCTGAGTGCCAGCACACAGCACTCACAGGATGGCCAGGGTGTCAGACCCAGCCAGCACAGGCTTAGGAGGGGCACGTCGTGTTTGACCAACCTGAACTCCTTTTATGACCAGGTGACCCGGCTGGTGGATGCAGGAAAGGCTGTGGATGTTGTGTACCTGGATTTCAGCAAGGCCTTTGGCACTGTCTCCCACAGCACACTCCTGGAAAAGCTGGGAGCCCACGGCTTGGACAGGAGCACTCTGTGCTGGGTTAGGAACTGGCGGGAGGGCCCAGAGGGTTGTGGTGAATGGTGCTGCATCCAGCTGGGGGCTGCTCACCAGTGGTGTCCCTCAGGGATCTGTGCTGGGCCAGTCCTGCTCAATATCTTTATTGATGACATGGATGAGGGGATTGAGTCTTTCAGTAGTGAATTTGCATGTGACACTGAGCTGGGATTGTGTGTTGATCTGTTGGAAGGTGGGAGGGCTCTGCAGAGAGACCTGGAATGGTTGAATGGATGGGCAGAGTCCAACAGGATGAAGTTTAACAAGTCCAAACGCTGAGTCCTGCATTTTGGCCACAATAACCCCCAGTAACATTACAGGCTGGGGATGGTGTGGCCGGACAGTGCCCAGGCAGAAAGGGACCCGGGGGTACTGGTGGCAGCTGCTGAATATGAGCCAGCAGTGTGCCCTGGTGGCCATACAGGCCAGTGGCATCCTGGCCTGTGTCAGGAATAGCGTGGCCAGCAGGAGCAGGGAGGTCACCCTTTCCTGGTGAGGCAGCAGCACCTTGAGTGCTGTGTCCACTTCTGGGCCCCTCAGTTTGGGAAGGACATTGAGACACCTGAGCAGGTCCAGAGGCAGCAACAAGGCTGGTGAGGGGCTTGGAACACAAACCCTGTGAGGAACAGCTGAGGGAGCTGGGAGTGTTTAGCCTGGAGAAAAGGCGACTCAGGGGTGACCTTATCACTCTCTACAAGTTCCTGAAAGGTGGCTGTAGTCAGGTGGGGGTTGGTCTCTTTCACCAGGCAGCAACTGACAGAACCAGAGGACACAGTCTTAAGCTGCAGCAAGGGAAATATAGGTTGGATGTTAGGAAAAACTTTTTATGGAAAGAGTGATAAAGTACTGGAATTGTCTGCCCAGGGCAGTGGTGGAGTCACCATCCTTGGATGTGCTTAGAAAAAGACCAGATATGGCACTCAGTGCTATGGTTTAGTTGAGGTGTTAGGGCATGGGTTGGACTTGACAGTCTTAAAGGTCATTTCCAACCTCATGATTCTGTGATTTGTAAAGTGGCACAAGAAAGGCATTGAAAGAAAATTAAAATCAAGATTATAAACAGAGAACCTTGCTGAAAGCCAGGAAGCACAAGTACATGCAATCTTCAAGCCCTCCCAGGCATGTGTTACTGTTACATTTTTAATTGCACAAATACATACCACTCACCTGGCAGGACACCTGCCTAATTCAGTATTTGGTTTTGACTTACTTAACACATCATCCCTGCCATGCACAAACCACAGAACTACTCCCCTCCTCTGGTACTCCTGTGCCAAGTCCTTCAACATTAACTTACCTTGGTATCCTTGGGGTTAGCCAGCAGTATCGTCCATTTTCTTCAAGTCAAGAAATAACCAAGGTAAAGGTAAGAATTTGCACAAACATCCACTAAAATCAGGATGCTCATTGCTAAACCTGGCATATCACGATCAGCTTGTTTTCTCAACACTAATCAAAAAAAAAGGAACAAGAAATAAGAGAACCACATCAAACCTCTACATGAACAAGTGAAGACATTAACTTTCTTACAATGAAAAAGCATAATCTGCGATCATCACATGCAACAAATGTTGGCTCCAATCTAACACAAAACCAGCCACTAACAGGCAGGGAGAACGCTTCACTGTCATCAGAAGACTCACTTTCCAACTACATGATCAGGACAAACTTATTGTCAACCTTCATTTTTCAAAATGATGAGACTGTTTGCTTCCATTTTCCCCCATCACTGAAAATTTTTCCCCTCTTTTTCCACTGAGTTCTCCACAACTGTATCTGCCTTTGGCACATCTGCTGGGCTCTGCCAGCCTGCAGCTGCATGCTGAGAGGCTTGGTCAGCCAGGAAAAACTGGTCCCACAGTATGTTCAGCAGTAAATGACCAGGAACAGGTTCTTCCAGCGGAAATATAAGGTAACCATAACCACAGCCAGTACTACCAGTTTCATCTACAACAATGTGCTTGTTTTTTCAGCAGTTTATAAAAGGAAAAACTAAAAATCAAATAATAATAAGTTATAATTTATCTAGAACATTAAGATACTTACAAATTGCATTTTCAGAACAACTAATTCCTTTATCTCAATTATGAAAATGCATTTATTCTGTACAAAGATTATTTGTGCATGCCCACTTTGGAGGTAGACAATAAAAAAACTGAAGCAAAGAAAAATAAATATTCACGTGAGGATTTAGGAAAATAAAATTTACATGCATACTTGAGCTTCTTTCTGAAACAGCCTTCCAATGCATAGTGTTTCTCATCTTCTGGTAATGAAGCTTGGCATAAACAGTGGCTTGACTCAGCAGGCTGCTTATAGTGTATGTCAATTCCTTACAGATCAGCTCATTTCAGACAGCTTCCATTTTCAATATTCTTACAAACAGCATGAATTGTTACCTAAAGCAATGTTGTAGGAAAATAAAAAATTAATCCAGTCGCTGAGGAAGAGGCCCTTCAGCCTGGCTATAATTTAAGGCAGGAAAAAAATGTGATGCACATGACAAGAATACCAGTAAAACCAACCAAGCACAAATGGCAAGCACAGAAAATAAGCTACTGCTAACAATTCCACAATGCCCCCTTGTATTACATTCAAATTCTGATCTATGGCATATTCACATCTATGCCACACAGTGTGCGCACATGTATGCTAAAGAACTCAAAGCTCTCTTTTTCACCTATCCATGATGCAGTCACTTAAGCCCAGACAGGAGGCTTCTTGACTTGCCAAAGATGGTTCCACTTCAGCAGTCCTCAGCAGAAAGCAATGGGAGATGGAATACACAAGAATTACAATAGCACAGAGCCCCCATACTTCATGCTATCACACAAAAGGAACAAGGAAGCCACAATACTAAAGCCAGCACGCTGGATTAAGCTGGATCAGAGCTGCACACCATCTCCTGTACTGGCTACACTGAGGAGCTGACTGGAGGAAAAGCTGCACCACCTTCCCTGACACAACTCTGGTAACACTAAGGCAACACCAGGCACCCTCTGGGTTCAGAGCCAGCCAGGAGCCCTGTGTTGGTACCTAATGAACAGCTCTGTTTAGAACCTATAGGTCAAGACTGCACACCACGAGTCTGTTAAACTAGTGAAACGAAATAGCTCAGGTCACCAGGCTGGTCCAAGTTCTCAAGCATGTGCAATTTCCTGCAACAGTTCTCAAATCTGACACTTCCTGGCAGAATGAAAGGAGTTTCTTTCCCTTTGCTTCCCAAGCTGAAACTTAGTAGTGTCTTGCTTAGTACTCACAGAAAGAGCTCTCTCCCCACATCTCCTAAGGGGAACTGAAGTTCTTCCATATTGACCCAAGCTCCATCAGTCTGTTAAGCAAAAGCCTGCCTGGACATGCGCCGTCATCACTTACCAAAAATACTCTTTCACTTCAAAGCCGTATCTTTCATTTGCATAGAAGACAAAACTAAATGAACACTTCCTCTGCAGGTATGGAATGGCATTTCACTATGAAAATCATGCTTGTGCCAGGGAAATAAATAGCTGCATACTAAGAATATCCAAGAAGAATGAACTCTACATAGCAAGCTTACTGTCAGGTATCTTTTCAGGAACTTAAGGAATGCTTGCTGCTACAGGCCCTGTGAGACCTCCCACATCCATCAGCTGATCTGATCTGCACAAAGGACTACGATGGAAGCAGACTGTGGTGGACACTGAACTCAGCAGTAAACTCCACTGACCCACTGGCTGAAAGAGTGAGTTTTTCTTCAGTCTGAAGATCTCTTCCAGATGGCAATCCAGTAAGAGAGACTGACCTCAGAATTTGCTTACAAATCTCCTGAGGAAGCGCAAACCTCCTGTGAGAGAAGAGTTTTTGGCACTATCCTGTGCCCCAAACCAAGACAGACTGCCTTGCAGATCACTGCCAGTGCTGGTTCAGCAAATGCATTTCCAGATACCTCTAACGACAGCTGCAGAGTGATCCAGGCTACAAAACAAACCTCATTCAGTTTGCAATAAAACTCACTGATGACCAAGAACAACAGCATGAGGAAAGATGACCAGCTAGTCAGCACATTTATTATCCTAATGAGCCAGTAACCCTTGGTGCTCAAGTGCAATAATCCTTAATCAGATCAAAAGTTCCCTGCAGCTCAGTAAATTACCTCAGCTGCTGCCTAGCAGCAAACTGAAAATGGCTAAACAAAGGCATCCTTAACTAAACTGTACTTCCAGTTTCTAGCAGCCAGTAGTTTAAATGCATCTACTGAAAAATAGATAATTCTTTTAAAAAGAAACACTGAAGTTGAAGTCCCCATCTCAAATCAAGCAGATGCTTATCCCTCACAGGCAACTGCAGAGGAGAATAAAAATTAATTTCCTTCACATTTGGTAACAGTTCTCAAAGACTGGGATGACCATTAAAATCTTCTTCAGACTCTTGACAGGGTCCAACAGGAATCAGTGGACAACTTTACTGTAGTTTTAACACTTTTCCACAAACACAACTAGCTTCTTTTACACCTTAAGAGAGAGAAAGGCCCTGTACAAGCCAGTGAGGGAAGCCTCTGGTCTTTCTGGATGAGGTGAAGGATCCCAGCTCCCCACCACTAACTCAGGCACCCTCCATGCCAGCAGCAGGCAGAGAGTACATTCTCCATCAACAGCAGATCAGAAAAACCAGTGAGTGATTGATCACTACTGTTTGCTTTTGGAGAGGGTTGGAACAGGGACCCAGCAATACATGGTTCTTCACCAACAAAGCCAGGAAGATGAAGAGAAATGTGACTTCAAACAATGTCTGCATGCAGCCACCTGTGATTACCATCACTGAAGCCAAGCTCTGTTAACCCAGCACTGACAAAGTATCTCCAAAGCTTACTAGTGCCCACTAAAGAAATGGGCAAGCTTAGTCACCAACTTCTCAATCCTTTAACACAGACACTGCTGAAGCAGAAAAACAAGAGGACTTACTCTGGGAATGGATCATGATTTATGTATGAGAGAACAAAAACGCCAGTGCACTACTTAAATTGCTGTGATGGTTTGACCCGGAAACAGGATTTCTGGGATGTTGAAGGAAAGGCCAATGAGTGTTCAGATTTGAATATTGCCACCTGGCCTAACCACTAGACATTGGATCCACCTCTGTGAACACAGGGTAAAAGCAGGGCTATCCTCCCTGGCACTTCCTCCTGGGACTCGGCGGGAGAGAGAGGAGGCCTCCCTCGCCCAGTGCTCTTGCTGGGCGGGGGAGGGCAGCCATGCGGTAGGCCTGGCCCCCCAAGGGTGGAAGGGTGGAAGCAAGAGAGACACCAGAGCCGCTGGGAAGTTTCTCCCCCCCTTGGGAGACAGAGAGAGAGAGCGAGACTGAGAGAGAATCGCTGCTTGGGTCTGGATTGTTACCTTGAAATTTGATATGGGCTGCCCGCATGCCCAGTGTGTGGAGAAGAAGGGGGGGGAAGAATGCACTGAGGAGTCCGGCCGCTTTTAGGAGTTGTTAACCCTTTTTTGGACAGTGAAAACTTTATAGAACATTAACCTTTCCCAGAAAGAAGTTAGACTGGAAGAGGGAGAATGGAAATGGGCAAGTGAGAGAGATCGTGGATGGAAAGAGAAGAATCTTGGTGGGAAGAGATGATTGGAGTGGCTTTTTGCTGGACTCTTTTTGTATAGCCATGGACAGAGCCATGTTCCCTTGTGATACAGAGACTGAGTCCAGGGGGAGAAATGCCCCAGACCCAAGAAGATTCAGTGTTGTTGCCCCTAGGCCCCAGGGAGTGAAATATGGGGGGGACAGATGTCCCAAAGGTGAGAGACTGTGCCTTTTTGGAATGGGACAGAGCATCCTTAAAAGACAACCCTGGAACAGCCCTGATCTGTGATTCAGGTGGTGAGAGCACCTGGACAAAATGGAAAAGGCCACCATGGCACAAGAAGGACTCCTCTCCTCTTCATGAATTGAGAATTGATTATGTACAGAGTTAGAATGGACTGGGAGTTGGTGATTTGGGAGGTGTATTGTATTGGGAATTTGAGGGGAGGAGGAGGGAAATGTTTTGTAAGGTTTTCATTTTCCTTGTGTGTTTTTTCTTTTTCTTTTGTGTGTAGTTTAGTTATTGTGTTTGTAGTTTAGTTAATAAATTTTTTTTCCCTTTTTAAGTAAGAGCCTGCTTGTTTTCTTATTCCTGGTCAAAATCTCACAGCAGACACCAGGGACAGTGCATTTTCATGGGGCATTGGCATGGTGCCAGTGTCAAACCATGACAATTGCCCTGGAAAAGGAACAAAGTCAAAGATGCCTAAGGTTGTATTGTTAATACTAGAGAATCCAATTTCGTTCTTCTTTACATCATCAAGCACTAAAAAAAAAGGAAGAGGAACTGCACAATAAAATGCTTTCATACACTTTATGGAAGTATACTTCAAAAACTAAACATTGTTTTGAGGGACATTTCCCAGGGAAAAAAAAACCTAAAAGGGTTCTCACAGTAAGTGACTAAGACTTTCTTAAGGTGACACAGAAGATGACGGATACTCTACTCAGCTTTGTCACAAGCAAATATAATATAAGGGAATCCAGTTCCTCAGTGGAAATACCAAATCTCACCCATTCCCACACTGCCGTGAAGGGCCAACAGAAGTAACAGAGCAGGCAGATAACCACTTAAGCCAGGGGCCACACACTTCTGAGGGGTCTCTGAACTGGTAGAACTTATCAGAAATTAATCCACAAGCATCAGCACACACAAGAGAAGAAACCAGACAGAGAAAAGTTATGAGGCTATAAAAGTGTTTCACTCTACAAAGCAAAACCACTGCCCAATTCCTGTTACCTGCTTTGCCCACAGTTCATTAGAATCAGTGCTTCCATTACTAGTTTCAGGATATAAACTAGCAAAGAAGTACCACCAAGTATGACTAGTACTCCTACTTCCTCTAAAGATAATTTTCTCAATTCCAACATTTAAATTTCTAAAGTCTGTACAATTTTAACATAGCTCTTCTATAATTACATTAACTTCTCAGAGAGTTAATTCCTGAGGAGACTGAAATAAACTAAAACTGAATAAAGAACGGGGAAAAGCCTACACCCCACTTTGAGAAATGCCAAGAAAAAACATTTTCACTTACTATTAAAACAGTGCATCCACATATCACTACATAATTAAGCTATGCAGAAGATCCTGTTTATAGTATGTGAAAACCAAAAAGTGAACAAACTACAACCATGTGTCAAAGTCAATAAAAAAAATCAGGAGAGGGAAAGGAAAAAGGTGTATAAGGCATGCAGGTAGGAAAAACATCATTACAGATATGGCAGTTTTCCTTTTAAAAAAGAAACATTTTTATCCTCTTAAATTGAGATTAGAAATTGAGTATTTAAATACACCATGCCAAAATTAACTACATCAACATTTGCAAGCAGCTTCTAATACAAAAACTGACCTCTTGAAAAGAAATATCTATTTAAATTTACAATAAATAAAAAAGAGAAACATACCAAATTTGGGCCCAAAATTGATGCCACCTTATAAAAAAAAAGTATTTTCCTAAAGAAATATGGACAGAATCTCAACTTTATAAATATTTTTGCTTTCAAGCTCTAAAATGCAAATAATTTACTATTAAGAAGTAGTAGAATTCAAAAACATCTTGACAGGGAAGTGTCTATATATATATATATATACACACATATACATATATATATATGTGCTATATTATAAATTTATGCAACATCCCCAAGAGCAGTTGTCCTTATGAATTAATGCTACACAGCTTGTACAACTGTGGACAACATTTAAAGAACTAAAATAAACCAAATAAAACTATAAATAATACAATATTGGTTTTAAAATGTGAGATCATAAAGAAAAAGTCTTACACTGAGCAAGCAAAAGAGGTGGTTATTGCACACATATACTTCTGCTGCTATAAAAGCAAGATCTAGTGATGAAAGTATTTTTACCTTGCACTGAAATGCACAACTGCACTGCTGCCAGAGTACATGTAATATAAATGCAAACAAACTTAGTTGTTTTAAAAACAATACCCGTGATGCTATGCACTGAGACAATACTCTGCAAATCAGTTTATTTCCCATGTAGTGGACAAATCCAGTCAATGTAATGATTTTTCCACATGTCGAATAGCAAAATCAAACTGCTTATTTTCCCACAAGTCACTGTGAGAATAAGGGTCTTGCTATACCCCTTAAAGCTTTCAATTTAAAAGTTAATTCTAGAAATTTGGAACTGTAACACCAGGGTCTTTTGCCATTAATAACAAAGACAACACAACCAATGGCTAAAGAGCAGTTATTTGTAGAACAGTTCAATAACTCAGTTAAGGAAGAGTTTTAGTACACTGTGCTCATTTTAGCCAACATGCTACATTGCCCTTTTTGCATACAAAGTGGACTCACTGATTTCCACTGTAAGAAAAAAATTACTTGGCAAGCAAAACACTGTGTCAAGCTGCCCTTTTCTTCCTTAGACATTTTAAGACAGAAGCTTTGCAAGACATTACACAATTCGTTGTTTTTATTATTGAGAAACTCTGATTTGTAACATTGTCACATTGCTAGTCAGAAATGCTTCAGTGATGGAAGTCAACGCTGGGTCAACACAAGGCCTCATTCTACAACATTCGTTTACAGAGAACTGATAATGATTTTCAACACACCCAACAGAACATTCCTTACTTCCTTCAGAGGAAAGTCCTGTTATTCTTTCTGTAGTGGGCATGTTACTACATAAATGACAATTTGTGTTTTTGGACAAAATATCCCCAAATCTTCACGAGAATAAATGGACTTCTACAGGTGCTACAGAAGTCTTCACACATCATCATCATCTGATGTATCACTGCTGCTTGTCTCAGAATCCTCATTCTCCAGAGCATGTTTAAAAGTGCTGTTTTTCCAGGGGCTAAATTTAAAATTACAGATGAGGCCATTTTTCAAAACGCCGTTTTTCCGAAGGCCATTTTTTTGTAACTGAAATGTGAAAACACGACACATTTAGAGAAAGAAAATGCCAAACACAACAATCTGTTGCAATTCAATACTCTTTGCATCTTCACCTCTGGGCTACACTGGATCCACAGCTTTTCATATCCCCTGTGAGCCTTCACCTCTGGCCAGCCACCTGTATCCCAGTGTCTCCAGTTGTGCTGAACTCCTGCAGTCAATGAGAGTTCACCCTGTTCTCACCCATATCCCCACACATCTTGTCCCAGAGATCATTTCTCCCATATGGTCTCTCCCTGCAATCCAGTCGCCTTTCCCACAGTGCTGCAAACATCTGTGCTAAGGGCAAGGGGCAATAGGGAAGGGGCCCAGAAGAGATGCTGCAGAGAGGAATGGGTATCTCAGCAATTGGAAAGTCAAAGACACTGAAGAAAGGAAACAGCTGATTCTGCAAAAAAGAAAGGAATTACTGCATTTTCAATATCATGCAGAAGGTGTGCACTAAAACAAGCACTTGAAATTTTAATATTCCAATATTAAATTATTAATATTTCCAATAATATTGGAATTACCAAATGTTCAGATTTAGTACCACACACTATTCTCATTTCTGACTCTTTCTCACTGACCCTACCAGGTATACTCAACATTCCTAATAAAAAAATAAAAATTAAAAAAAAAGAAAAAGTCAAGTCTAGATTACCTTTTCATACTTTGTTACTAGTAAATTAAATGTCTCTCAATTCCCAAGAAAGAAAATGCAGCTCTCAGAGTACCACGGAAACTGCACAAAAACCTTGAAAGAAGACTCTCTTTCCTTAGGCTAAGCTAAGGAGCTTGAAAGCCTGCGCACTTCTACCACCAACAATACTTAAACTACCCAGAAGTACACCCTACCCTTCCCTTGATGCTTTGTAAATAGGCCTGGGCTACAGTCAGCCTTGGTACCTGATTTTTCTGAAGCAACTATACTTCCAAAAGCACAGTACTGAAATGGTACTGCAACAGCAACATCCCTAATGATCAAAATTACTGCAGATTCTCCTCAAAGGAAGGCATCTCAGGTAACCAACTGCAGGTTTATAATGGAAAATTAACTTAGTCTTACCTGTTCACTAATGACTTGAAATTCCCTCATCTCATCCTCAGTTAGTGGAGCACATGTTTCATCATTTTCACTGTCTTCCTGCCAGCCCATTTCCTTTAACAACCTTTAAATTAAGAAGGACAACATGAGGAATTTGCTACACACACTCAAACATTTCAAGCTCTGCCTGCATACATGTCTGAAGACCTGTAACAAATGCATTGATTAATCAGCCAGTATTTTTTTTAAACAAATTCTTACATAAGTGTGCGTTCCAAGTCTTGTAAAAGCTATATAAAGCACAGAAGCTGAGTTCTCAGGTCCCTTAAAGATGATCCTACTCTACCACCATATGTGGCAAAAACTATACCTTCATTCTAAGGCAGAGATCTGTGTCAGAACAGTAACAATGTGTTTCCTTAACATAACTTAAAACTGTCAGTGAAGCACCAATGTATTCACTCCCCTGTGAACAATATGAAGAGACAAAGACACACTGAGGGACTCTGCAGGTTTTCCTGAATAACAAAGCAGAGCAAAGCATAAGGAATATTGGTGGTGTCCCTTGATGGAAACCAATTCAGGATGCAACAGCCTCATGTGATTTATTTTTTATACCACATGTTAATGTCAAGAGCCGTGTCAGGCTTCTTTACAATTGAGTCTCAGCCAACAGCACATGGTGGTTTTTTAGCTCAAACAGCTAGGAGTGGATTTTGGGATAAGAGGAAGAAATGAGGAGAAGAAAGACTCCTCTCATAACTAAGCTTGAGATATACAAAGATGCAATAATCAGCACGTTTTGGCTAGTTCCTAAAGAAGGATGGCAGTATCTGAGCAGGAAGAAAGTGGTTTTACATTTGAAGATGGTATAAAAACAGGGGTTATCTGAGGGTGAAGATACCATGGCATTTAACAATGAAGTTGTTAAGTTTGCTTGCTGTAAAGTTTTTTCCAAAAGGATTAGCACCTTCTTCAGGTAAACCGGGTATCTTTTGACCTTAAACATTAAAACAGACTAAAACTATTTTACAAAAAACAAAGAGGTTTCTAAATGTATGCCAGAGCTGACACTTAAAAGCTAAAAAACAGTGAATATATTAAAATAGCAAGAGAAACTCACAGCTGACACCATACACCAGGCACTTCATTTAGGCAGATATCAGCAAAAAACGTCAATACAATCCTCCCCACAAAGAACTCTATATCCCAATACAGTGGATGTGCACTGGGAAAATTTGCATTTTTAGAACTGTAACAAAATCCTGGAGTTGTAGAAGGAGAAAAGCACTACTCTGCTTTAAAAAAAAGTCAGTAGGACAGTAACAGAAATAGAAATTGTATCCTCTGTTGCATTTGGACCAAATTGGAAAGCATAACAGGCAGGAACAATCAAGTCATCCAAAACTCTAAGAGAATATATTGTACAGAAAAAGACAATGCTAAATGCAATTCAATGATAGTTAGCTGAGCTTCAGTTTTACTGCAAGCAAGCTCAGACATAAGCATGGCATTCAGTGAAGTAAATAGCTACAGAGCTTCTGTTAATGTAAGTAAAATTTGGGTAATAGCTAACTAACTTTAAAGCAACATTCTGTAATGTTAGCAGCACCACTGTCCCTTTAAACTGACACCATTCTAGAATGGTTAGAAGTATGAACTACATAAAAAAATTACTTTGGATTAGCCAACTTGATACCAACAGGATTGCTGCACGTTGGAAACTTCCCCAGCAGGAAGGAAGCCCTTTTGTACCAAATGTGCCAATACTTTTACTAGGCGTGCAAAAGTAACCTGGGAGCTAAGATGGTGACCCATAGTACAATTTACCACAAAAAGGTTAACCATAACATCTGTCCACACATGTGCTGAGCTCACAGCCAAAGCACTGTGGCAGTATGGACACACAGCCTCTCTGGGATACCACAGAAGCAACACATTTGCCCAGAAATCCTAACAAGGCTATTTAAAGTAATTTGAATTGAAAAACTAAGAATTAGATTTGACTCCCATCTGCCAACCAAAAAATCATGAGCCTCTAGTTGCCAGAGATTTCACAGACTCACAGAATATCCTGAGTTGGAAGGGACCCAAAAGAACGTGGCATCCAACTCCTGGTCCTGAACAGAACAACCCAAGAATCACACCCTATGACTGGGAATACTGCCCAAACACTTCCTGAACTCTGTCAGGCTTGGTGTTGCTGGGAATCCTGTTCCAGTGCCCAACTATCCTCTGGATGAAGAGTATTCTGTCTTTCTCAAAGTCACAGATTTTCTCCCTACAATGGCAGGCTCCATTTTCCATTTTTCGTATTCCAAATTAATATCTGTCAAGTTGAAGTCCTCCATTAGGACAGCAGCAGTTGATTTAGAGGCATTCCTTAGCCCCTTAAAGGACAGTGTCATCATCCTGGGTGAGTGGCCTACAGTGGACTCCAACAATGACATCTGCTTTTTTTGTTTGCTCCTTTATCCTAATCCAGAGGCCCTTAACCATGCCATCACCAGCCGTAAGCTCCAAATATTCCACCCTATCCATCAGATACAGCACCACTCCCCCACCTCTCTTGCTGTCTGTGCCTCCTGAGGAGCCTGCCACCATCCACAACGCTCCAGTGACAGAACTCATCTCACACGGCGTCACCTTATGGCAGTGATGCTGCCAATGGCGGGAAAAAAGGAACAGAGCAGGGTGCTTCGTACTCTTCATACTCAGGAGGAGTAAGAAGAAATGAAAGTATCTTCTACAGGCACTACAAAATGAAAGTATCTTCTACAGGCACTACAAAATGCTTAACAAAATGAAGAGTTGTCTAGTCCAATGTATAGACTATCACTGAAAAAAAAATCTGTCTAAACCGTAAGAATCACTGTTGTGATTATCCAGCAGCATCATTCTCATATCTACCAAATGCTACTGCAGCTGGATTACTGGGATAATAGAATTGTTTCCATCCTTTTCATGAAATTACTTTCTTACCTTCCAGTGGACTGTCTTGTGATATCACTAATAGTGATATCACAAGATAGCTACAAAAATAATTAATTACTTTAATAATGATTAAAAGCTCACTGAAGTTTTATATTAGATGCAGCATTTAAAGTATTTCTAATGCAAACAGCAATTACATGCATTGTTCCTCCCAGACACCTAGACCAAAATCAGAGGGATGAAGTCACTATGTAGTTTGCTATTTTCTTTGTTAAGAAATAAACTTTCTTTACTTAAAAAATTGGATGTAAATCAGTACACAGGCCTAAGAAACAAAGTATATCTCATGTTGAATTAGTACATGTCTAAAAGATAAATTTTACATCAGTCAAGAAACATTTCATGCTTTCTCAGTTTTCAGATTCTGACTTCTGCACTAGTAAGAATTTATGAACATGCTCAGTTACCATGAAGAAATACTCTTCATGTTTTATACAGTACATACCTATGCTCTGCCTCAAGTGAGCTTGAAAGAACATTTGCCTGAGGGAAAGCTGAAGACTGAATGATCTGCTGAGGTGTAATTGAAGCATTGCCATTCTCCTGTGGAATCTCATTTTCAAAGTTTCGGTTTATATCTCTCTCACAATGAGGGCTGTTGTTGTTGTGCAAGCTGAAGGACTCATCATCCTAAATAAAAAAATAATTTTACATTACAAAATGTAAAAGTGAATTCCATCCACAAGTAAATATTCAGAAGTGCTGCAATTCAGTAGTTCTGTTTAGTTTAAATTAAGTTTAAATTGAGAGACTCTGTACTTCAGAGGTAATTCTGTTCTGGCATTTGCAACACCTGCATGCTACAGAATTCCTGAGATACACTACTGATTAAATATTGCAGAAAGCATCTCACATGCTTTTCCCCAAATTTTTTTCTGCAAAGTTTCACAGGTACCTTAAAATTCAAATGTACTTCAGCTGTTCTTCATACTTACAGAAATAACAGGCTGTTGAATGTTTATTGTTCCTAATTAAATATCAGAGATTTATGTGGCAGAAGTCTGAAAGAATCCCTGCCTGGGATCAAGTTTACTTAGTCTAAGGGACAAATCTCAAGTTTACTTAGTCTAAGGGACAAATCTCAAGTTTACTTAGTCTAAGGGACAAGTCACAACACCCATACCTCAAATAGCAAATTCTCTGCCATGAATTCAGAAAGACTGCATACTGCTCTTTAAATTCAGACAAGCTCACTTACACACATGCACTCAACCCTAGCTTCTCAGGCTGTTGTGAACAGCAACTGTAATTTACTAGACACTAAATACAAATCAGGAAGAAAATGTATTTATAAAGCCAACTGTTCAGGTTCACTTAAAGATTAAAAGGTCTTTAGTCTATAAACGTGAGGTATTTCTAAGCTACTCATTCAGCAACCTGTAATTCATATTTATGAATGAGCCAAACAGCCTCAGAAGTCTTACCAATTGTAAAAAAAAAAAAAAAAAAAAAAAGAAGAGTACAATTATTATTGTACTCTTAACACCTTCTCAATAACAAAATCCCTAAACTGGGCATTTAACAGCATTACCCATAGCAGGAGGAAATAATGCAATCTTCTGCACCTGTAAGAAACCATACTTCAGAGCACAGGATCAACACCACCATCGTTTCCCTCCCATTCACATGTTGTCTGCTTTCCGAAATATTAGAACAGTCAGCAAGATATTGTTAAGAACACATATCCTAGTACACATACATTCATATCCCAGTACACATTACATGTCTGAAGAATATGTCAAACAATACCAAGAAAAATTTATAAATTTACTAAGCAGTTCTAATACATAGGACAAAGCAGCTTCTTCTAAGTGTGATTCAGCTGCTGAGTACAATTTGCCTCATTATATCATAATTCTGAATCTCTAGATGACTCCTAAGATCTTTCTAATCTTAAATCAAAATCTTTGTGTATTTCCTGAACACATGAACAAAGCTATCCCCAATATCCATCTCAGGGTATTCAGTCACAGAATACCTAATGAAAAGATGTAGGCTTTTCTTAGTTCACACATACAGCTAAGTTATACAGTTCCATTACAGCAAATTGCATTTTGCCTGAAATAGGATCAGGGTCAGTAAAGTCAGTCTCACTTTTATCAGCAATGTACACTGGCACTGTTTCCTTTTTAATATCTCAGAAGCCTAATATCGCTTCCTCAAAATCACTTGTTTATCTGGCTGATTTCTAATTTATGGGATTTTTTGTTTTAATAAGACCTTTTAAACCACTCATTTACAGCAAACAGGCTTGTAAGCACCTCATTCTGAATAATAAAATATTTATCTTCACCTGGGCTACGATAACTTGTATGATAACTTGATGGCTGATAGCATTTGACACAAATATTCTCTAGTATCAATCAAACACTGCATAAATCAATTCAGACTGAAGGAAATCTGATGCATATAATACACAGCCATTATAGGCCTTCAAGTTCTCAATTAGTTAGAACCAGTGGTTATGCATATATTGAGCTATTGCTAATAGCAATATGGCTATTGCTCCATTGATTAGACCACGAATAGAAAACTCCTGGCTACCTAAACATTAATTAGAAAATAAATGGTTTGAGAAGCATTGAGAAGCAGAACAAACTTTTTTGTTTTGTAGAATAACTAGCAGCCAGGGTATGAAACACTGCCCTTCACAAGTCTGTTGGGACTAGGTGGGATTCACACAAGAGTACAGAGGGAGCTGGCAGTTCACTGAGCTATTTTCCATCATTTACCAGCAGCCCTGGATTACCGGAGAGGTCCCAGGCAACTGGAGGTTGGAAAATGTGACGCTCACTTGCAAAAAGTATTGGAAGGAGATTCCAGGGAGCTACAGGCATGTCAGACTCGCCGTGGTACCAAGGAAGGTAGGGGCAGATTACTGTGAGTGCCATCACATGGCACATGCAGGACAACAAGGGCATCAGGCCCATCCACCACAGGTTTGCGAAAGACAGGTCCTGCTTGGCCAACCTGATCTCCTTCTATGACCAGGGGACTGCTTAGTGGACGAAGAAAAGGTTGTGGATGTTTCCTGCTTGAACTTCAATAAAACCTTTCTTTGACACAGTATCCCAGAGAATTCTGCAGAAGCTGGCAGCCCATGGCTTGGAGAGGGGAAGTCTTCACTGGGTAAAAACTGCCAAGATGGCTGAGCCCAGAGGGTGATGGTGAGTGGAGCTATATTCAGCTGGTGGCCAGTCATGGGTGGGGCTCTCCAGGGCTCCCTGCTAACCACTTTATCAATGATTTGACAAGTGCACCTCAGTCAGTTTACACTTGACACCAAAATGGGTGACAATTCTGATCTGCTGGAGGACAGGAACGCTCTGCAGAGGGCGTTCTGATTCATCCTCCCTGTACAGGATGAATCAACAGGCCAAGGCCAATGGTTTGAGGCAGGTCCTGCCCTTGGGTCACAACAGCCCCAGGCAGCGCCACAGGCTGGGGCAGAGTGGCTGGAAAGGACCTGGGGGTGCTGGTGAGAGCAGCTGAACATGAGCCAGGCTGTGCCCAGGTGGCCAAGAAGGCCAATGGCATCCTGGCCTGGATCAGCAATGGTGTGGCCAGCAGGGCCAGGGCAGGGATTGTCCCCCTGTGCTGGGCACTGCTGAGGCCTCACCTCCAGCGCTGTGTCCAGCTCTGGGCCCTCACTGCAGGAAAGGCCCTGAGGGGCTGGAGAGAGTCCAGAGAAGGGCAATGGAGCTGGGGCAGGGTCTGGAGCACAAGTGCTGTGAGGAGCAGCTGAGGGAGCTGGGGGTCTTCATCCTGGAGAAAAGGAGGCTCAGGGGGGACCTTATCACTCTCTACAGCTCCCTGAAAGGAGGGTGTGGCCAGGTGGAGGTTGGCCAACACTGTGACAGGACACAAGAAATGGACTCAAGTTGTGTCAGGGGAGATTCAGGTTAGATACCAGGAAGACTTTGTTCACAGGAAGTGTTTCTACCACAGGAAGGGTAGTCAAGCACTGGAATTGGCTATCCAGGGAAGTGGCTGTCACCATCCCTGGAGGTATTTAAAAGCCATTTAGATGTGACACTTGAATACACAGTTTACTTGCAGACTTGACAGTACTGTTAATTGCTGGACTTGATCTCAAAGGTCTTTTCCAAAATAAATTCATATATGATTACTTTACTAAGCCTAATTTATCCTTTTTGCTGTTGCTAAAGACACACAAGTACTTAAGTCATCAACATGCAATAAAAGATACTGCAGAAAGACAAAAAGAAACTACAAAGCAGCACTGGAGGAAGAGTAGTACTTGGAACAGTGTTTTTAAATTAATCAAAAGGTAATTCCTTTCCTTCATTTAGGGATCCAAGACCTTACTTTACAGCTGTTTACAGCAAAATCAGATGTAGTTTATAGTTTGTCTGAAACCTACTGGATCTGCAGTAAGTATGAACAAAATTACCTTCTCTTGCCCATCATGATTCTCATCTTCATGTTCCTCCTTCACTCTTTCTCTTTTCAATGCTTTCAAAAATTCACTCTTCTTATCAGTCCGCGTTCTTGTCAATTTTGTTAAACGAAGCTGACCAGATTTGTCAACAGGGGATGAAGAATTTGATCGATTACACTAGTGAAGGAAGTCAGAAAAAGAAAGAATGTTAGAAGTATGTTCATTCAGAAAATTTTTAATTAAAGACACAAGTATCCTTTCAGGTTTCACATACATTCACAGTCAAAAGTAGAGGGAAGATCTGTATTTTGGTATAAACAGTTTGGAGATATAAACCCAGAGATGCAGGTTTATGGAGCACTGCTAGTGAATAGTGAAATATGTAATACCTTTGCAGATTTGAAGTCTAAATGTATCAGGCTGTATTTTCTAATGTGGGTTTTTATTCAAAATCAAATCTACACAAAGGAGACTGCAGTACTTTGAGGCCAGTGATGTGCATTCCACCTTTTCTGAATTTAAGTTCCAAAAAAACATATTTAATACAATTCTGTATAAAATTTACTGGCCATTCTCACTTAAGCAAATTAAATGTTTTATAAATTTAACTACAGCTACTACTTTACCTCTTTCACTGAATTTTGTGTTACAGCAAATGCCTTGACAGTTGATTTGAAAGGACTGAAACTGCCAACACCATATGCAGATTCATGAGGAAACACATTCGTAAGTTTATTTTCTTTTGCTTGGCTTTTCCACTGTGTGGGCTAGACAGAAGAATAAACAGAGAAGTAAAGAGTCATTAACTAAAAAAGATTATTTTCAAGAATCTTCAGGAAAATGATTAAGCAAAAGCAAATCATAACTGCAACCTTAATGTAGTGCAAACATCTGTTTTCTTGTGGAAAAGAGGCTGTTTATGAGCAATTCATCTGCTCATAAATACTGTTCATGCTGTTTATATAAAAACTAAAATTTCAAAACAATTAAGATCCTCAAATTTGAGGTAACAAAAATGAAATATGGGACTTCAACAGCTGAAAGTATTATTTTAGATTCAAAATGTTACAGAGTTAAGAACTAATCCACCATATGCTCTCAAGAGCACAGAAAAATTCCTGAAACAAAAAAATAAGAGATGAAGCCAGTGAGAATAACTCAGTTGGTTAGAGCCTGGTGATAATAATGGTGATAATAATAATAAGAGTTGTGGGTTTGAAGTCCATATGGATCATTCACTTAAGAGCTGGACTTGATGATTCTTGTGGGTCCCTTCCAACTCAGAATATTCTGATTATGCATATGGAAAATTGCATTTGGAAAGAGACCAGAATGATACTACTAGGTTATAATGTCATCTCCGTCTATAACTGGGATAAATTCTGAAGGTAATATTATGCTCACTATACCTCTCTACAAAGTACCTAATTTTGTTGTGTTTAAATCATACATACAAAAGGGACTGCTATTCCATAAGGTAAAAAATACCATTTTTACTCTCACTTGTACAGCTGCTGCCCTTCTCAAAACTGGTAGATGAGAAGCAAAGAGAAACTAAATTATAATTTAAAAAGAAAAATGCAAAAAAAGTTGTTTCTATTCATTTTTGGGGTGTGTTGCATTTTGCAAGTGTTGAATACATGATAATCTAGGAACAGTATTCTCCAGGATGAAATAAAGACATTGATAATTACAGCATGATTTTTCTAGGAATGTTTTTTGTAATACTGGCATCCAATACTCACCTTTGCAGGTGGAGTTACAGGTTTGGGGACTAATCCTTTATAAACACTTGTGCCAGTTCCATTCCTTACCGGCTGTGAGAGAAGACTTCCTACTACTGGGAATCCAGATATCCTCAGTTCTTTTGTATTGCCTTTTTTAATGACCAGCATTCTCTGAGATCTAGATTTAGGATTTAAAGGGTACTCTGGAAGAAAAAAAGAAGTGTGTATGTATATAGATATGTGTGTGTGTCTGCCCGTGTACACAACTCACTAGTTTTTAGATCCTAAGGTACTGGAAGAGCCATATGATCCAGAGCAAACAGGCATAAATCAGGAACTTAAATCAGTATTAGTTCCACAAATAACATACTGTGCAAATCTGGAAAAACAGATTCTGTTCCATTTTCTACAGTCGTCATTTTAAAAATATTTCACTTGGCAATGCAGGAATTGCACTCTTTGAAAGAAAATATATTCTTCAAAGAAACCTGCTACATGCTTCTAGAGACTCCCGTGCAGCAATTCTACAATCAAAATACTGTTATTTATTGATAGTTACCCAAACTTCAGAGTTTATGGCTTTCATATTCCCCTTAAGATTTCCTAAAGAATAATTAGTTATGTATTTATTAACAACTCAGTTTAGAGCTTTGCACTGAGGTTCTATAAACATGAGACAAGATGTGAACTACACATTAGGCCATGGCAATGACCAGCTTCTCCAGCTCCATGCTTCAGATGCACATAACAGGACAAAATTTCCATGTTCATTGGAGAACAAATTATGAGACATACAGTTAGCCATCAAACTAGAGAAACTGCCATTCAGCAGTATTAAGGAGCATCCATTAAAAACAGTCCTAAAATTTTCAAAAAGTAAAAAAATATATTTTTGTACATGCATTCCAACATTAAGAGCTTTTTCAAGGATTATCTCCTATCCCTGCAAGCAATTCTACTTCACACAGTCACTATATCCTCTGTTAAAAAAAAAACAACAAACCCTATCTTAAAAGAATACATGACTTTTGCTTTGTTTAGCAGGTAGATGCTACAAAATAGTTCTCATAACTGTAAGCTTCATTCTCATTAAATCTCATGACACGATTTTTCATAATATTTACAGGCTCCCATCACATATGCACAAGGTAAAATGGAATCTAAGAGATGCTTACGTTTTTAACAGATATTAGAAGGGACTGTAACACTCCTCTATCCTGAATATTTTTTCCTTCTAAAGGGAATAATAACAGCCTTCAGTTTTTCAATTGCAAAACAAGACTCTTTTATTGAAAGATAGATTATCACATGAAAGCTGCTAACAATACAAAAACAGAAAGCTGTCCAATTATTTATGATGCTGTAAAGGTTTACAGCAATTAGATATTTATATTGAGGGGTTAGCCTATATCTAATATTAGTTTAGTGTGCAAAAAATACTGTTTAAGCATGAGAAAAGAATCAGCAAATTAAAATACCTTTAAAAATCTCAGTATTAGCAGTAGTTTAGGTAGACAAGTAAAAGTTTTCATGTCTAATTAATTTTTTTTAAATAAAGAGAAATGTTCTTATTTTGAGTACATTTACTTTAAAAGCCCGGCCATCTAAAGCTACCACCTTCTTGGGTTAAACAACTGACAACACAAAGCCCATCAGAATGGTAAAGTGTTAGCCAAACAATCAGGTGAGGATGAGAAAACAATCCCAGCTACAGATCTGCCCAATGCCCCTGCTCAGGATTGTATTCGTCATACAAATAATACACAAGCACAACCAACAGCATAAGACATTCGCTTCCAGAAAGAGACCTTAAATCTCTGCAAGCTAAACTACTCTTCCAGCTCTCCCACGTTTCTCTCCAAATTCTTCCAACACATTTTACAAAGCCTTCAGCTAGCAACCAATACCACTAATTTAGGTGACCAACCTTCACTGTACTTCCTCTTGAAAAAAAAAGTGAAGATTTCTTGACGTCTTTACAAAAAACATGCATATTTGTTCTGGGAAAGAGTATTAGTTGTGGCATCTACAGACTAGCTAACTGATATGCATATGGAAGTGTTATCCTTCAACAAAAAGATACATACATTGTAATAATATTGAAGTCTTCTCAATCTATAGCTTTAGAATTCTAAAAAGAGGCTCATGATTCAAATAAAACAACTTCAGATCTCTGCTACAATTTTGCATTTAAAAACATCAAAAATACTCACCCCACACACCTGCAGCTAGAGATTTATTCTGGTTTGGTTCCCTCTCATATTCAGGGTTTAAAGATGGCTGAAAGAAAGTTTTGTCATTATTAAAAAAGTAATCCTTGAACTGTGGGATGAATGAACTAAAGAATCACAATAACAGCAGCAGCACAACCTCTGCTGACAGACTATAAACACCCCCCCATGAACCAAACAGGACAATGCTCACTTGTTTCTCTTCTCTGAAAAAATATCTCGGGCAGCAGCCAATGCCATTACATGACAGCAGCAGAGAAAGCAAAAAAACAGCCATGTATGTTTCTTCAAAGAGTAAGATCACCCTTCCCCTTACATCCTAACTGCAGGTTAAAGCATCAGACCTCAGAAGGCCACAGGCATGAAAATTACTTTGTTACTATCTCAGATTCCAACTGTGTAGAATTTAATACATACACATACCACAGCAGATAGGAATCCAACTGTAGTTTCACTTAAATGCACAAGTTACAATAATAAACATATAGTGAAAAATCTGGATATAAAATGAGAAAGAAGTTACTGGAGAAACTACTAACAGTCCCTTACATAGGAAAATTCCTTACATGATGATCTGAAACTGGTGAAATCTCATGAAGCAACTTGTAATGGACAAAATGGTATTTGCAAACAAAATGAAACCTTTTTAATTGTAATTACAATTTACTTACAAAGTCCTCAGCCTCAAACTGGTTGGGTACTTCTTTTTCTTCCTTTTTCCGGGTTTCATTACCAAGTACACTGTTTTCATGCAGTCCTTGGCCTTTTCCACAATGGAAGGTGCTGCTACGAGTACGGGTACCTCCACCATGGTACCCTCCACGTTGGTTTATATTTTCTGGACCATTCCTGCCTTGTGAACGCCAACCATTCCTCTCTTTTCGCCCAAAATGCCCTTGGATTTTAAAATTTTAAATAAACGTAATTACAAACCATTTTAAAATAGTATTTTACCCTGCAAAATTGTTAAAAGAGTTAAATCACAAGTGCTATACACTGGGATACAATAGCATAGGAAACAAGTTTTCGTTCACATAAGCAGCAGGGAAGGATCTCACTAAACAGTGCCAGAGAGAAAACAGCCAGCCAATGCTACAACAAGTCAACCTCTTTCTGGATACTTATTTTATATGTTGTTGGCTAGAGTATTAACTCAACACTCTCATTCTACTCAAGAGAGAAATACACCTGGAATCACATTACTTTAACCAACCCTTAGTGCTCACATCCTCTCCCAGATGTGTCCTTACATTACCTCTTTTTCACTGCAGAAAAAGAATTTAGCACACATGGAGTTGTCGTCATCAGACTTCCTTTCTAGCTAGTGCTACAAAGAAATGACACAAACATATTCACAGTGTTCCATAAATTATACCTCCATTTGGCCTTCCAGTGTTAGGATCAAACCCTTCTGAAGAATTGTGTCGTCTGCGATTTGCTTCATAACGATTCTCTGTCCATGATAAATTTTCAGAATGTTTCTCAAAATTCAGTGATGACTGCAAAGGAGCATAAGTGGTAGATCAGAGATCTGATTACTAACAACTTAATCATCAGAACTGTAACATGCACATTGTTGACAGTATATAAGTCCTCCTTACAATAACTTTGAATGACAGACAATGCAGCAGTCCTCACATGCAGAGCTGTGTCACCATCTCTCAGGCTAACAAAGTGGAAGCTGCATCTTCTGCTCCAGGACACTGAAACAGCCCTTAAGTCACATACCTGTGACACAAGGTAGGAAGTGTCCACATTGTTTTGGCAGCAAAACAGAGCACAAGTGACATGTGTTGCAGCAGAAGAAAAAAAATTTTAAGAGATAAGAAAGGACAGAAGATCACAATTTGGAAGGCTGAGAAGTTTGGGATCTTAATCTGGATTTTCAGAAACTACATATAGGCATTCCATAGAAAGCAAGGAATCCCTTCCACCCCAGGCAGCTACACCCAAAGAAACCCTAATTCATTAATCTTGTCATTGTTACAATTTAAAAAGGCAAATACAAGTAGTTGTGAAATACTAATAAAATCTAGACTCAGTAGTGCCCAGATTCACAAAGATACTTCAAATTTTCAGCTTATAAGCACACATTTAAAGAAATAAATCTTTAGTATATCAGTAGGAAGTAGTAAAGTAAAATCTTATCTTGAGAACAGCACCAAGAAATCAAACTACATCCTGACTAGAATTCATACCTAAAGGGATTTACCAAAAACATTTTTCCTTATACCACCCATATCTTCCTTATAATTTCTCTCTGGGTGTACCTTTAAAATTACTTCCTTCTTCCCACCTAACCCACAGAGGAAATCACACACACAAAAAAAGATCCCCAAAGCTCTATGGAAAACGCCCCTGTAGAGCTCAAGGTGCTGTTCAATATTCACTGCTTAAAATTCAAACTCAAATAAGTATATCTTTAAAAGTCAAAGCAAGTATTTTTAGAGTGTTAATTTTTAGAAGTCAAATGTACAGGGACTACCCTCTCAATCTGAGACATGGGACATGAATTACTTGACAAACTCTCCTTGGAGAGAGCAAGACCAGAAGACTGCAAAAAATTGTTAAAATAAAAGTACTTCAAAAATTACCAAATTAATCTAAATATTTAAGTGAAAGAAAATCCTTAAATAGATTTTGACTGAGCTGCCAAAAATTTCAGAAAGCACTAGATCTGCCAATCTTAGGTAAAATTTTAGAAGATACTTCATGTGTTCATTTACATACAACAACCTCTTAGGATTGTTTTTGGAATTTAACTTTCTTTTTTTGTATTAACTTCAGAACAATCAATGTTTTTACAAAGTATAACTGACAGCATTTTATATATTGCATTTGAGTAGTACATGCTATAAGGAATCTGACACTTCTGAGCAGCGTGCAAAGATTGTGCAGTTTGCATTTTCCCCACATGATGGAGATACCTGCCTATGAAGCCTCTCGAGGCAGAGATGACAGTAAGCTTTGTAATCAAAAGGAAATGTATTGGTAACTTCTGTAAATTGAGAAAATATCTGACTCAGTTCAGACAGTCAAGAAAAAGGGATAGAAATAACTTAGATTTTAAGAAATACAGGAAGTCTAGCTGCTTAACAAGAAGTAAAAGAGAACTGTGAAATTGACTTTATTCATCTGCAATGTTCCCATACCCTTTTCACAGCAACACTTCCTTAAAAGTTCTGTCCATGTCCCAAAATGGTTACACTAATCACAACACCTTCCCATTCCAGCTGCCCATCTTTAATACTGTGCTGACACAAACACATTAGCTCCAGACCTGAACAAACCCACTGAGTGACAGATCACACCTATTTAGGTGGATTTTGCTGTGCAGTTGACAGAGAGATGAGAAAAGCTTGCTGTTAAATGGAAATCAGCAGCAATAGATGAGATGGATTTCAATCAAGCTACAATCTGTATGTCACATTAGAAAGCTCAATCACAGTTTCCTGATAGCAGGTTTCTGCAATGCCAGCCTTGAGCTATGTAAGGAAAAACATCTCAGCTACCAAGGGCTCAAGGGGAAAAACAGGGTCCTACAGGTATAATCCCTGAAAGTGATCACACTTCAGGAATATAAAAATTGACCAAGCAGAGCTCAGATTCTACTTCTCAAATGTTTAAAATGTCTAAATGTTGCTGATACCCAGCAACATATGGGTATGAGGATATGATACCATAGCCTCACCCCAGCTCCATTCTGCACGAAGCACGAGACACTTTGCCTTCCTCGCTCCTTCCTCTTCATCTCCATTCCTCTTACCTGCTTTTCTCTTCTGCCTTTTTGATATACACAGAAAATAAGTCTATTTTTAGGAAATAGAGGGGACAGGGAGCCACAACACGTGTGACCTGCCTTGCGGAGAAATCACAAGTCTTATTCTGTAAACGAAGAACTACAAATAGACTTTTCAAGCACTTAAAATCCAAATGTGCTGTGTATCACAGAACACTCATCATTGAGGAAGCAGGTAATACAGGGAAATAATTCCAACAATGACATACAAATATTACAACAGAGTAATACATACAACATAGAGTTTCTGAAAGAGAAGAAAATCTAACTAAACTCCATGAGGCAAATAATCATGGAAGAGAAAAAGAAAAATAAACTTTCAACAAAATTTCACACAATTCAGAAATGAGGTGACAAATATAACCCATACCTCAGATATATTCTAGGATGCTAGAGTACTTCTGGAACTTTGTTTTATCCTGCTATATTGGCACATAAAGCATGCAGGTAAAGCTCTTGCAGTGGACTCTCTAAATATGTAGTGAAGATTGTTTTGCAATTGTGACACCATATTAATTAAGCTCCAAATACTTTTCCAATTTAAAACTTATTACACTGAAAAAATCAGATCAAAAGAGTTGAATGCATCAGAAATCATAGAAAATGAAAACAAAGAGAGTGTTTGTTAATTTGGATTTTCAGACACTATGTATCCTGGAACAGATAGGCTTTATGTTCCCAGAAACAGACTATACTAAACAAAGAATCTAGCTAGGTCAGGGTAGAAGAGACATAAACAGAGTGATATAAATAAGGACATTCAATGACCTGACTAAAAAAAAATTGTGTTTATGTTTGTGTAGACATACAGAACCAATGCATTAGGAACACAATTAACACTGCCATCTCTCTGTGCATTTAACAAGACCACAAGCCTATTGCCCTAAGTTTCTCAAGGCTAAGCATTTTCCATGGAGGTGAAAGACTGCACAAAGTTTATATATTAAAAAAAAACAAAGCAATTCTTATAGCAGCAGATCTAAATATTGAATTCAAACCATTATAATAAAGATAAGTCTACAAATAGGGAAACAGATAACAGGACTTTTAATATCCACTGCTGACTGTGCTTCTGCAATTTCACAAATTAAGAAAGAGTAGAAAAAACATTTCTGAGATAGACATACTCAAGATGTCCAGGAATATTTACTAATTTTAACAATTAAAAGAGACTATTATTTCCCATTTCCAAGCTGTCCCACTACATAAAGTAACAGTATTCTAAATGAAACAACCAGAGTGGAGATGCCTAACAGTATGAAACTATCACACTCCACCAGTAGCAACAAGCATTCCACCACCAACTGCAGAGCCACTTCAGAAACTCTAAAAAAGCATAGTTTTAATCACTTGGATGACAGAATAATACTCCTTTAAAATTTACAGGACACAATTAAAAATCAGAAGCAAGAGCATCAAGTACATGCTCTGTCTTGGTACCTCTAGCATGGAACACAGCAATTAAGTTTAAACACCTGAAGAAGGCAGTCTTAAACCAACCACAGCCAAGGCCAGATATGTGCTTCTCTCCATGAACTAAGTTGCTCAAGCAAAAAACTCTACTGGAGTCATCTGTCATCACAGTATTCACGAAGAGACTGGCATTTTTACTGTGATTGAGGTTATGACATTTAGATTTCCCTAATAATGAGAGCGCCTTTTCAAAACAACAATACAAAACATACCTTGGTTGATGATGGTGGAGTAGGAAAATTAAGCCAGGCTGGAGCAAAGTCATGCTGCGCCATTTAGGTCCAGTCTCTCCGAATCAATGAAAAAAGGCTTAGCACCTCATGGCAAGTCCCTGTAATAAGAAGAAAATACAAGGGAATTACACTTCTTGTCTTTTGTTCAGTATTTCCCTTCTGCTTTCCCGTATTATTTTCCTCACAGATATGATTTAGAATCTATCATCATATCATTTACAGCATCAAATCTGTGTTTTTATTACTAAAATGTCACATAAATCAAATATATCACAGGAATTATGGAAATATAAATGTAACATCTCCTTCTTTATTTCCTCCTATAAATGGGATGAAGCATCTTGTGTCTGATCGAGAACACTACAGCAAAACGAGCCTGCTGAAATACATTCTGGTACTATTTAGAAGGGATCTGGCAAGCTATTTTATTAGCTTCCCAGAAGCTGAATTTTTAATTAATCCCTAACAGTTAGTCTCAGCAGCCATATGAAAGTTCCTTATGAAAAACCTACATACTTGGGCTCATTACAAACCTCACAATGTCTCTATGTCTCCTCTCTTCAAGGGAAATAGAGTCTACATGTCCAGAGTATCAAAATCCAGTAAAATTCTCTAGTTTGAAAATGGGCCAAAGAACATAATGGTTTACTATTAAAACCCACAAATACTTTTTCTACCCTACACTTTTCTCACAGGTAAGAAAATATTTCTCAATAAGCAAAAGAACACAAAGCAGTGTGAACTATATTAGCTGAAGCTGAACTGTAGCAGAGACAGGAAAGAAATGGATTAAACACTTCCTGAATTATACTAGGGTGACCAAACGATGCTCTGCAGCTAGTCACAGCAAAATGATTAACGACTTAAAAAATTTTTAAGTATGATATGCATGCTATTAGAAATCCAGCTAGTGAAAACATAATAAACACCCACACACATTCTATAGGGAGACCCAAATAAACATGAATTCCACATCTCTGCACAGCAGAGTGCACAGATATAAGTCACTAATCTGTGGCTGCTGTAATGTATTAGTAAGAGATGTGGAATCTGAACTTGTAACTCATAATTATGGTTGTTCTCTGGTCTGAACCAGAATATTGCAGGCTACTGCAGATTTCCATTGACAGACAAGACTATTCCAGCTCCTAAAAGGAAGTCTAATAGATTTGTTAGATTTGACTTAGTGTAAAACTGTACTTAGTTGAACTGCTGCTTGTTTTTAATGACATGAGCTCATATTTAAGTTTTTGGGAACATCCAATACCATGGAGGTAGAACATACAATTAGTACAGTTAAACAGGGACAAGGTTAAAGATACGTCTCACCCAAATAACTAACTTAAAATTACTTTGCTGAAGTCATTCAACTCACTCCTACCCCAACTTCAGCAAAAAATCCAGAGAAATTTTCTAAGTATTTCGAGTTATATCAAACTAGTAAAATATAAATGAACAAAATTCTGGTGTCAATGAATCATTACAGAAATGGCTTCTCTTTCTAAAAGGAACCATGTTCACTTTTACTGATATATCCCATTCAGCAACAGTATACAAAAGGGCATGTCTACAAACGAACCAAGAGATGTTAAATTAAGAAACAACAAATCTGAGCAGATTCCAGCAAGAAAAAGGTTTATTCCCCTTCACTTGAACACAGTTCT
Source organism: Calcarius lapponicus (assembly GCA_039654755.1). Taxonomy (NCBI): domain Eukaryota; kingdom Metazoa; phylum Chordata; class Aves; order Passeriformes; family Fringillidae; genus Calcarius; species Calcarius lapponicus. The sequence continues at coordinate 19,069,019 of CM077481.1, read as the reverse complement.
CTTCAAGTAGAAGAATCAAGATATCTTCAGAAATTATCAAGACAGATTTTCAGTACTGAAAGATTGACACAACAAAGTCTTCAGACTGAGGCACTTACAGTCTGAAAAACAATGAGTAAGATTAGGTTTATACTAAGTGAGAACTTAAAGATTCCACAAAGTATCACCAAGTTATTGGTGCATCAGCTATTAATTACAGCACAGAAGATCCACTTACAATGTGTCTTAATAGATTTATATTAACGTTTTTAGAAAACTAGTCAAGCTTCCTAACATTATTTATGCAACTGCCACAAGAAGAGTTTGTTATTAACTCACTAACATACTTACCTTTTATCCTTTGCACAAAAGACTGCGTGATCACCAAGTAACCAAGGACTGGAAAAGGTATTTTGCAAAAAGACCTTTTCCCACAGCTCACTGACACTGGCTGCCTATTTCTTCATGCTAAAATTTTTCTAGAAGCAGATTCAAGTCTTCCTCACGTTCTCAGCTAAAAAAGCTCTGAAAAAAATTTGATATTGCTGCTCTGTCGTATGAGTCAGTCCTTTTCTTAGAAATAAACTTAAATGGTTAAGACAGAGACCTGCGCCAAAACTGCACAATACTCAGAGCCAAGTCAGCAACAGAATATATCTGTAAGTTTCAATAAACCCAAAAAAGACAAACTTTTAGGGCTAAGTCTTCCAAATAGTTTTAACAAAAAAAAAAAAAAAAGGCAAGAAAGAAAGCACAGACATATTTCTAGAAACTACCTGACCAAACTCAGAGGTTTGCAGTTAGGCATTAACATGAAAAACAACTCCTGTGGATACTCCACACCAAAGTCAAGAAAACATTTTCTTTCACCTAACGTATGCCTGGTCTAGCAATGAGACATGGGAACAGAGAGTTCTTTCATTATTAAACCTTTCTAACTTTGAATAGGCACAAACATCCCAGCTATAATTAAACTGGGAAACAAAGGGCAGGTCAGGAAAAGACATTTTAAAACTGTATTAGAGGACACAGTCTACCCAGCTTTAAGTTACTGGTTCCATACTTTACCAGGTTTCATAAACATTCTAACAGCTGCTAGCTTTCTAATGTTGTCAACAAGTTTGCCCTATATATTGAAAAAAAAATATTATAAGTATGATCTCTGTTCAAATGATCTGACACATATCTGATAGCTCTAGAATACTCTTCATTCTCAGGAAGGTATTTTTGAAAGGTGAAAATGTGAAATCTGAAAACAGATCACAAATCATTAGAATGGGATGTCAGCAAGGCACCTCTACTGCCACAGGCAGGATTTACTAAGCTTAAACCCTTTGTGATCAGCTTGGCTGCCAACACTAGTGTATTTCTTGCTTGTTTTCCAACTTAAGCTGGACCAACAACTATCAAATTATATTGCAACACATTCTAACACTAAAAAGGTTCTTTCTACCTTCTTTCCCTGCTATTCAGGTCCGTACCTAAGCTATCCCAAAGAGTCCGAGATGCATCTGCATTCTGTGTCCAAGATAGCTATTTGCAACATTTCTTCAGGTTGCATACATACTATCTACTACTTTTTAATTAAACAAAAACAACATTTAAAGTATTTGAATAGAACAAACGTGAGTAGCATAAAATTGCTTTTATTACACTGACATGAAACTATACATCTACCAGCAAGTTTTCTCTTGCATACACACAACACAAACACTGTTCAGTAACACGAATAAAGCAGCTGATGCACTCCCAGCATTAACACAGCTATCAGAAGTAAACCTAGTGAGGTAAACACCACAGAGTGAAACAATTCCAGTGCTTTCAGAAACTCTCCTGGTAACAAAAGTGCAGGCCCAAAATTCATAATGAATGTTTAAGTCACGATTCCCTATTAGCACAGATCTGCCATTCTCCAACCAAACTGTGGCAAAAGCTAACTTGGCTCAGACTCTCAGCTACTGAAGCAGAGCTGCACAATTCTAGAAAGATAAGAAAAGGATACTGAAATACTGTTATCCTCATACTATTAGCACTCAAATACATTTAAAAGTCTTTAGTCAAACTGGTCAAACTATTGTCTCATCTCAGCAATACCCTCTTGTGACCAATTCAAGTAAAGTGTAGCGACCTTAGTGACCTCAGTAACAAAAGTCTTCCATAGCCCATAAATTTAGATAAAAGTAATTTATTGCTGTGTTGTGGATAATAGAATAGTTTAGTGCAAAGAAAGAAATCCTATTCTTAAGTTGTACATCTTGAGGGGAGGGTCTGAAAAAGTCTGTAAAGAATTTTGCTTTTAGTAGCATGCAGTAATTAATCCAATATTCAATTAAATAAAATTTAATTCTGAAGTTTTATGAAGTATGATCTTCAATAATAAGTTACTGACTGCCAAGGAATAATGAACAGCTGGTTCCAGATGATGTACGGTGAAGAGATTTGTCATAAATATTACTCAGTCATCTGCTTTGAGCTACATTTGCAGCTGAAATAAGACTGCACCAAATACACCCAACCAATACACAGGAAAGGTTGGGCTGGGCTTTTTTTATGATTGAGTCAACAAGGTTCTTTGGTGACAGAAACTCTTTCTCACCAGTTGTAAACCAGTAGGAAACCCTATATTCTAAATGAATTTGTGTAATCTGCATAGTATCTGGGGAAACTTGATGTATAGTCTCCGTCTTATAAAAAATAGGTAACATGCTATGAAAAGGGAATAAGAAAGCTACTGCATGAATCAGAGTCAAGACTTCTGGGAAAAGGCTAAGAAACAACACTTAGGGTCAACACCCAAACCTGCAAAAACAACAAAAATTAGGCTAAAACAAGTACCATTGGTTTATCTTGTGCTTACCAAATTTAATGAAGAAATCAAACAGTAAAGACTATAGTCAATTTTCCTCACACTACTACATTTTTCTTTTTAAATTCACACAAAACAAGTGAAATCACATTTAAGAACAACAACACAGGGATTCAACACTTTACGTGATGCAATAACAAACTGATCACTATCCCAGTGATCAGGGACATGAAATGTTAAGGAATCTGGCTTACTTTGCCTCACAAAATGAAGATATAAGACTTATTTAAAAAGTGGTTATGAACATCTAAAGGAGAAAATTTCAGCAAGAAAGGAGATGTGTTAATCCAAAACACCATCAGAATCACAGGGTATCAATCACAGTAGATGGAAGGTGGACAGACACATGGTCCTGAAAATCATAAGAACAATATTCTGAAATAGCTTTAAGACTTAGACAAATATTTGAACCTGTTGATTTCTATTATACTTCTAAATCAGACCCAAATAATTGTAACTAAAGAGTTTAACATGCAGGATGATGCATTACACAAAAGTAACACTGTAAGAGCTAATCCACTTTTTCCCTATTTTCAGTGCTAACCACACAAGTGTGATGTCTCTCCAGCAACTTTTTTCTCTCTCCTCTGCTATTTGAAATAAATATACAGTTTAAAAAACTAATTTTTTAAGCACAAAGAACACCCATTACAACTAAAATGTAAGTAAAATTCTGGGTTTTTTCTGCAATAAAACAAATAGAATTCAACACAATACAAAAGCAGAGAACACTCTTCTATTCATGAATTTTTATACTAGTGTGCTTTCAGATTACTTTAGCAAAGTGTTTCCTCAAACTTCATCTTAATACTAAAATTTTCACCTTATCTGCAACCATTCACTATTACTGGTACAAGCAAACTTACTAACATTTAAATTTCATTTGCAAAGCTTGTTCATAATACACAGATCAAGGAGATCCAGATAAACAAACTAGCTGAAATAGTGTAATGGAGTACATCTTGGCTCTAACAAACACAATTTGTCGCATTTTAATAAGTTCTGTAACTCTTTGCAGTAAAAATTAATTTATTTTAATGCTTGGGGTTTCTTTCTCTATTTATTTACCAGGGGGGGGGGCATGGTGGACACAGGCGGAACAAAATTCTTGCTCGTTCTCACACCATTTGTACTAAATTTGGGACAGCTGCCACCAGAGCCATGCTAGTCATGGATTTCATGCCGTTCACTCTGGGGCAATTCCACCAAGCAGGCAGACTGGAGTACGTGGCACTACTTTCCAACCCCTAGTGAAGCCCAAGAGCACCACAGGCTAAGCACAGTGCAGAACCCCAGCAGGCATCTGTTACTCCAGATTGTATCTCTGCGTAGCAAAAAAAATGGGAATACACTGCAGTGACATACCAGACTCAGTACAGGGTAACTGCAGAGCCACTACAGACAGAATTTGTCTGTATGTACCACCTCACTAATGCTGCACTACACCAGGAAGCACTTGTGCTGCCAAATGTTATGAAGAAAAAGGAAAAGACATGAAGACAGACCTAGACTATTTTTCCTCCATGCCAGGCATCTGTAAAACACTAAAAACAGTTAGCACAGACAAAGCTTTAAAATAAATAAAATGAAAAATAAAGTTAAAAATAAAATAAAAATAAATTACAAATAAAGTAAAAATAAATTTTAAAATAAAAAGAAATAAAGTTTTTTAAAAATAAAATACGAAAGTCTCCAGCTCATACTGTAGAAAATTTACTATGTAAGCAGACTACTATCACATAGTAGAAACTCATATAATGTCTTCTGCACTGCTTCTAATAACACAGTAGAATAGCAAATTCCTTGACAAAAGTATTGAATCTGGCCTTAAATGTATAATGAAAACAAAGGCTACTTACACAAAAACATAATTCCCCTGATCATTTGTGGTCGCTTTTAAAGACAATTGTTTCCCCAGAATTTCTTCTAGATTTAATTGTATTCATCAAACTTTTACAGCATTAAGAAACTAATCTCCCTTTAAGATTTACACAACACTGAAAATTGCCACAGAGCATCTCTGGAATACAGGAATCAGAAAAGTGACTGCTGTGAGAATTGAGCTGGAGGCAGTCTCTGCACTGTCTGTATAAGTGGACATGAGAGCCCATAGATGGTAGGGCAAAAGAAATCACCTTCTGAAATACTGCAAGATGGCAGAGCAGAGAAAGCAGATGTAATCAAAGCATTTGGGATTTCAGTTCTCTTCTACTTAGAGTCTCTAGTCCCATTAACAGTATTAACAAAACTAAAGTCTCCCTCATCATTTGCATCTTCACACAGTTCTACACGAGAAGTGAGTTTAATGGCTTACTAATTTTAAATTTGGAAAGGACCTGAAAAATTAAAACATAACATCCAAAGATAACTCAGAAAGACTAATGGCCAACTTGTACTTCCCTAAACTTCAATCTAAGACTAATGGCCAACTTTTACCTCCCTAGAACTTCAAACCAAGTATCAGCCTCTGCCCATTGGAAAGATCCTGTGGTCTCTTTATTGTCTTCGCGGTCCTTTACTGAACTCTCTCCGCCAAGCCTCGCCTTTTCTTGCATCAAGGAGCCTGTAACAGTGTTACACATCCTGGAAGGGTGACACAGTCCTCCACATGTGGCCTCACCAAGGCTGAACACAGGACAAAACTGAACTCCCCTTGACCCACCACAACACTCCTCCTAATGTTATCCAGAGATTTTCACTTTACTCCTTACAAGGACACATTGCTGGCTCAAGGTTGGCTTGCTGTTCAACAGGACCCTCCGGTCCTTCTCTGTAGCTGGCATATGCAGCTGCTGTTCCAGAAAATTCACACTTTCCCTTTGCTTCATGAGGATCCTCCACCCACATTCTTCCACGCAGGAGACCAAACATCAAGTGCTTGTATCAGCCAGTTCTCCCTATCTTATATTATCTGCAAACTTGTTGAGGGTAAACTCCACCCCACTGTCCAGGACTACAATGAAGCCCTGGGGTAAACTGGAACAGCTTCTTCCAAATGGCCTTTGTGCCATTGATTGCATCCCTGCGGACCTGTGCCTGACCATTCAGATAGTTCTGGATACGCCTCACTGCTCACTTCTCCACACATACTTGTCATCTTTTCCCTGACAATGTCAGGGAACACAATATCAAAAGCCCTACTGAGGTCAAGATAAAGCACTGGATACCATCCAGTGCTCTCTGTTCATTTACCAAGCTAGTTGCCTCATTGTAAAGGGTTATTAGCTTGCTGAAGTGTGACATCCCCTTCATAAAGCCCTTCTGACTGCTCTCACCTTCCTTTCCATCACATGTTTGGATACACGTTTCCAGGATCAGCTAGTGCACAACCTTCCCATGGACTGAAGTGAGGCTGACTGGCCTGTAGTTCCCTGGATCCTCCTTCTCATCCTTCCTGATGACAAAATTAGAATTTTCTCTCTTCTCTTACACAAGAACCCCTCCCAATGACCATTAGACCTCTCAAAGATGGCTTTGCAATAACATCAGCACACGTGGCAGAATGGAACACCCATCATGGAACCATCCTGTCAAACCCCATGGATTTACAATGTTATTTAAGTGTTCCCCAACCTGATCATTTCTTCACTGAGGGTGGAGAAAAAAGGCACAGCAGAACTTGAAGATGACATGAGACCAGAGACCGTCCCCACCCAATTTTAAGGGCGTTGTTTAACTTGTCTAACCAGTATTCAGCTGGAAGAGACAGTCCCACAGGTACTGAACAGATCTCCAACCTCAGGGAAGTCTCTTCCAGTGAACAAAATTAAAGTATTTCTCTAGCTCACAAACTCATCTTCAGTACTTAAAATAGCTTCCATTACTACAGGTAAGATACATTTGGTAACACTATCTGTCTGAACTGTGAGAATAAATAAAAACAGCTTAGCTTTTTCATAATGTTCTAACATGAAGAAACAGATACAAGAGTGACATTACTATAATAAGAAAAAAACCTAGCCACTAATACAGTAAAATAGCCAAAACTTCTACATTTTAAAATTTTAATCTAAAAGTTTTAACTAAAAGTTAAATTTAACTAAAAGTTTAACTAAAGATTTAAAAATTTAACTAAAAGGTATGTGCTTTTGGAATGGACCTACCATACTACAATTACACCCTATTTAAATGGAGCTGACCAGAATTTTGCAGGAAAAACAAATTTTAATATAAAAAATTTGGGGAAAAAAACCTAAACAATGCTGTCAGCTGAACACATTACCAAAAGACAAGGAAAAACCATAGGAAAACAGTTCTGTATCTTCAGATTCTACACTTAAGCTTTGTCTCTGTGTAGTCTGTATCATTTCCTAGGAAATAGTTTCTGTGACACCTGGAAACTTGAGAAATTGTCAAAAGACCATTAAAACAAAAGGCAATATAAACTCAAACAGAAAGAAATACTTGAAGCTTGTGAATGGAATTTCAAATTTAGCAACAATAGGGGGAGGGGAGGAAAGGTTCAAGCCATGAATTCACAAAAATTAGAAAAGCGATACAAATTTCTTTATGCCCCCTGAAGACCAGTTTTAGAAGTTCAGACAATTGATTTGCACAGAGAAAACCTCAAACAGCATAAATGTTAAAAGCACTGACATGATATACACATTTATATTTTCCAAGGGAATCTAAAAAAAGGATGTATGCATATCTAAGTGGCACATTCCTATGAGCTTTAATCTAGTGCCTCATAGATTATTATCACAGTAAGTACAGCACACCACAAATTACATAGGGGACCCTTAACTTTACTTCTCAACTATACACATCTGACAAACCACGCTCACTTTGTCAATGTAATTTTTAGCATAATATTTATAAATGGGATATAAGAAGGTTGTAAGCTGTGACAATTAAAGCACACTATAATGTTGCTATGAGAGCATGAAAAGAAAAGGTTATATGCAGTGTCTCAATTTGCTGCTACTGCTTTGTTTCCTTGATAATGAACTCCAGCATACATATCAAATTCTTATTTCATCAGAAGACAAACAAGAGCACATGTATAAACCTCAGAGGGTCCAACAAAGTAGTTAGAACACTGGCCCCTCAGTCTTCTCACCATAGGCCACCTTCAAATTTTAGCTTCAACTCTTTATCATTCGCCAAAGGAAAACTACCAATATTGGTCTGAATTAGGCAAAGAAACTACGTGCACAAGACTCTGCCATCAGCCTACACACTCCTTCTTCAAATACAGGATCATTCAGGACCTTTTTCATACTAAGCAGATCTTCCAAATAACCCACTCTACCAAAAGTTTTTTCTTCTGCCATTAAACACTTTTATCTTATTCTTTTTTTCTAGATAATTCTAGATAATTCTATTATCTTTTTCTTTTTTTTCAAAATAAAAATTTCCAGTGATAGCAGATCATTCTTGCTATCCCTCCCTGCTATCTCTAGTGAAGAGTAGCACTAATTTGAAATCAATTGCTAAATGTTAGGCCTAAACAATACTTTTATTTAAAATCTATAAATCTCAATTTTCGTTCCCCTTTAGAAGACACAGTTTACTCAATATCTTCCTTACTATTCTGTGATTCGTGTAGTTCCAACAAATCAAAATAAGCTAATTTTAAGTTATTTTGGTATTCAAAATTTGTATGTCACTGAAACAGAAAATAATATTCAAACCCTTACACAAGCATTATGGGTTTTTGAAACTGGAAGCATTTCTGATCACAAATGGCTGCAAAAGCATGACAAACACTTCAACTGAAGATTCTTTCTTTCTTTCTTCTCTGTGTAAATGAACAGCCATAACAATAGAATAAGTTTACACCTTTACAGTCAAGCTTTTAACATTCTGAAGGAAAGAGTATCATGCCACCCCTTGCGGCATTTCAATGAAAAACTATTTTTAAAAAATATTAGGCTTGAGTATGGTAATTCCCTCAAGTTTTTTAGTTCTCTAAAATTTATTGCCTAAGACTCATACCTTAAACAGAAAGGAAAGGGAGCTGAACTTTTGAAGGTCTCCCCCACCAATTAAACAAAACTCTGAAACAGTTCAACTGTAGCCTCTATTTCTCAATCATGCTACTGCAGAGCAAGTAAAATCTCTAGTTTTAGTTCTGATATCCCCACCATCCAATACAGAACTGTCCTCATATATACTCTACCACTGGACAACACAGAAGAATAAAAGAAGATATCCATACAATTTATTATTTACCTTCTTACCTCATGTTTTAAAAAGAAGGTAAATTATAATAACTAAGGTTTCCTGCAGAGCATTAAGGAAGGAGCAAGATCCTCTGCTAGATCTGAGCACTGACACTTATGTATGAGGAGTATGCAGAGTCAAAATATAATGTCAGATTTTTAACCAATTAAAGCCAACACATTCTTTAGTACAGCCACAGACTTAATACTTACCTTTACAAAGACTTAGCATAAATATAGAAAACCCAACAAAAAAAATCCTCCTCCATTTCTACTTTCTGCCTAAATTCCTTATGGGAGAATGAACCAACTAAAGCACACTGTGTTTTGCATAAGGATCTAGAATATTAGCACTGTTTTTTATCATACGGTCCCCTTTACTATAGACAGTTATGGTTCACAAGCAACAGGTTTTAACATTACCTCTGTGAATCAAATATAAATGTCACAACAATCAAAACATCTTTTAAGAAATGTTTTAGATATAGATGAAGCTGCTAAATCCTTTGGATAACATAATGATACTTTTTAACAAAAAAAGTTTCTGTTTTTGCACTGTACTGAAACATAGATTTTTAAAAATTGCAAGCTATTTCATAACATGAAATAACTTCACATTTAGAGCCAGGTTCAACTGAGTAACTTCAATTCACTACAGCCAGGTTTCCTCTCCTTGAGAGTCTAACACGCTTTGGTGTGTAATGAGCCCACTAAATGGTACTGACCATTTAGCAAGAGCCTGATAGATGCTCATTTCTTGCCCTTTAACAAGGTTCAAATTCAAAAGCTAAAGCGTGAGGTGAGTTGAATTACATCACTGCCCTAGTCAGCATATGTTATGTAGGAAATCACCAGGAATTCTTCGGCACTTGGGAACTGTCACAGGAAAGAAGCAGCAGCTGATAAAGGCAGAAGTTGTACCCTATGCTGAGCATATAAAGCAGATAACTTCTTATTTCAGCTGTTTCCCTGACTATGTCTACCCAAGACATGAAAGGAGGAGACTGTGGAAGAGTTGATAGCACCACATAGGGCATTATCATCAGGTACCACACTCAGTTACTCAAACACATAGAGTAAGAAAAAACAAAACAAAAAGTGTGAAAGGTTTTGTTCACATCTGTTTATAATAAGGTCTGCAAAACAGCTGTCTTTGCAGGACAGAATTTATTTCTGCTACTAAAAACAAGGAAGTAAAAGCAACTTCCTCAGACATTATTGATGAACTGTCACTGTAACAGTTCTAGCCACACAAGTTAAACAGAATAACCTCATTAGAATAAAAATTAAAGGAGCACAAAGTACATTAACCTGTACAACACTAAATATCTGCACAATTTGTCTCCATCATTTTACTGATGTAATTCTGTTTCACCTTTGCTGCAGGATGAAAAGGTACTTATTCTCAAAAATTTCCACCAACACTTTTTTCACACAGTAGAGCAACCTGCGCCATTCTGAAGAATTAGCCAGTACAAATGTACCCATTTTATGAACCTACCAGAATAAACACATCAGTAAAAGACACAACCTGCTGACAGTTATCCCTCTACAAAAGGTATGTTTACATCAAGGTTTAAAGTATAAGCTCTTGGGAGCAAGGACATTGTCTTCATAGTTGTTTGCAAAGCATTTAACAGACCGTAAGCACTTGAAAAACAAAAATCTAGGGAAGAAACTGAAGTGGACCAGCACGCTTGGCATTCTCTCCTCAGTAGGTATGAATTATGTTTAGGGTACAAGGGCACAGCTGTAGAACACTCCTGAATCCTTCACACATATGTTCACAAATAGGAAAAAAAATTACACTCCCATAGAATCCCTGAAGATAAGGGGCTAACATGTATATCTCAAACACCAATAACTGGATAACTGCAGAGCCAACCAATGGTTTGTAGAAAATGGGATGTGGCTGGAGAAGGGGCCATGCAGAGGTAGGACAGCACTCTTCTGGAACAAGCATGCTCATTCTAGTCCACAGAGACAAAAAATCAAAAGACAGCACCAGCACAGAAGCGAGCATGAACTGTTTACCAAAGCCCAGTGCCATAGGGGGATAATGAGATCATCAGGGATCCCCCAAAACCCTCCAAGCTATTTCCAGAAAGGCCTCAAAGAATGGACCACGCAAGGTAACTGATCTACATGGAAAATGAAAACCTTAGTTTCCTTGTCCTGAAACCATGTCTAAAAAGCTACTCCACCAAGCCCTGCCTGCACATCCCAGGACATCCCATAGCCAGACCAACACTAGGATTCAGGGCCGGTGGTCTCTTTTTCTCTCTTTTTTCCTTTTTCTCTCTTTCCCTTCTCCTTAATTCATCTCTTCCCTTCTCTCTTCCTTTCTACCCCATCCCTACTATGTAAGCGTTGTGCTTATACAGTAGGCCAGGGACTGACACACGCATTTCAGTGCCAAGTGTGCAATTTATGTATAAAACACGGTGATTTTTTGTGGACCCTCCAACTTTTGTTGTCCCTTTCAAACACAAGCATTTATGAATCTTGGGTGCTCCTTTCCCCTATTACCCAAGTGTAAGTACTGTGAAAGGATAAAAGAATTATCCTACCAGCAAACAGAGAGGTGCAAAAACAGAATTAATTTAATGAAGCTAAAAAGCAAACTCCTCAAAACTTCCAGAAGAAGAAGAGTCTAGAAAAAGATGCCACCCAAAATAGTAAGTGGGGGATGTAGCTGCTTGATTTCAGTGAGAGCATCTTGAAAAGGAACAGAAGTATCTCAGCACTGAAAATTAATAGCTTGGAAAAACAAGCAACACATCACTTTTTCTATGAGTTAAGAAGTGAAATATTTCTATTACTCTCATGCACATACAATAGACAACAATTAAATTAAATGGTCACTCATACCAGAACTCTCCATCTGTCGAATGCTTTCAAAAAATCATAGTCATACAAGTAAAGGAATATACAAGATCATTCTTTTCTACTGGTTTGGTTCTTTAACAAGTGGCTCAGCTCACCAGTCAACCCCAGCCACATCTAGACTCAATACAGAAGAGCCACAAGGCATAGCCAGAGATTACAGCAACAGAGTCCTACTCCTATTCCATAGTTTCCATATTTTCAAAACAGCAAAACTGAAACAGAAGTTAAAATAACAAAGCAGCAAGACCATCCAAAGCACAAAACTGAAGCTAGTTCAACCTTTAGATATTGACAACATACAGATAAGAACTTTAGTGAGACTGAGAATTTACAAAATTTATGTAGATGCAAGTCCTTCATTTGTGGTCAAAATAACAAGCTACAGGAGTCAAAATACACTGCAGTAATTTTTAAATACAGTTTCGCATGCTCAGCTACACTTTTTCTACAACGTTTTAACACATGCAATCTTCCCAAATATCATTGCACTGCCCTTTTTTTTCATTAGTTCACTACTGCTAACACTTCAGTATTGGAGAAGCTCTCAAAAATATTTTAGAAGGTGACAACTGAGGTAAAAGTGTAACCACTACCAGACACTCAGTTTAAAGTCTACCCAATAATGCTTTAATTATTTAAAGCCTTATGAATCATCAGGGTTGGGTAGGGGATAGAGAACTTCAGTAAAATTACCACTGACTTTTGAATTAAGTTGCTCTGTCCATCTTAATTTTCTTTCAGGCAGTAGCAGCTCTGTTGAATGCAAACCTACAAAAAATTATTATAAACACATTAATGCCGAAGTTAAAAAATATTTAATCACTGTGGGATGAAGAAAACTACAATACATCTAAAAATAACAAGGAAGATAAGCCAATTCACCACTAGATTTAATTTTGTATCATTCCAAGGAGAAGGAGCTCTTTTTGAAGTGCTACACTTGCAGACCAGTCAGCCCAATTCATTGCCATTACAGAATAGGAAAATACACTGAAGTCAATCTTACAATATCAACACAGATAAAAGCTAGTCTGCATAGACAGTAAAAACATTTTTGGTAAAAAAAACCTTCTGGCTTTCATATGTGACAAAGAATAGTGGAAAGGAAAAAAAAGGAGTGAAAACCCCTCTACATTATTACTAGCCTGATGCTGCAAACACATCTAACACAAATGGAAGGAATGACACATGCAAGCTACCAGAAGACTTGGTCAAAAAGATATAATATTCACTCTTGAGACTACAACATTAACATAAAGGCTAAATTCCTTATGGATTTAGTCTAGATATAGCTACTTTTTAATCTCACATAAAAATCACACTCTTATCTACATGTTTCTCCTTGCAGCTGTATTCTTCAAAGTCTTAAGGAATTATTCCATTATAAAAGCCAGCAAGTAAAAATTAACAAGCTTCAACATTCAACACTCTCAAAAAACAAAACAAAACAAAAAACAACCACCAAAGAACCTCTAACAGTAAAAATTACAGTTTTAACTGTTCTACCGATAAAATGTTTTCTCATGTGAAAATTGATTTATGAACACTACAACACTTACCTAATCCAAGAGGACCACACAAGGTGCTAGTGCTGCGTGATTTATATTTTTCCAGTTTGTTTTCCTTGAGATAATACTCCGAGTTCCTCTTGACACTACATTCGTGGCAGTTTGACATAGATTTGACCTCACAGAAATCAGCTACCCATCCTTCTCGCTTACAGATTCTGCAAGGCTATTTACAAAGTCTGCCAATGTCTGTCTTAAAAGCCTTTTCTTCTCTCTGACAATTTCTTCTCTTGTCTATTGCATGTAGATACCATTATATGCAGCATCAGCTCCAAGTGAAATAAATACAGTTTTTACTCCACAGACTGTGATGTCAAAACCCCAAATTTCACATATGAACCGAAGAACATTTCCTACCTTCCGGTAGCACAGACATTTGTAAACAGTTATCTGGATACCTCCATACTGCTTATGAGCAACAACATTTTTCAAGAAAAATATTAAATAAAATATAAAAGAAAAAAGTAAAAACAAACATCTATTAAATTCTTCATTTATAAAATCGGTCTCACTGCAAAATGAGAGAAGACTATGTCAGAAAATCTAAAAAATGAAATAAGGGGGGGGAAAAAATCTGCCATGAAACTTTTCAGCAATGTCCCCACAGTGACTCAGGCCACATTTAACCTGCAGCCAGTTAACAAAACTGGTTAAGCCTCTGACTCAGAATGTTGCCGAGAAGAAAAAGAGTACGTAAAAAGAGGAAAGCACTTTATTTTTGCAGCTGAAGTATTCAGAACTTCATAAATTTAGCTACGTATCCATGCCATGCGGACAAAAGAATCCAAGGGTGATGTGCTCGACACTGCTAGAAATAAAAACCTCACGATTTCCTCAGTTCTCTTCCCAGCTGTCTACTGCTTGTTTGAGAGGCCTTTTCTGGACAAAGCACGCACAAATTATCCCAGAACAGTGTCCGATATTTCTTCCTTTCACAGGAAGAACTGCTGCAGGTCAGTGTCCACCTTTTCTCTTCTCTGCCAGCTGAAGGAAAAGGCTACAAACATCCAGGACTGACTCTCTCGTTCAAGCAACCCAAGGTAAGAAGAACCAGAAAAATGCGTTCTCTCTTATGAAATCCGGACGGGCGTTAGACAACCACGAAACAAACACAACCCAAACGCCTGAATCTTAAAAACAGAAGCAAACAGGAACCTGGATCCCAAAGAGCACACACGGAGGCAGCCGGGGAGCCGAGCCCGCGAGCGGAAGCCTGGGTTACACCTCCACTCGCAGCCACAGAGGGCAGCGGCAGTGTTTGACGGGGGGCGCAGCCTATCAGCGGAAACCTCCTGCTGCCGCTCGGCCCCGGCCGGAAAACAGGCTGGGGCCTGGAGCCACGGGCAGTGGGGGCTGGGAGAGTGCGGGAAAAACAGCCAAAGGGTCATGTCTCGTTTTATTGGCGAAGCTGAACAGATGTACAGAAGGCACGCGGGCGGGAAGCGCTAATCTGAGCCAGGAACATTTCCCGGAGGGGCGGCCCGAGCCGCCGGGGGAGCCCCAGCGCGGCTCGGGGCATGCTTCCTTTCCCGGGCTGTAGGGACAGACAGACCCTGCTGCCGCGGTGTTTGGACACAGGCCGCCCACTCCGAGGCGTGCGGGCGCAGGGAGCCCCGGCCCTCGGGGCTTGCGGGCACACGGACCCTCGGCCCTCGGGGCGTGCGGGCACACGGAGACCCGGCTCTCGAGGTCCACGACCTCCCGCTGCAGGTCGCTGAGCGCCCGTCCTCGGCCCTCCTGGCGGCCGCCCCGCCTCCGCCGCCGGGGGCGGATCCCCGTGCCGCCCCCGAGGGCGTCCGGGCAACACGGCGGGGCAAGGAGCGTGGCGGCCCGGCTGCTCGCTCTGAGTCCGCTCCGCGCCCGTTCCCGGCGCTGTCCCGGCGCTGCCCCGGGCTGTTCCGAGTGCCCCCCTCGCCCCCCAACGCGCGCGCGCACACCGCGCGCTCGCCTCCCTCCTTCAAAATGGCGCCGCTCCGCACCGCAGTGCTCCCCACGCACGCGCGCACGCGCAAGCTCCGCGAGAGCCCCCGCGCGGGACCTGGGGAGGGGCGGGCGGGGCTCTGCGGTACCGCCCCCGCCGTGACGTCACGGGAACCGTCCCGAAGGTTCCGCGCGGGACGGGGAATCCCCAGAGCGCGCCCCGCCCTCGCGGCGGGAGTCCCCGGCGCCGCCGTCACTAATCGCGCCGCGGCGCGGGCCCACCGGCGCATGCGCGACGAGCGCCGAGGCGGTGCCGGCCCCGGCCGCTCAGACCGAGAGCCGGGCTCCGGGCCGCTCGCACCGAGAGCCGGCCCTGGGCGGGCGCCGCGGGACCCCGGCTGGAAGGCCCGTAGGCCGCGTGTGTGTGCGAAAACGCCCGCCCAGCGCGGCCCTGGATCAGCCCGGTGTGTGCCGGTGAAATCCCCGCCGGGAGGAAGCGGGGCGCCGCGGGCCCCGGGAAGCGCAGGTCCCTTCCCGTGCCCGCCTCCGCGGGCTCCGCAGCGCCGAGCGCCGCCCGCACCCGCCGCGCGGTTTAATCGCGGCGCCGGCGGGGCCCGAGGCCAGTGAAAACCAATAACCGCCGATTAATAAAACAAAATACGGAATCTTCGGTAAATCGACACTTCGGTGTACAAGCGCACGAGTGGAAATACCCTGGAGGTCCGCACACTCATTCCGAGTGTGCAGTTTTGAGAGAAAAGTGATGGGTGGATTCTTATTGCCTGGGATCTAAATGCCTAAATCAGCGGTTTGCAATTTTGAAATCCTTTTACCAACGCAATCAAAAGTGGTTTTTCAATTAATTAGGTAAAAAAATTAGATTTCGATATAGTTAGAAAGAACGCTGGCAAGTGTTTGTAGCGCCTGCATTTGATTCTGGATTTTCTTTGGAAGTTTCCTCCACAAGGTTTAAGTTATTGTAGAAACTGAGATTATGCACTGACTTTTGACAAAAATTGTCTCAAACTGTAGGATTCTCTTCTAAATGCGTTTTACAGGCATGTATTTGTGGCCAAAGTAAATTATTTTTTTAACTTGATAGAAATCACTAGAAAGCAACAATTATCATAACCTTGACTAAACAATTACGAGACTAACAGCAAACTAACTGAGCAACAATTACCACAAACTAAAATTCAAAAACTGAGAACCTAAAGTAGAAAAAGCACATGATAATTTCATCTTTAAACTGACAGAAGCTCTGAAACAATTCAGAAGCTCTGAAACAATAATCTTCAGCTCAACTCCGAGTATTTAAACCCCAGTTGTGATTTCTGACGCCAGCAGCGTTTTTCTAGGTTCAAGAATTCAAGATTCATCACATCCTTGACTGCAGTGAAATCTCCTTTCTCTTCATCCTTTAAGTTGTTTGTCCTCTTTACCTGTGCTGCAAAAGCAAGGATTCCCAGGAAGGGTGTGGGAGCATTCCCTGTGTCCCTTAGTTATTAGCACAGCCTGATACCAGCCCTGAAGCCCTGAGCAGGAAAGGCAGGGCAGTGCTCTGTCACCTGGCCCAGCTATGAACCAACAACCCAGATCTTGGTGAACCTCACGGCACTGGCCTCAGTCCATCAATGCAGCCTGTCCAGATCCCTCCCTTCCTGCCTTCCAGCAGACCAACACTCCCACCCAGCTGGGATAATATCTTGATAAAGATATTAAACAGAAATGCCCCCAGTACTGAGCCCTAGGGAGCCCCACTGATGAGCAGCCCCCAGCTGGATGTAACTCACCACCACTCTCTGGGCCCAGCCATCCAGGCAGATTTTACTCAGTGAACAGAGCCATGGGCTGCCAGCTTTTCCAGGAGAATGACATTGGAGACCGTATCAAAGCCTTTACTAGAGTCTAGCTCAACAATATCCACAGCCTTTCCTTCATCCACCAAGCAAGTCACCTGTTCATAGAAGGAGATCAGATTGGCCAAGCAGGATCTACTTTTTCCCACCATGCTGGGTGGGCCTGATCCCTTGGCTGTCCTGCACATGCCATGTGATTGCACTGTAGCACTCAAGGTTATCTGTTCCATAACCTTGCCAGGCACTAACGTCAGGCCTGCAGCTCCCCAGAACCTCCCTCCAAGCCTTCTCGTCGATAAGCGTCACATTGGCCAATCTCCACTCAAGTCACCTGGGACCTCCCAGGTTAGCCAGGCCCATTGGTAAATGAGGGAGAGCGAACTTTTCCACTGGCTCGTCAGTATCCTTGGCTGGATTCCATCTGGCCCTCTACACTTTTGATGTCTGAGCAGCTCAGTAGGTCACTAACTGAGTTCTTCTGCTCCTTGTCCTTGTCTACCAGCTCAGAAGGCTGGTTGCCTTGATAACAACTGTCTTCTCGTTAAAGGTTGACCCAAAGCATGCATTAACTACCTCAGCCTTTTTCTCATCTTTAAGCACAATGTTTCCCTCTGCATTCAATAAGGTATGGAAATTTTCCTTGGTCCTCCTCCTGCTGTTAATTTTTTATAAGGACCCTTTAATTATCTGTCACAGGAATGGCCAGATTGAGTTCTAGCTCAGCTTTTGCCTTTCTAACTTTCAGCCTACATGACCTAATACAATTGTACACTTGTTCCTTGTACACTTCCTGAATTACCTTCTTCCAAAGGTCATAAAATCTCCTTTTTTTGCTTGAGTTCTAGGAAAAGCCCCCTATACAGCCAGGCCAGTCTTCTTTCTCCCTCCCCCTCCAGCTCATCTTTTGGCGAGTAGGGATGAGCTGCCCTTGTGCCTTTAAGATTTCCTTCTTAAAGTATGTTAGCCTTATTGGATCCCTTTGTTATTGAGGATTGTTTCCCAAGGGACCCTCTGAACCACTGTCCTGAAGTGGCCAAAGTCTGCCCTCTGGTAGGCCAAGGCAGAAGTTTAGCTGATGCCCTCTCTTCCTTCACCAAGAATTGAAAGCTGTCATTTTGTGGTCACTATCCCCAAGACAGCCTCTGACCACCACATCACCCCCAGTCCTTCCCTATTCACAAACAGCAGGTCAAGTGAGGTCTTCCCTCACACCATCTGTGTGAGGAAATTGTGTTCCACATGGTCCAGGAACCTCCTAGAATGCCTCTTCTCTGCTGTGCTGAGTTTCCAGCAGAGATCCAGCAAGTTAAAGCAAAGTCTCCCACAATAACAAGGGCCAGTGATCATGAGATACCCTTCAGTTGCCTGTGGAATGCTTTGTCTCCCTCTCCATCCTGGTTAGGTGGTCTGGAACAGGCTACCACCAGGATATCTGCCTTATTGGCCATCCCCTTGATTCCTACTCGTGGGGACTCAAACTTACAACATCACTATCCTTGAGCTCTATATAGTTGAAACACTCCCTACTGTACAAAGACACCCCACCACCTCTCCTTCCTCACCTAATGAGATGAAGTACGAGACCAAAAATGTATTTTGGTAGGCACTTGAAATGTGCTTTCATTTCTAGTAGGGGAATATAAGATACTTACATGAGTAGAGCACACAGTCAGATCATTAATTAAGGAAATGCTATAGAAAAGTACAGAAACATAATTAATTACCTACTATTACACATTCTTGTGTCACTCCAGAAGATGTACAAAACACTTCACCTTTTCTTAAAAATCCAGTGTGCCCAATATACAACCAATCCAAACCAAAAGATCAGACAGAAAGCCAAAATAAAAATTTCCATTTAAGAGGCTTAAATCTGATTAATATAGATTTGATCCAGAAAGCTTCTGATGTAGGGAGCCCAATATTTAAAACTTAGAAAGCAAATGGTCACCTAATGTTAATAATAAAACTCTCAATTCTAATATATGTTTCTCTCAGCAAATGATTATTTGTATAATTAGTTCCTAAACACAGTGAGAGTTCCTCAATACAAACAGTTCTAATGAATCATCCTTACTGCAAAGTTATAAATATCTTTTAGCTGCATGTTCACTTATCTTTTAAGTAGCAAAATTAAAAGAATGGAAGCAGTATAAAAAAGTGCACAACAACTTCTAGTCATTATCATTTGCAATAACATGATGAACACTAGTGGAAAGTATCTGGGCTTGTCTATTTTTATGTATTATACCTTCCAGGTAGGAAAGGTAAGGTGACTTTACCAATTTATTCCAGATTTCAGTGGTTCTGTCTACATAAATAAGACAATAGGATTTGACTGTATTAAATAATTGGCTGTTATTATTTGCATTATGTATAACCTCTAGTTATTTGATTTTGCAAGAGTTCTGAACATCTCTGCATCCAATGCATTTAATATAATAAGAAAGTACAAGACAGGTCGGAAAATTAAAACATAAGTGCTTATTGAGTCCCTAATTTCTGAAGAACTTTTATATTAAAATTACCACTGACTTTGACAGGAGCAGAATTTTGGGCAAAGACTTTAATAAAGCTGTAGTTAACAGTCCATATTTTGAAGTAATACCTTAGTATTAATTTTGAATTATATAAATGTGACCTATATTATTGAAATAAATTGATCATTTTACCTCTCTCAAGATAATGTCTGTTCCTATCTCAAATAGTCAGTATCTTGGTGACACTAGTGAAAAGCCAGGACAAAAACGGGGAGGCCGTGCTTTTCTTTATCCTAATTAGAGATAGAAACTCTTTTAGAACCAAGCTTTTAAAAGAGCAGCTTCTCTCTTTCAAGTTTTTCACACATATTGTAATCGAAAATAGCCTGACTAGTTTTTTTTCCCCCTTCAACAGTAAAAGCACCCATCTCCAATAACACATTCCATGAACACTATGCAGTATGAAGCTAAGGGCTATTTGAAGCCAATTGAATGGTTTATCTCCATTAAGTAGTATTCCTTCCTCATTATGAGAGATAATAAATTGAGGTTAAAAGGGTGCAACTGTTCTTCAAATATGTCCCAGATGAACACTGCCTACATTACATTTCTTCTGTTGAAGGACAAAGTCATGGTATACATCTTTTCCACAATATTACACATCTGAATTCTAAATGTACTCAACTTCTGCCACCTGTGAAGTAACATCAAGTGAATATTCACTGTTCTAAATTTTAAAAGAACCCTTAAAATAGTAACTGTTAATGACAAGAAACTGTTTAGATAAAAAAGGAATTATGTTGAAGGAGTTATGAACTAAACATTCAATACCAAGTGACTAATTGGGTGCTTCTCTCTGCCCTACTCTTTTCTCTATAAAGTGAAATTTCTGTGTTTTTCCTAAAATTAGCCGTGCTAACTTGTGAACATAGAGCATATTAAATTTGAAATAAAGAGACTAGATAACTGGTATGATATCAGGATCTTGCACATTCCTAAATATAAGCAGATCTCAGTTTAATGCTGTTTCATTTCATAGCAAATTTTATTTGCTTTAGCCCTTTTTTCTTTACAAAATCTGTATTGGCAACAACTTGTGCCATTTTTTTTTGTTTCCCCCATTTTTAATTACTAGAATTATTTAGAAATATTGCATATCCAAGTGAAGTGAAGAAAACTGTTTTTTAAGGATTTTCTGCAAGTTTTGCCTATCAATGTGCGCGGTTAAGTTTTTGAAAGCATGTGTATCTTTGTGAGCTCTTTGAAAGACTGTGATGATACTTGCTGTGAACTTGTACATTTAAGGTACTGAGGGAGCTGGCAGAAGAGATTGCTAAGCCATCCTCTATCACTTATCATCAATCCTGGCTAACTGGGGGGGTTCCAGTTGACTGTAGGTTGCCAAATTTGACGCTCATCCATAAGAAGGGCCAGTAGGAGGATCCTGGGAACTAAAGGTCTCTCATTGGAGCCCAGCAAGGTCATAGAAGAGATTATCTAAAGTGTTATCATACAGCACACACAGGAAAGCCAAGGGATGAGGCCCAGCCCGCAGGGGTCTAGGAAAGGCAGGTCCTGCCTGAGCAACACCAAGTTGGGGGGTGTTCAGGAAATTACTAGACATGGAACATTGGGTTAATTGACAAGGTGGTGATCAAAGGTTGTATCCTATGACCTCAGAGGTTTTTTCCAGCATAACAAATTCTGTGAGTCTGTAATTATTACAAATTGACTCAAAAGAAATAGGCAAAATACCCTCAAAACACAAGTACTAAGCCTCCTGTTTAGGAAATACTGCCCCCCTATTCTCCCAAAACAAAGATATCTTAGTACACTATAGCAATGTTGAAGAAAGAAGGGCTAATAGCATATCTTTAATAAGTAAAGACAAGTTTCTTGAAAATATTCTTTTGAATTATGATGGCTATTGTGTATGCATTTAAAATACTTTGAGAGACACTGAAAAACACAATGGGTTTTTTCCTTCATAATGTGTGACACATCTGCCAGTGTTATAAAATCAAAACTAGCAATGTGCAATACCAAGGAGAAACTGTTTCTTACTACGCTGTCAATTGTTTATAATTGAATGGCATATCTACCTTTTCATTAAAAACTTCCTCCTTGACCAGCAGTAGGGCATACAGAGGAGGTACCTGATCATCTGTTTTTCTCTCCATAGCTGAGGAACAGTTGTTTTCAGTTATATTGCAATGGCAGTCCCATGTCAGCATGAAGGTGATCAGAAAGATGCTTTCTCTAAGCAAGAAGACCTTCCTGGGAAAGCTGTGCCTTTAACAGAGCACAGGGCTCATTTCCTTCACACCAGGGTTATCCATCCCAGAGGTGTTAAAATCTAAGGAGGGCTGAAGGCTGCAGCCTAAGATAGATCCCTGTTAGGAAGCCTTCCTTAGATGACCTCTGTAAAAATCTCCTAAACTGAAGTATTCACATTATACCACCTCTTGTGCACATCTCGTATGCAATTAACAGTGCTGTAATTATTTACATGTGTAAGTCATATATATGTGTAAGTATAGATAAAACATCTTGCTATAAATCTTTCTTTTTTTGTAAGCTTCACCAAAAGTAAGGTGTTTTGCTCACTACTAAAATTAAATTGTTGTTTATTGTTGCTTTTTGCTATTTTGATTTTTTTAATAGTATTATTATTATTATTAAATACTTTCCATAGCCAAGGACATTTCAGTGTCCTGTGCTCTGCATCAGTCAGGTTGACAAGAGGCTGGAGGAGCATGGCCAGAAGAGCTGACCCAAACTGGCCAAAGGGATGTTCCATACGCAGACTGACATGGCCAGGATGGGAACTGGGGGGAGCTGGCTGGGAGGTATGATTGTTGCTGCAGGATGACAGGCTGGACATCTGTCATTGGGTGAAAAGTCATTCCATTTGAGCATTTCTTGCCTTTCTGGGGTTTTATTCCTCTCTCTGTTTCATTATTATTGTTGTTGATGATGTTGATGATTATTGCTATCATTATAATTTGTATTATTATATTTTATTTTGTCTCAATTATTAAACTGTGCTTATCTCCAGCTACAAGTTTACTTTTTTTCCCTTGACTTTTCTCCCTACCTGGGAAAGCAAGCAGGCAGTTCACAGTATTTAGATGACAACTGAGTTAAACCATTACAAACAACTAGGAGATTTTAAACTTTCTCTGCATATCCACTCTCTGTTGAAATAAAATCCTCAAATTGATGGCATCTGCACAGCAAGAAATGTGATTAGGAGTAGTAAGCCATATGCCTAATACACAGATGGGGTTCCTTTCACACTCTCCTCCGAAAGCTCAAAGAATATAGATTGGTGGGAGATAGCGCCTTGTATGTTTATAATGTTTCTTTTCCAATAAGTTGAACACTGCTGTGACACGGCCATCCTTGACATCAAACTATTCGGATGGTTCCCATGTGTTTCATGACCAGCAGCCTTCCTTTTAATTTCCCTTCAGGTTACTGAGTTCAACTGTCCACCTACAACAGCTGGTCTCTGACAGAAGTAGAGGTTTGGGTGCAGAGATATGTGCAGGTCTGGACATAAGTTCTGTGTTCTGGACAGAAGTTCTGTGCTTCTTGGTGGTTTTAATATCAAGCAAACATCCCTGAGCATATTTAATTTACTAGCACAGATACAGCCAACAAAAGGTCTAAGACCAGCTCCATTTCCTGAATAAGCAGGCTTTGCTATTTTCCCTTATGCCTACAGAAAGGGCTATTTGAGGCCATTACTCTAGGGCTTTGGGCAATGGTTTGCTGGAAGAGTGTGGACTGAAGAAACTAAGTAGCACCATATTCACACCATCCAGATACAAACTTAAGATTTCAAACATGCTTGTATTAATTTCTGATCATCACGTATCTCTGTTCATGACAGCACACAGTAAGAGTGCAGGAAGCAAAAGACTAAATTTTACCCTTCTTTAGGAATGAAGGAAAAAAAATGCTACAGATCAAGAGATTTTTTTTTTTTTCCTAGAGCTTCTGCCCTTTTTGTATTAAAATTCCCCATCTATACCTGCTCTGTTTCATTGCATTGTTGGGGGTTTTTTGGTTTTTTTTTGTTTCATGTTTTTTATAATTAATTTTAGTTGTTTCTACTTTCTTTACTGTTTCAATTAATTGAAACGATTTTTTGTTTGAGATTAAATCACATGATAAATATAGCCAAAACATATATAATGTATCATCCTCCATTGCTTCATAAAGTACAGTTTAGGCAGATTTTTGCCCATCTTCTTGATTCCAGTTCAAGAGAAAAGACACCTTGAAATACAGAACTCTATGGGTTTTAAAATGCATGGTGGCCATGGAAAACTGCATCTGCATTGATGCAATTATTTTATTTGCTCTGTATATGCATAGGTATATTTTCTTCTGCCATGTGTAATTCTGAGTCCTTGTAAAATGGAAAGAGCAATCTCACCTTGTCTTTCTATTCAGGGAGGCAGGGCAGAGGGCAGAAAAACACTTGTGAAAACACTGGGCTCCAGAGGAAGCTCCAC
This sequence comes from Calcarius lapponicus, assembly GCA_039654755.1. NCBI lineage: Eukaryota > Metazoa > Chordata > Aves > Passeriformes > Fringillidae > Calcarius > Calcarius lapponicus. The sequence goes on along the minus strand of CM077481.1, from coordinate 19,044,765 downwards.
ACCAACACCATACCAGACTCCACCAAAGTAAAAGATTTTGTTTCCAAGCTACATATTATAAGCATTTCAGGTTCTCAGCCCTTTTCCTGGAGAAAAAACTGAGAAAGCAGTGGTGCAATCACACCCCTACTCCTTTCCATTTCTATTAAAAACAATTCTAGCCTAGTAATTCACCACCCTCACTCTTTATCTTGATCTGCACTTAGTAAAAATCACTGGGAGGTGGAGGTAAAACATCTTGTAACAGCATAGAATACATGTGCATTATGGATATTACAAATCAAACCCCACTGTGATACAGGATCAAAGCAGCTCTTTTCAAACCTTCAAAATCCAGATTTTTTCCTTTTCTTTATCTTAAGTATTGGAATATGCAAATATTTGTATGTTTTTCTGTATAGCTACAATTTCTAAGTGCAAAACTAAATCTCAGTGAAAATTCTTTTCGCTGTTGTGCTTTAGAATCCAGTAATTTTTATTTTCTTTGCAGCCTTGTGTCCACAGCTCTAAGCAGGAGCTTCTCCAGAATACTGGCTATACCTTATATGGCAGCTCTGGAATACACATCATGACCTGCTGTGATAGAGCTCTGAGCTCATACTGTTTTATCAAAGAGTACTGAATTATCATTTAAAAACTCAGTTCTAAATCGGATTAAGTATTTTAATTAGCAAATTAAAGATAGAGTTTTCTGTAAAATTGCACACCATTTAAAAGCTTAATCCTGTTAAACAGTCAAATGACTCTGAAGTAATCTACTTCAGGAATTAGGAAACAGGTACTTGCATCCAAATTGGAGAGCATTCTTATTAGTAAACTGTATATAATAGCAAATATGTACTTTCCTGAATTGAGATTTTTTTTCCTGCTGCATTTTCTGTTCAAATTTATTGATAAGATGAACAGGCCTGTGTACAGGTTAAACGTTCTGAGTTCATGAGAAGCTATTTGCCTTACCCAACCTAAGGCTCAAGAGTATAGGAAACTGGATGTGCATTTAGAGGGAACGAAACTTAGAAAGGCTAAGTTGCATTCGTGGGTTATAATGGCATTCTGGATCAGTCAGAGGTGGAAAAGATTAAATCTGCTTTCTTAATTTTTGAGTGGAAAGGATTGACTCTTTAATATTTGAGTATGTGCAGCGTGCCCTGACATAGCTCATCTGTCTGTTGCTGACCATTTTTATCAGGTAGCTTCAAGAAACACGAAGGCTGATCAGGCAACAGAGGTTGAGATACTGATGAAGCTGTCAGTGACTGTGATAACTTTCATAAAATACGTGCTTCTGCAAAGACTTGTGTGATTTTTATGTTGTCAGCATTCTACCCCAGGTACATTGAGGGGAGCATGACTACATTGTAGCTGCTGTGTAGTTTGAAGGTATACAAACAACTTGAGTCCTGGAATTACATTAGACTCAGCAGTGCAGCATGACACAATTTCGTTTACTCTGTTTATGAGTAAATAAACAGAGTACTTCATTTACTTCATTTACTTCATTTTCTCAGAGCAACAGGTCCCAGCAGAATGAGTTGAGCACTGTAGAATTCTCCTATTCAGGTGCCTGAAGTAGCTTGAGATCTCTACACTGTCTCCAAACTGAACTTAGGATGCATCCAAAGCAGCCATTCACTTTGTGTACAGCCTCAAGCCTCCCCAATGCCCATGTTGGACACAGCCTGACCACTGCTGCCTGTGAGTGTTGCTGTGACACACACTACCCCTGCAGCAGAGCAATATTCAATATAGCAAGTATGGCCACTGAAATTTGGCCAGAAGCAGGAACCTGTGAATCCAAAATTAAAAGCATCAGTCTTTATTGACCTAGGAAGAAAGAATCAAACTAAAGACAGCCCAACCCAACTTTATGTGTAGAGGGGAAAAAATTGCTAAGAGAACAGGAAGAGTGTGGCCGGCAGGTCAAGAGAGGTTGATCCTCTCCCTCTGCTTGACCCTAGTGAGGCCACATCTGGAGTACAGTGTCCAGTTCTGGGCTCCTCAGTACAAAAAAGACAAGGAATACCAAAGAGTGTCCAGTGAAGGGCAACAAAGATGATGGGACTGGAGCATCTCTGATAAATGAATGTGATTCATGCTAACAATTGTAACTATATCAGTATTTTAGAAAATATTTTTTAAAAAGTAATAGAGGAAAAGGGTATGTAATTAGTGTCACAAAACAGATGTTTTCAGATGTTCATGCGAAAATAGGATGGAGGATGTAGTTTGAGACAAATAACATCCCAAAACAAAATAGGCCTCAGGATAATTAGAGAGTCAACCTTGAACAAAATTGAAACTATTCCAGGTATCTATGAAACAATAAGGTTTATTTTTGGAATATAATGCTAGCTTCTATAACACAAGGCTTGGGTGCATGTGAAACCTATGGGGTTGTTCAAAGGACAGTGACAATGATGAGAAGCCTTTGTTGGAATTGACCACCAAAAGCTAAAGAAGACCCCTTAGAAACAAGTGGAGCATGTGTTATGCAGTATAGTGACATAGATTTCAAGTCCTATCATAACAGGAGGAGATGTATGGGAAAATATTGATGAATATGTATTAGCGTACAGTATATATAAGTTGTATTTGTATCCTTTTGCCTTTTGTACATGAGGCAGGGTGGGAAACCCTGATGGATCAGTTTTGCTTATGCTTTATCTGAACCACTGCCAAATTATTTTGTAGCTGTTTGATTATACTTGATTGTATTATTTTATATAAAATTGCTGGTCAATTAAAATTGCTGCTAAATTCTAGACATATAGGGACCTCCTTCATAACGTATCTAAAGACTGCAGGAGCTGGGCCTGTTTAGTCTAGAGAAGACTGAGAGGAGATCTCATTGATGCGTATAAATATCTCAAAGGCAAGTGCCAATAGGATGGTGCCAGACTCTTTTCAGTGGTGCCCAGCCACAGAACAAGACGTAATGACCATATATTAAAATTAAAAAAGTTCCACCTAAACATGAGAAGAACTTTACATCGAGGGTGGCAGCGCACTGGAAGAGGCTGCCCAGGGAAGCCATGGAGTCTCCCTCTCCTGAGACATTGAACGCCCACCCTGTGGCCGGGGTTTGGACCGGGGAATCTCCTGAGGTCCCTTCCAGGTCTGACAATGCCGTGACTGTGTAAAAAGGAGTAGATATAACTTGCACGTAACGGACATGGCACGTTTTAGATAAAAACACTGCAAAGTAAATTTTACTTTCTCTGTTTGTCAGAGCAGACAACGCACACGAGAAAGGCTGAAGGCTTTGGAGTTCTGCTTCATGCTCCTGACACTTATGGCGCGGGGGTCAGCGTCACGCCAGCTCTCCTGCACACCAGCACCCGGTACCGAGGTGACACGGCCGGGTCCGCTCCCGGCCCGGGGTGTTGGAGTCACCCGGCTCTGGCGAGCCCCGAGCGCTGCGCTGGCTGCCCCCGCAGCCGCCCCGCTGCCGGGGCGGGCGCCCTCTCCGGGCGGGGCCGGGCTGGGGCGGGCCGAGCGCCGTCGCCGGCCGGGGCGGCGCCGCCAGAGGAGGGTCCCGGCGGGTCCCCGGCGCTCGCTGCCCCGCCTCCGCCGCCCCGCCCCGCCCGGCCCGGCCCGGCCCGGCCCGGCCCGTCCCGTCCCGGTCCCCCCGCGCCCGCACGGACGGTCCGGCGGGCCCGCGGCCGCCATTGGCTCACGGCGCCATCCGGGCACTCGGCGCGGCGCCGCCGCTCGGCCCCATCGTCCCAATATGGCGGAGGTGAGCGGGCAGAGCGGGCCGGGCGCGGGGCTCGCCCGGCGCCCCGCGGGGCCCCGCGCCCGCAGCGCCCCCGCGCCGCCCCGGCACCTTCGGGAGGCGCCCCCGCGGCTGCTCGGCGGGACCGACGGGGGCGGCGGGGCCGGGGCGGCGGAGCCTGCGCGACCAGGCCGCGGGACGGGCGCGGTGCCGGTGCGCGGCCCGCGGGCGGCGGAGGGGCCGCGGGACGGGCCGGCGGTGTCGCTGCTGCGGCGCGGGCCATGGCGAACCGCCCGGAGGGAGGGAGGAGGAGCGAGCCCCGGGCTGGGAGCGGGGACGAGGCGGCGGCCGGTCCGGTCCGTGACACTTCCCGCCTGGCCGGGGCCGGAGGGAGCGGGATCGCTGGCCGGGCCTGGCGCGGCCCCGGGGGGGCCTTGTGCCAGAGGAGGAGGAGAGACGGAGAGCGGCAGGCGGGAGCCAGGGAAGGAGGGATGGGCGAGGGTGAGCGGGATGGAGCGGCCGACAGGGCGGGACGCTGGGGCTGAGGCTGGAGGGGAGCGGGGAAAAGCGGGGGGTGGCGGGGAAACGGGGCAGCTCCGACGGCTGCGTGGAATGAAGGGCCCTGCCTGCTGCCGGGCCGCAGAGAGCCCGCTCTTATCTCGCTCTCTCCTTTCCCTGCAGGCTTCCTTTGGGAGTTCGAGCCCAGGTTCGTCCTCGCCCACCTTCTGCATCGGCACCCGGCCTGTCGCCCGCGCACCGTTCTCTCCTTGCTGCTCCTTCCCAAATTTATCCCCTCGTAGTTTTCCTAAGGCTTCGTGTGCACGCTGTTAACCGCCTGGCAGGTTTTTAAGAGGAGATGTGCGCTATGGAATCCTTCACTTAAGTCCAGTTGCAGTTAGAAATTGGCTCCTTGGAACCAAAAATGAAATCAGAGTTGTGTAGCACTTTTGAGTCAGCACCTCAGTAAAGCCAGATAGCTTGGACAGAGACAGCTTCTCTTGTTGCTGATAGCTACAGGCTTGTCTAAATTTTTTACTTCTTGGTAATAACAGAAAATGTTTAAAATCATAACAACAAGTAATTTTTAAGGCTGTAACTAAATGCTGTTAAAGTTCTTCGGACTACATTATACAACCAAGCATCATTAACATCAGCAGGGCTATTCTTAAGTATTTGGGGAACATACTTGCTTCTGTATAAAATGCATTCTGCAGTGTTTGTCATCATCTTTAACTATTGTGAAATTTGTTGAGTTCGTATTTGCAGTATAGTTTTTATAATTTTAAATGGGATGTTGAACTTTCAGAACTACAGGAGAAGTGGGACTTTTTAATGTAAAGTCTATGGAACAGAATTTCCCTTGAGTTAAATAGAAAGTGAGTTAGAAAAGCAATTTGAATCAATAATCTTGATCACACCCTTGTTAGTGCATGTTAGATTAAGGCAGTTGAGACTTTTTTAAAACTTGAGTGCAATGTGATGGCCAGCAGCAGGAGGATTAAACACATATTGTCATTATTGGAGCTGTAGTAGCATCAGCTGTGCTGAAAGTTGTGTGAGACCATAATATGAACAGCATGTGAATAAAAAGCATTTTTGGCCTGAATGTTTCTCTGCAGTGTGATATTACAAACTTTGACAGCTTTGTCTTAGACAAAGTTCAATTACCTGCATGTACAGAATGAATACTTAGCATAAATGATGAAAAGTTGCATTCTTTAAGGTTCCGAAGTGTTGGTATATACAGCTGTTTCAAGGCTGAAAGCAGTGCAAAGAGGAATATCGTATTATTTTTTGAAGAGGGTTGAAAATTTGTAGTTGTTTCTTTCAAAACTTTTGAAGGAGTTCCTTGATAGAAATAATTCTTGATAAACATTTTCTTTGATGCTTGAAAACTAAGGATTGCAATAGACCACTAGTATATAAGGGGAAACGAGACGTGGAAGAGAAATATACTAATCTGTCTTTTTCCTCCAACCTGAAAGCCATAAAGAAGTGAACATTAAAGAGCAAAGCAACCCTGTAATTTCATGATTCTTGACTGCAGAACATTGACTACTGATGCAGAATATTTTCATCTTGAAAACTAGTTGACTCCAATGATAATCTTTCAAATGACAGTGCATTTAAAAGTGCATTTAAAATAATAGTACTTTTTTATTATTTCTGAGTATTGTCTTCAGTAATTGAAAAGTGTCTGTTGGACCACAGAGATATCACACCGGGTTGTTAATTAATGTGATCCATTAGAAGCATTTTGCTATTTTTAGTGTGTTTTCCATAGCATTTCTTGAAATTCTGCTGTGTTTATTTTTCTAGATCTAGTGCTACAAATTAATTTTATTAGAAGATCCATTTGTGAGGCTTAAGCAATTGGAAGCGAGTCTCACTTATTTTGCTATTAGTAGGATGTGAATTAATAACCTAAGTTACCTGTTTGCTAGTGAAAAACTATGCTTGTTACTATATAAATCAGATCAATAAAATCAGAGTCTATAGATGACAGTCTTGCAGCTTCTGATATCTTTTGATGTGTGTGCTTTGTAACTTGATGATTTCAAAAGTGTTTTGAACAATTTTTTATGCAGTAAAATACTTATTTGGGATTGTATTTCCTGAAACTTAATTTTGCTCATTTAGATGCTTCTCCCTGCTATTCTGTTTGTAGCAAGAGAGAAAGCTGTCCTTATTACTTAAAATTATGAAAAGGAAAGGTCGTCTAAAAAAGCAGCTGAATTTATCAAGTAGTTACAAATTTGTTACTCCACTGAGAGTTCTGATCCTGTTTGTAAGAGAATTAATGAATTTTTTTTTGCTGGGATTTAATTTCTTATGTTGGTATAGGGGAAAAAGTTTCTCACATTAAGGTTTTTTTTGATAGTTGGCTCTTTATCATCTGAGGATCATGACTTTGACCCATCTGCTGAAATGCTGGTACACGATTATGATGATGAGCGAACTCTTGAAGAAGAGGAAATGATGGAAGAAAGCAAAAATTTCAGCTCTGAAATTGAAGATTTAGAAAAGGTAAGAGAGACTCTCTTCCTTGTGAATGTACATATTGTAGTTATCTGTACATATTTCATATGTACTTTTCTATACATATTTTTCTTTTCATACATATTGTAAGTTTTCTAGTGAAAAGAATATTCAATCTGCCCTTCAATTTGTATTGTATAGTTCAGTTTTCTGCAAAAATGCATTTGCAGCTTGTATAAAAGAAAATTCTGGTTGGGATGTAGCAGTTTATCATCACAGAAAAGGCTGAACCTAGCTTCTCAAAGATATTGGTGCTCATATTTATTTTTATTTAGTAGCACATTTGCTTTGGTAGAGAAATGACTGACATAGGTTTTAGAGGCCTGTTATCTAAGATCACTTGTACATTGAAACTGTACATTTTGCATACTATTAAAATGGCATCTAGCTGTGTTTCATTATTTACTTTTCCAATATGCAAACAAACAGCCCCAGCTTATGCATAATGGGTCACATTAATTTGCTATATAAATGGTATTTCTATGTCTTAGTTTCATCAGTTTAGCATTCAGCAGATGTACAAAATGATCAGTGTGCTCTTCGGCTTTTTCTATTTCATTTTACACTTCTTAATAAGAAGTTTTTCATATTTACACCTCTTGTTCATCCCTGGCAGTGTAGCATGCATTCTTACATGCCTGCTGAATGCTGAACACCCAGAAATTGATGCTATTTGCATTACTGTTAGGTAACCCACTTACACCACTCAGCATAACTGCAGGTCTTGGTCAGTGTGCTTCTTGAAAAAGTTTATTTTTTAGCATCAAATACAAGGCTGTGTTTGTGTAGTCCATGTAAAACAAATTTTCTACATGTGGAGTTCACAGTGTTTGTACTCCTGATGGTTTTTTCTTGCCTTACTACCTTTAAAATTACATTTTTACTGATTATGAGCTTGCTCTTACAGTAGTGAAGCAATTTGCAAGGTCTAATGGTTAAAATAGAGTTTTTACTCCACAAAATTCTCTTACTGCTTCTGTAATAGAAGAAAGAAGAGCTGAGAGACGCTCATCTTAAACACTTGTCCTTATCCTGGAAAGGCTTGGACGTGGGTTTCTATTTAGACATTGTGAAAAGTCTTTGCAGGACTAAAACCTTGCCTGGCTAAAGAAAAAAAGGAATTTGATCAGTGCATGAGTTCAACAATACGTTTTTAGAGGTATAACTTCTAAAGGTGTAAATACTTGAAAATATTTTTCATACTCTGATGTCTTGAACCAGGTAATGAAAAAAATCTTCATTGATTATTGTTTTATTAATTGTATTAGGATGAAAGTATGATGATAGTTATTAGAATCACTTGATCAAAAGCTATTGGAAAAGACAAGTTAAAAATCAAGCCTTTCTCTTGATTTTTGCTTTTGCTTTGCTGTCTTTCTCTTGTTACACTCTCAATGGTTAATATAAAATACGTTGTGCAGGAGATGAAAGGAAGGGCTTGGAAGTTGCTATATTGGTTTATTTCTGTGGGGGTTTTCATATGTGCAGCTATAGCTACGTAGGAATGAAGTCTTGAAGGTTTTCTGTATTTCTCTTGAAGAAATATTGACAAATCAGGTTCTACACTATCAGTCAGATAAGGAGCAAATTTTTAATATTTACTCTTTAGCTGCATCCAGTAAAATGTCTTCCCCAACAGCTTGACAGAACTTCACTATATGCCAAAAGACATGTTTATGAATTATTGTTATCGTAGAATCACAATATTTTAAACCTTTATTCATTCCTGCTTTCAGCTTAGTTTTTCCTTATTTTGTTTTTTTTCTATTCTTCAAAATACGTCTTATTCTCTTATGCCTGAGCTGTTTACAAGTAACTGACAATATGTTTAAGTGTTGTTAATCTTCTTGTATTAGGAAGGAAACATGCCATTGGAAGATTTACTAGCGTTCTATGGCTATGAGCCCACGATTCCAGTTATGCCAGGTTCCAGTGCAAATAGCTCTCCAAGTGAACTAGCAGATGAACTTCCAGATATGACTCTAGATAAAGTAAGTCAGAATAATTTTCACTTGAATTGTTGTTTAAAAGCAGAAATCCAGATAGCTTTAAATTACATGTCATAATCTCTTGATGTTACAAAATACACATCTTTGGTAATTTCAGTATTTATTGTCACCCTGGGATCTTACCTTTCAAGGATATTGGGCATCTAGTTCTGGTAATGGTGCACAGCAACTTTAGTGTCACTATATTAGTACAAAAGAAAACTGAAAATGTCAACAGTTCATCTGAAACGCATGCGAAGAACTTTTAAGTAGGAGGTTTGTTAGTTGTTTTGCATTTTTTTAGTTAAGAAGTGGAATTTTTAGTTAAGAAGTGGGATTTTTGGATAAAATATGCGATGTCCAGAAATAACTCTGACTTCCACCACACAGCAAGTACCAAAAAATGGTATGAAAATAACTCAAAAATGTACTCTTGAATGCTTTGGAATTTTATTTTAAAAAGCAAATCTTTCAGAAAGGTCTCCGCCATGGGGGGTGAGAGATAGTTTTATGTGTAGTGACTATATGTCACTGCACATAAAACCCTGAAACTTCAGCATTTGTGGTTTGCAAGTTAACTTTAAATTCTGAGATTTTATTCTGATTTTTGGCCACAAAGCATGAGCAGCTTGTAGTTGAGCTTAAAAAGTATGCAAGTAGTAAGTATATGTCTTTTTTTTTTCCTGTGAGTATGATGTAATGGTAAACTCCACAGAAAGAAGTCTATAATGATGGCTCTGCACATCTGATTCTCATTACGATTCACGATTGTGTTGAGGCTACAAAAATGTAGTCGGCTAGTGTCTAATACAGTTCTTTTCCTTCCAAATCTCTGTTAGAGGAGTTCAAACATGTCTGTGAGTGGAGGAAGTGTGCCTTTTCTTTCCTAATATTGTTTCTTTAACTTACGAAAATGTCAGATTTTTTGGTGTTTTGTTACCTAGAAGTATCCTCTTGGCAAAAGTCTACAAAAAATTGGGCTGGGTTTTTGTTTTTTGGGGTTTTTTTTGGTTTTTTTTTTTTTGTTGGTTAGCTTTTTCCCAGAGTTTATGAGGCAGTAGTAGGATTTTAAAGCTCTAGTATATCTGTGATGCAAAGAATGACAGAATGCTAAGTATGTGAGGTAGTTTACATTGGTGTTTCTTACTGGAAGTAGTTGGAGGAACATCTGAGATTGATCCTTGGAGAAGTTAATTCTTGTGCATTTGTTTTAATAGAAGACAGAGGGGAACCACTGTGTTTGACTCTGAAAGGAAAGGTTGTGTTCTTAGAGTTAGTCGGAGCAAACCAGCTTTTTCTTTAAAGGAGTAAGGTCTGCTATATTTTCTTATGGGAAGGTAATTCATTTTAATTAATGAGGCTTACATTTGGCTGAATCTAAGTGCTCACGAGACTGTATTTTATAGTCACTCTGAGGTTTCATTTTTTTTGTTTTCATGATACAGGAGGAAATCGCTAAAGACCTCTTGTCGGGTGATGATGAAGAAACACAGTCTTCTGCTGATGACTTGACACCATCAGTTACTTCACATGAGGCTACTGACTTCTTTCCTCGGCCACTAAGATGTAGGAAACCTAATTTTATAATAGTACTCAAAAAGTCGTAGCATTATATATAGCTTCATACCTTAAAATACCAAAATTGAGGAGTACTGCTCACTGACCAAGAGTTGAAAACCAGTACTTTGCAGGATGTTGTACATGAACGTTGCCTTTGGTTGGCATTACTGAGAACCTAAAACACTTACATTTGGTTCTCTGCTCAAAGCACAAGTAAAATTCATTTCTCTATAAATACAATGACATCATAGTCAATACAGTATTGAGGAACACCCTTCATGATTTTCCATATGTTAGTGAATTATATGAACATGTAACCCATTCTTTTAAATTAGTATTTCTGTACTAAAATTATTGCTGCTGCTTTTAAGCCAGTGACTCCTCCGTGCAGCCTGTGGATGTGAACTGGGACGCAGTGTCTTTGTGATTATTTCCCTTCACACACTCAGCACTTTTCCATAGGACTTCATGGGGTGAGCCAAATTAGTTTTATATGGGATGGGGCCTGTAAACCCATGACCACCAGAATTTCACTATCCATGGAGCTGTGATGGGAAAGAACCAGTGATTCAGTTATCCAACCTGGATGAGATATTCCTCATTGCCCTTGCATCTCATTTGTTCACTGGTGTCCTAGAGTAAAGAGCAGTGTGGAGGACTTATATCACAGTTTTAGTTTGGCAAATATCTTAAGGTATTCCATGGGGGATTTCATTTTTGTAGAGGAGGGGGGAATAAAGGGATTGTGCTGCCTCAGTCACCAGCAGTCATAGTCATTTATCAGCTGCTGTCTGATAAATGCAGGACATTTGTATTGAAAGGGAGATACAAAAACCTTTAAAATTGTAATGCCCCTTTCTGAGTTAAACAAACTCCAAAACATGCTGGCACTTGGGAACTGTTAATGAATACGACATTTTAAATGCGGCAGCTTCGTAGAGAAATGTGTTTAGCCCCTCATCTGTACTGAGGATTAAGAAACAGTCTTCTTTGTTCTCTGCTGTCATGGTTTTCTTTCAAAATGTTACTTTATTAGAACATTAAGCTGGACATTTTAAGATCAAGTATCCACCATTTCAGGGAAGGAGATGTCAGTTCTCTGTGCTGTTGGCAGTTCCATCTTTTTTCTGGTCTCTGTCCATTTCCCAGATTCTAAGATAACATTAAGTTTTAAGAAGCACATAACACAGACTGTTTCCTTGAGTTTACATTAATTGAGCAAAATAATTGCCTGATTGTCCAAGCATATATTTCCATTCATTCAGGTTAGCCCCTTGCTTGCTACTTACAAAACCAAAAAGTGATAGACTGGTGATTTTAGTAATTACTGTGGAAGAAGACCATCAGTCCATGCAGTCTTGGATATGTCTCTGATGTTCATGATGTTTTAGTTGTGATGAAGCTGAAATTTCAGCCCAATTTATGAGTATGTTTTTTCTGAAGTTGGAGAATACAAAATAGGTGTAATTGTGTCACAACGGTAGAATCCCTTCAGCTGGGGATTATACAACTATAAAAATAGAACTGCTTCAGAACCCAGTGTCACAGCATTCCAGATTCTAAAATCTGAGTTATTCTATAGAGTAATGTATTTGAATTGTTTGGAGGGCTCTGCTGTATTTCTTCCTAAGGGGAGGGAAAAAATAGGGTATAAGAGGAATAAGTAGTCTTTTGCTCTCTTTTACCTACTCCGTTTTGTATGTCTCTCCTGTATCTTTGTTCTGTGCTAAGGCAGTCTTGTTTAAAGGAGTGTTGTGAATGCCCATTAAAACTTCTGTTGAAAGGTTTTAGTAGGTAATAAAGGCATACCTTCAGCTTTACTCTCTTTGTGATTAACCTGAGGCTATGTCACAGCCCTGAAAGTTTTCTGATTTTTCTCTATGTATAAGCTTTTATTGAGAAAATCAACCAAAAAAAAATCTTGTTTCCTTTTGGCATTTGGAAATATAGCAGATTATGTCATTTGCAATGATGATAAATGTTTCAGTTCTGCAGTATACAAATACCAAATAGATACAAATACAAATACCAAATATACAAATACAAATATCAAATATACAAATACAAATAGTTCTGACTTCATTCCAGTTTGGTTTTGGTAGAAATCTGGATCAACAGACACACAATAAGTGTCTCCCTGAATAAAAGCAAGTGCTCCTTTCAAATGTTAATGATATCTTGTAGTTTTATGCTTGAACATAAAATTCTTCATAGCTAAAACCAAACTTCTTTGTTTCTGAAGCAAACACCATCTGTGATGGAGATAAGGAATCTGATGGTGAAGATGTAGAGGCAGACAATGGTAATTCATCTGAAGATTTGAGAAAGGTAATAATTACATTTTTTAAAGTTAGAACTTTGTTGTTAAAAAAAATCCAGTAATATTTTTAGTATGTATCTAAAATTGTACCTTCATTCAGGAATTCTATGTCACATGCCAGGTTAATGACATTATTTATACTTGTATACGCAAAATATTGTTGATCACTTTTTCTCTTCATTTTTATTACATTTTCAGGAAATAATGGTTGGTTCACAGTATCAGGCTGAAATTCCAGCTTACCTTGGCAGATGCAGTGATGATGAAAAGGGTATGTTCTTCTAATTGTTTTACTTCCTATTTTATCTTTATACATAGCTCTTGATGGAAAAATGTTATTTAAATATGTAAGGTCAGTTCACTTACCTAGCTAAAGTCTCAGAAACCATTAAAGAAAGGTACTAGAAAATGGAAGTAGCAAAACAGTATACTTACACCTAAGAAGTGTGACTCTCCAACTTAGAGAGGACATTCTTATGTCAAAATTAGAGACTTAATTCTGAAGTGTCTGGTAATATCCGGTGTCAACTAACTGTAAGAGTTAGGAGTTACTTTTGTTGGAGAATCATAGCTGGTCTATGAGCACGTAACTTAGTTTACACTGAAGTGGTTCAAAACAGTCTCTTTCCTTGCTTGTTTTTTTTTGGCAGATAAAATGTGAGTTACAAAACTGATATGGAAAACAAAGCAATAAGCTATTTTAAATTTTCTTGTATAGGTCCTGTTATACTGTGTCTTAAAAATTAGATGTTCTAAATATGATGTTACTCCAGTGCAAATTTAGGTTAAAAACTGCAGTTGTGCTAGAGTGAAAAAAAATATCCTTATTTAATAGAGTTTTGTTTCTTTAGAAACATAGCACATATAGCTGTGAAATTAATAAGGCAAATAATGCAAAAAAATTTGCTCATTGGTGGAACAGCTGTGAAGTTAAGAAACAGGTCGGGTGATGTCATAATAAATGAAGGGCATTCTGTGTTTTTTTCTGTAAAATTTTGATATTTTGTAAGGTTCTTTAACATTTAAGGGAGATATCATTTGAGTGAATTGTATTGAATCTTTTTAACAGTGCCACTTGCTCTTTTGGGAGTAATCCTTTGCAACAGAGAAAAATGTTTGGTAGAGGTAGAGCTGCAAGTGTTAGGAAGTGAATATCTTTGTGTTGATTAAGATCTAGGAAAGCCTCCAATTTTTTAAGATTCAAGCATGGTGCTAGTGGGTTGCAAAAAATGGAGGAGTAAGAACTGGATTTATGTGGTAGTTCTTCTCCTATTTCCACATCTTGACTTATCCTTAGCCAAGAACTAAGGAAATTTTTATAACCAGAAGATGATCAAGGAGGGGTTAATCTGACGAGTTTCTCTGTAATGAGCTGGTAGTAGAGAGAACCAGTGAAAGTGTTGTCTGAAAGCATGGCCAAGAGCAAAGGGGCAGCTGCCAGATCAGAGAGCTCAAGGAACATCTTTTGGGGTTATTAGTAATGGAGTCCAGCAAAAAGCACTGCATTGTCTTGGTTGATAAAGACAACTGAAGAGGAGTGTCACCAGCACTCTGGAAGGTTGGGCTTGGTAGTAGGGCTGGAGGGTTAAATGAAAGCCTTTTCTGTATGCTTGGAAGAACTAGTGATGGCAAATAGGGGCTTACAATTGTGCTATGTAGTCCAGCTATCAGAATTGAACTAGAAAGCAGTTCTGCTTTTCTATAAACTTTACACTTGGAACATGCCTGACTGAAAGCTTTCTGTTTTGTTAAGCCATAAAAGAACTTTCAAAGGTGTCATTTTGTTCTTCACCTTAGCCTAATGTTGTTTCCTGCAGTTCTAGGAGAGCTTTGAGCATCTTCATCTTTTCTGCTGTACAGCCATTAGGATTCTATGTTTGAATTAAATAAGTCAAATTCTGTATTGCCAAGAGAGTACATAAGACATGATGTGCAATGGTAATCACATCTATTGATCAGAGTAAAGGATTTATAGTTTAATCTAGTATTGAAACATATGCACAGACTAACAAAGGTTCAGGTCAGCTCTTGTGTGTTGTATTGTCCTTGAAATAAGCTATCTAAGAATTGCAGATGTCATTTCAATGTACTGTGGAGGACTGTACGTCCTAATCACTTAAAACATACAACATACCAAGTTCTTAACAGCATTCAGTTGCTACTGAATGAAAAAACGAATCACCACATTGCCATATAGATTGCCATTTTGTTATGTAATTTTCGGCAAATTTCAGTTGAAAATTACTAATTAGCTAAAGTGATCTGCGGTTTAAAAGTGATATGGTCATGCTTGATTTGATTGCTTCTGTGTTCCTGATCTTTGTGAAATGGCTTTTAATGTTACAGCCTTAAAAATGTTATACATTATACGATCCATCCATGAATGGATTTCTGTTTTATCAGCTTATGAAAACGAAGACCATTTACTTTGGAAACCTGATGTGATCTCAGAAAGTAAAGTTAAAGAATACCTTTTTGAAACCTCCTTAAGAACAGGAAATGAAAAAATGATTGGCAGAATTCCTGAAGGACTACATACACGGGACAATGAACAAGTAGGTTTTATATGCTGTTTCATTTGTGACACAGAGCTCTGTAATTAACATGTGGTCTCCTTCTCTCCTTAGTACTATAAAGGCACTACTACTCAATGTTGGATATTATGAAGTCAGGATCTTACTTAAAATTTTTAAGCACATGCTTAAAAATCTTGAGATCCGTGATGTTTCTGATTGTCATACTGTTGACAAATTCAGCCTTTTTAATAATTGCATATAGTGCTTTACATTTTTTTAGTTAAATCTTGCCTCAGCTTTTGGGTGGTTTTGGTTTTGGCTCTTATTTTTAAACATTCATCATATGTAAAGATATATCCTTTATTTTTTTTACACTAGATATGTTCACTGGAAGACTAGTTTTGGAGTCTAGATTGGATATTAGAAAACTTGGACTTTTTCTAAAGGCTTTTTTTATTTTATAGGCACTGTATGAACTTCTTAAAAGCAGCCATAATGTTAAAGAAGCAATTGAGAGATACTGCTCAAATGGAAAGGCATCTCAGGGTAAGGGAATGCCAGTTTTTTCAGAAAAGTGTGGTTTAAAAAACAAGAAAGTTGTGTGGAAAATCTTTGAGTAGGAATCACATTATCAAGCACATCCCTGTCATGATGATTTTAGCACAGATTAGGTGTAATCTTACAGTTGGCCGATTAAAAGTTTTGCTACAGAAGTTTGCAGTTTGTAGAAAGACTGAGGGTTTGCATTTGATCTTCCCTTCCTTCCTCCACAGCTGTTGTAACAATGAAACAGATTGAGGAGAAGGGTGGGGAGGGATGCGATTCTGCTGCTATAAAGCAGTTCTCAGCCACTATTAATTTACTATCTCTTTGAGATCATGATTGATTACAGTCTGATAACATTTGTACCAAAATCAGAATGTAGGTACATAAATAAGCCCCCACTCTGTGCTAATATTTGTGCTATTCCAGTCCTGAACAGGCTCTATTGTATAGTTCCATAGGGCATGGAGAGCTTTCCTTGAGTCTTCATTGGAAAATGCGCTTCCATCTTGTTTGTCCTTATTATTTATTAATCCCTTAAATGAAAACCAGAGTCTGTCATTTAACAAAGATGGAGTTTTGTCCTTTATTTTTGCATGTGTATTGTGGGAAGCAGAAAGGGTTATGAGCTCTGCTGTAATTTGATATTCTGGCCGATAGCCCTCTACTCAGATCCAGAGGGAAGCTGAGTGTGTGCAGTGTAGGTGCTGTGAGACACAGGTGTCTAAGTGTTTGAACACTGGCTGGCAGCTGAAGTACCATACAGCTGCTCACTCACTTCTGCCCCACCACTGCCTTTCCTGGTGGAGATGAGAATTAGAGGAAAAAAGTAAAACTTCGGGGTTGAACTACAAATAGTTCAATAAAGGAAACAAAAAAAGAATACAGTAAGAATACTAGTGACACTGATGACAATAATAACTGTAATGAAAGGGAAAGAGAGAGGAATAAAGCCCCAGGGAGGCAGTGATGCACAGTGACGCGGGTGCTCAGCACCTGCTGAGTGATGCCCAGCCCATCCTCCAGCAGCTCCTGCCCGTCCCAGCCAGCTCCCCCCAGTTCCCATCTTGGCCATGTTGGTCTGTGTAAGGAGCATCCCTTTTGGCCAGGTCAGGTCAGCTCTCCTGGCCATGCTCCCCTGGCCTCTGGGGCATCTGAGCAGTGCAGAGAATGGGACACTGAAATGTCCTTAATTGCACAGTTTGGCACCAGCTGAAACATCAGTATGTTAGCAATATTGTTTTCATATGGGATCCAAAACACAGCACTTTACCAGCTACTAGAAAGAAAATTATCTCAGCCAAAATCAGGACACTAACAGCAAGCTGAAGGGGGCAATTAGGACTATAAGAAGAACGCTTTAAAAAGTCATGTACAAGAAGAGATTGTGTAGACCTTAAAGTGTCAGCTGTAGGGCTGTATCCTAAGTCAAGTACCTCTCTGGAATTTAGGTTTCTGTTTGAAAAATACCTCTGTTCTTTCATGGCTTTGATGCCTTGTGAAGGCTGACCTAGAACAGAGGCTAGATGGAGTTAAAGAACAAAGTAGGGATTTATTAAAAGGCCTCAGTGGATCCACCTTGGGCAGTACAAGAGCCCAGCCAGGGCTACACACAAGATGAACCCAAAATGGTCACAAAATGCATGACCAGTCATTAGGTCTCTCACTTTTACAAGTTCTGGTCCATTTGCGTATTGGAGTTAATTGTCCAGTTCTAGCTTTAGGTTATGAAGTCCCATCCTTCTTGTTTTTCTCTCTCATTCTACCATTGTTTATGCTCTTGGGCCTGAAATTTGGATTGGTTGTCCTTGGTCTCAAGCTAGGAAAGTAATTGTTTTGTCTGCCTGCTCTGTGAGGAGAGCTCACCATCCCTTAATATGAAGCTCAGAACCGCACACTAAAGCAGTACAGAATCTGAAACATATAAAAGCTAAAACCTGAGGCATCAGCTTAGAGGCCAGAATTCCATCCTAAGGACTAGTAGTTCTTCCCCATACCACTCACCAGTTCAAATGGAATTGTCGTACCCTCGTTAAAATGGTAAGGTATAGATGGGGGAGTAGGGCCTAGTAGATGAGGGAGAGGCTGTGGATGTTGCCTATCTAGACTTCAGTAAAGCCTTTGACACCATTTTCCTCAGCATTCTCCTGCAGAAGCTGTCAGCCTGTGGCTTGGACAGGGGCACTCTTTGCTGGGGTAAAACTGTCAGGATGGCTGAGCCTAGAAAATGGTGGTAAATGGAATTACACCCTGCTAGTGTGTTTCCCAGGGCTCAGTACTGGGGGCATTTGTGTTTAATATCTTTATCAATGATCTGGATCAAGTGCACTCTCAGTCCATTAGCAGGCAAAACCAGTTTGGGTGGGAGTGCTGATCTGCTGAAGGGCAGGAAAGCCCTGCAGAGGGATCTGGACAGGCTGGATCATGGGCTGAGGCCAGTGGTTTGAGGTTCAACAAGGCCAAGGGCCAGGTCCTGCCCTTGGGTCACAACAGCCCCAGGCAGTGCCACAGGCTGGGGCAGAGTGGCTGGAAAGGGCCTGGGGGTGCTGGTGAGAGCAGCTGAACATGAGCCAGGCTGTGCCCAGGTGGCCAAGAAGGCCAATGGCATCCTGGCCTGGATCAGCAATGGTGTGGCCAGCAGGGCCAGGCAGGGATTGTCCCCCTGTGCTGGGCACTGCTGAGGCCTCACCTCCAGTGCTGTGTCCAGCTCTGGGCCCTCACTGCAGGAAAGGCCCTGAGGGGCTGGAGAGAGTCCAGAGAAGGGCAATGGAGCTGGGGCAGGGTCTGGAGCACAAGTGCTGTGAGGAGCAGCTGAGGGAGCTGGGGGTGTTTGTCCTGGAGAAAAGGAGCCTCAGGAGAGGCCTTATCACTCTCCACCACTGCCTGAAGGGTGATTGTGGCCTGGTGGGGATTGGCTTCTTCTCCCAAGAAACCAGTGACAGGATGAGAGGAAGTGACCTCAAGCTGCATCAGGGGTAGTTTATATTGGATATTGCAAAGAACTTCATGGGCAGGGTTGTTAAACATTGAAATGGACTTTCCAGGAAGGTGATGGAATCACCATCCCTGGGGGTGTTCAAGAAACAACTGGATATGAGACATTTAGTGCTGTTGTGTAGTTGATATGGTGGTGTTTGATCAAAGGTTGGGCTTCATGATCTTGAGGGTCTTGTCCAACCTTAATGATTCTGTGATTCTGTAATGCTGTCAGTGTCTGTCTCTTCAAGTAGCCTTTACACTGTGATCTACTCTACCCACTGAAGCCCACTACTGTTCTCAGTATGGAAATTAAAAACACACCACTCCAAGGCGAGTATCTTACCAGTGAGACTTTCCATGGGGGTATTTTCTCCTCTTCAAAGGCTGAGAACTCTGTAGTAAGGAATGCAAAATTATGGGGCTCAGAAAGAAAAAAACATCTGTGCAGTAGACTGATTATCACTTTTTATCTGGGAGCAAGAAGGTCTAGTTTCCAGTGTCTGCTTCCAGAGATACTTTGAAATGTATTAATGCATTTTCCCCCACTGGCTTTAAATTTTAGTTGAGTGGAAACTTTGAATCACCATTATGAATGTAAGAGATCTGAAAAATCCCTCCTTACTTATATATATACCCAAAGCTACAATCAAGATAGGAAATTAACAAGAATCTTGAATGACTTTTGTTGTTGTCAAACCAAAATCCAGTTTTAGAAAATGTAGGCTTAATTATTAAAAAAAAAAAAAATAGGAGGAAAAAAATTTGCAGTTTCTCCTTAAGAGATCTGATGGGGTTAGAAGTGACTCCCTGTGGCTCTTTAGCACCAGCTGGTTATTTGGGGGTTTTTTCCAGATTCCCTGATATCCCTTATTTTTCAAAAGCCTGGATCATGTTAACTATAGTCCCAGTCAGTTGGTGCTCTATGGCTTCCTGACCTAGGCTTAGTGCTGAGGCACTCCTCCATGGTGCATTATTCCTTTTCCAGGAGAGGAAAAACTACCTCACCAGGGGGTTTATGATATCAGGCAAGGTGTTGTACGTTCTGGGCAGTCTGTCTCATGCTGGATCCATCTGGCTGTCAGTGTCAGGTTGGAATTGCCCTCCTGATGACAGTTATGCCACGCTGTGTCTCAGCTGTGATTTACAGTGCCATGCACAGGATGGCATCCAGGCTGGTACTTGGCTCCTGGTAAGACATGGCCTGGACTCCTGAGTGCTTGGAGGGTGTGGGCCTAGCACTGCTCCTGTGGTTTGCACAGCAGGGCTGAGCTCTGTCAGGCCTTCGTCTGTGGTGCTCACTCAGAACAGGCCCATCCATCAAAACAGGATTTTCTTTTGCTCTTTTTTCCAACAACCACTGTTCCTCATGTCCTGCGTAACAAGAAATATTGAGAAAAATGATCACACTTACCACCTCAGTGATGTTTATCAATCACTATTTTTTGATGACAAATGTATTAAGAACAATAAACCTTTGAAATATCCTTTGCCTTCAAGTATGAAAGATTTCTGAAATCAAACTCTTCTAGATCATTCTTTGTAAAAAAGAATGTTAACCTTCAGGTACGATAGTTTCTCAGTAGGGGAAATAAAATTATCTAAATAACTGAATTACTTTCTTTTTAGAATGCATTTGAATATTCATCCATTAGAAACAAAATTTTTATTCTTTGTAAAAGATTAATGAGTGAAATCAAGTTTCTCATGCTACTTTTATAATTATCTAGAAGAGATGACAGCATGGTCGGAAGAAGAATGCAGAAGCTTTGAAAATGCACTTCTGATGTATGGAAAAGACTTCCATCTCATACAGAAAAACAAGGTTAGTATTTTACAGTTAAATGGAAGAGTTGGTAAATTGTATGATACTATATGAAGGCAATCTGTTTGTCAGAAGCCATACAAAAGAGGGAAGTAAGAACAATATTAAAATAAATTTGGCATTTTTAACTAATTTTTCCTTTCTTTTGCACTGATGTGTCCAAATGTCATTGGAAATACTAGGCATTGTGAGATGAGTTAATATATTGTCTCTGAAATCAACTTAGGTTGACATTACTTCTATGCATGTGTGTGCATTACAATTCAGTTTAAATTCATGCCTTTCCTAGAAGTGAACAGTATTTATATTCCATGGCTATAGGAGGGGAAAATGCATCTTTGCCTAATTTATTCTATCACCAGGAAGGTGCAAGTTTACAGAATCAGGCTGAGTTCTTGTTTTCATAGGGTATAGTCATCCATAACACACTCTTTTCTGAGCAAAAAATGAGTTCTAGTCTTGGTCTGGATTGACTTCTCTGTGCCTGAAGAATAGGCCTTTTTGTTACTTTTATCAAAATGCAATAGTTTACAATATCAATCTGTCCAAATGTCTTGTATGCCTCTTTTATGCTTTTGATATTATATTAAAGGGTTCCTTTCTTTAGGGGCCTTTATTGTATTTCAGGTGAACTTTGTAGGGTTGTGGTTGCTGTTCAGCAACTATCTGCTGGTCTTACCCAGTACATGGTTTGACCCATCCTAAATAATTTGGATAGTTTAGATTTTAAATGGACTTTAACAATAAGCATTAACACATCAGAGATTAAAAATATATTTTCCAACATGGAACCAAACACATGTTGATGTGTCTGTCACTATGGACCAGAACTGGTCTAAGAAATCTACTGGGTTTTTTTCCCAGGCAAAAGGCAGGAAAGTTTAGGGAAAGTTCTGTGATCCAGTATAAGGTGATGTCACTTGTACACAGGAATTATCAACTAGACAGGATTTAGTGTGTGGAGGAGCTTAACAAGATGTGTTTCCTTTTCACTGCAGTGCAAGCTTTGTTAACTGGGACTTCATGCATTAGCGTATGGACATCTGCTAATTTCCTCCCCAAGGGCAGTAGTAAACCTTGCTAGCTTAGTACAGACATACTAGGAAGATCATTCACCACTGATCTTTCTGTATGTTTGGAAGCACTCAAATATTTTTTACTGCCTGACTCTATTGGAGAGCGTTGTGTATTGGATAGAGTTGTAAAACTGGAATTGTGGGTGGTGTGGTGATGATGTGAAATGTTTCAGTCCTTACTACCTTCTCAACAAGACTACAGTTTTATTTTGTTTAAGCATTTACTGCTCTGGTTTGACAACTCTGTTGCCAAAGCCTCCACAGTTCTGGACTTTTCCCCAAAGAAACACATATCCAGAGTCTTTGGTACTTCACTCCTCTTAGATCATTCATTTGCTCAGCTTTTTCCCTCACAAGAAAGGGTATATCTTACAGTTTAAAAAAAGTTTATGTCTAAGTACTTCAGATGTAGATAGAGCTTCAACTTAGATTAAAATCCAATAATGCATTGAGTAGAACAAAGGTAATACTTGAAACTATAGGTCTGTTTGAAGTCTGCAAAGATTTGTTCCAGAACAATAAAAACTAACAATATTGCAGGAGTGGGAATTGGGAAGATGACCAAACCGAAGTCTTTGCATTAATCTTGTCAATTCTTCTTGTTGCCATTTAGGTAAGAACCAGAACAGTTGCTGAGTGTGTGGCTTTCTACTACATGTGGAAGAAGTCGGAACGTTATGATTACTTTGCTCAGCAAACACGATTTGGAAAGAAGAAATATAATCATCATCCAGGAGTTACGTAAGTAAAATGTTCTTGGAATGTGTTTCTGTTGCAGATCTATGTAATGTAGAAGACTTCCCCCCCCACCCCACTTCTGTCATTGCATTGTAAAGCTTCAGTGGCTATGGCAACTGAAATTAAATCTATCGTCATTTATAGGTCTTGTTTTCTAGTTACATAATAAATTATGGATGCAATATTCTTTTAGGGACTACATGGATCGCTTGGTAGATGAAGCAGAATCCCTTGGAGGAGCAGTGCATTCTTCAGCCTTAACATCTAATAGTCGAACAGAAACCATTCCTGACCAACAGCTAAGCATTCTGAACTCTATCACTGCCAATGAGTTGACAGGTAAATCAAGAAAAAAAATATCTTTGTTGGAACTATGCAAACAGCTATTTCATTTGCATTTGTGTTCATCTGTTTTCCAGCATTGACAAACAGTGTAGCTACAGTCTGCCACACTTCAGATGTGAACTGCCTGGATGATGCTTTCCCTCCCATGGACAGCTTACCCCGAGCACCAGTTAATCATGTGCCTGTTGGAACAGAAGAATTGCTTAACTTGCCTAGCAATGGTGAAAGTGATTGTTTTAATTTATTTGAGACTGGCTTTTATCATTCAGAGCTAAACCAAATGAACATGTGCAGTGAGGAGGCAGAAAGACCTGCGAAGAGATTGAAAATGGGGATTGCTGTCCCAGAATCTTTCATTAATGATGTCTCTGTAAATAACCTTGGTGTGGACTTCGAGAACCACACACACCACATTACCAGTGCCAAAATGGCTGTTTCAGTGGCTGACTTCAGCAGTCTATCTGCAAATGAGACAAATGGTTTTATCAATACCCACACTCTCCACCAACATGCTGCCCTTCATTCAGAATGACTGTGGAAAACTAAACAAACAGTGGGTACTTTATGCAGTAGTAGTAAACTTGATGGGAGCTATCAGGTTTGCTTAGTCTTTCACTGGAAGTTTGAACTTTATGACATCAGTGATGTCTTTGTATGTATAGAACTATATCTTGATTTATCAAGAGTAATTTCTTTTTTCAGTCCATAAATGTGGAAATGTCATAGGATGTGTGGCAGAGTTTGGGACTAAGAGAACTCTGTGATGCAGCTTTAAGCTCTGCTTCAGTTTTTTTTCCTACAGCCTGTAGACGGAGGCCACCGTTTCAAAACCAGCACAGAAGTTCTGAACGGATTGGAGTGGCTTTTTTAGTAAGTTACTTTTGCTGTAATGGATGCAGTGGAATAACAATGTTTACAGGTACCGATCCTGATCCCTGCTCAATGTAGCATTTTTTTTCCCCCCCCCTTATAAAGGCAGGGATGGGTTTGTTTATTTTAAACTGCACAAACATACAAGGATGTTTTTTAAATGGAACCTTCTCTCATGTGATACTAAACTAGAGCACTTCAGTTTACAAAGCAGCAAATTCATATTGGTGGAAGCTAGCACAAGGGACTTGAGTAAAGTGAAGATCTACACTTGAATGCTGTTGCAAAATTAAAGGTCATGGCTACCTTACAGAGAAGTAATCATGCTGCCATAGACATCTGTGTACTTTAAACTTACTCACTCAAACAGATGAGTTTTAGGCTATATTGTATTTGGAAGGGGTTTGTCCACAACTTTGAAGAGTAATGCAATCGTGTACCTTAACTTTCCTAAGGCAGCTGATGTATAAAGCTACAGTCTGCACAGCTTAGGATTTACCACTAAACAGTCTACATTTGGAAGACATCTTAAGTTGTTTGGAGCACTGCAGTTCTAAGTGTTACAGTTTTGAGGGACTGTCTAGTTTATATAGTAATAGTAGAACCTTGAAGAACATGCTTGAAAGTTTTTATTTAGCGTGGATTGCATTTATTTGTTTTCCAAGTCGTTGGCTTCAAAATGGCACTTCACTTCTTTGGTCAAATAGGAAAGGATAAGTATAATGCATCCCATAAAAGCAACTATTTAGCTTCATTACAATTTTTTTATTTTGAACCTTGAGTGCAATTTAGCCATCCAGGATGTTTGTCTTGCAGATGTTTGTTCCAATTGCTGCAGGAACCAGGCATAGTATTGGCTTGTAAAACGTTGTAGCATACAACTTGCAGGGTGTTCTAATGGAAGCCTGAACCTCCCTTCAGTAGGATTACTCCTGTCCCTCCATACTTTTTTCTTTGCACTGTTTGTATTTCAAGTTTAATTGCTACTAATTTGTTTTCATTATTCAAGCAATTAAGTTTGCGTTGTTGATATTTTCAATAGTTGCTTCAAGGTTGTGCTGAGTAATTAGAAGGTAGTGACTTTAATATTTGAAAGGGAAGAGGGTATTTATTACACATACTGTGAACTGCATTGATATCCCAAGTTTCAGATGCAGCATATGGAGTTTTCTTTACAGCATTGTAATGAAGATTGCTTTGAAGTGTTTATGCAATAGCACATTTATCATATTAAAAACAAATTAGTTTAGCACAGTGGACAAAAGTAGATATGATTTTGTAATCAGTTCTTAACTTAAACATCTGAAATATGTAACTTTAGTAAGTACACAGTAAATAACGGGTAGCCTTGGCCCTGTGTTGTACTCTTGACATTTTTAGCCAAGTTCTCAGCTTCTTACTGCTGTGTTTTGTGCTGAACTTTGTACCTTGTTTCCTTCATTTATGAATCAGCCCATTTAAAGTACCTTTGTAGAATTCTGGCCATAATCTTCCATTGTTATACATTCAAGTTTATCTATGGGTTTACAGTGAGTGGCTGGTCTGTATAAAAATCATACAAGGGTGACTGAACGCTTGTACCAGTTGCACTTAAATGAACATGCCCATTTTCATTAGTTGATGCAGTAATATACTCAGTTTATCTATGCATTGCTGGGCTCTTAAAGTAGGCAGAGACTTGTCTAAGGTTTGGGTTGTCAGCAAGTTGAATGGACACTTTAGTTATTTAATAAAGACTTTGACCAAAATTCAGAAAATGATATGAGAGAAAAATGATTTCCGGGTAGTCTAATATAAATGCTGATCTTATTTAGCCTGTTGGCTAGCTAGCTGGTATCGTTTACTTTTAATTCCTTGTTAAAATGAGGCAATAATTTGCAAGATTTCGTAAATATGTAAATTCTTCATATCTTTTTAGATATCTCTTTCAATATTTTCTGACTACTTCTGTGTATAGTAACATTTTTGTGCATGCTTGATGTGACATCCATAAATTTGTACCACTATGACTTTATCCATGTAAAATAGCTATTTATTGAACTTTACTTTTAAAAGCTGGACTTACTTTTTTTCTCTCAGTTTAAACATTTAAAAGGAGAACTTGTTACTGTTTATTAAAAGAATTGTGTTTTGAAAGTCAGCATGGAGATAACTGAATTGCAACCATGTGAAGAAATTACAATGCCTTGGCTATTACACAGTGAAGCACAATTCTTGTAACAAACTGTGATGAATTCTTTGTCCTTTGCCACGTGTTTTCTTCATACAAACAAACCAAAAAATCCATAATGGGCAATTGCAGTGTTGGTAAATGTATCCTTTTTATGTACAGGGAATCTGAAGAGGTAGCAGATTCATGTAGAAGTGTAACTGGTGCTGTGATTATAGCAATACCACAGTTGGTCACACGTCATCTTCCCATGCTAGGTTCTTAAGTGTTTAGTCTTCCTCTTGTAATGGTCAAACTGCTGAATTTACTTGAAGGATGTATAATACTGTTTGAAGAATATGAAATTGTGTACAATTAGGTCAGTGAATTGTGCAATTGAAACCGAGAGACAAAAATATAGGAAAACTTCAGTTCGAGTAGGACACAGTGATACTACTTAATTTAACCAAAGTCTCTAATGAGTATGTCAACTTTGAATGTAAACTAATGGATAAACTGACCAACAGGGACGCTATTTGCCCAGCATTACAAGCACATCGTCTACAGACAGGGAAATGAAATACAATAATTTGTAAGATAATGACAAGGTTACTATTTTTATTATTCCTATTTTTCATTGAAAGAAGGAGGAAGATGCTATCAATTGTACAATAAAGTAGGAATGGTTATAGTCTTCCTAATAAAACAGAGATTCCAGTTATTCTCAGTTCAAAGTAACTACCCTGTGCATAACAACACATCAAGTGACAATCGGAACATGTTTTAGTATCAGATGTTCAAGAGGAAGTCGCTGTTGTTGCATTGGTTTTAATATTTGTACATAAACACTGATTTTTTTGAGCATTATTTTGTATTTGTTGTACTTTAATACCTGGTGTACAGTTCCAGAAATAAATGTCTGGAAACCTTTCTTTATTTGTAAAGCTCTTCATGCATCTACACTGTGTTTGCTACTTCATTTCCAGAGATATTTAGCAGTGACTCTGAATGCACTTTTAAGAACTCTGCACATGCTACCATCTATACTGAGGAGTGAAAAATGCAGCACGCAGTGATGCAGGTAGCTAATGAGTAATGGTTTTCCTCAGACATATTAAACATTATGGCTAAAGTATAGCAAATATCAGATGGGACTTAATTGTAGCTTCAAGGTAACACATTGCAGCAATGTCACCCAGAGCTCAGACTATACCTAAGCTGTATGGAACACATACCTGTTTTCTGGGGAGAGAAAATTCACCCAAATTCAAAAATCCATGTCAAGCTAGATTACAGCTGTGTATACAAAAATTTTACTTGGCTTAGGCCTTAATGTTGAACTTAAAGAGTTTGAAATGCTTTTTGCCTTGATTCTCCAGTCCCTCAAGACAACAAGCACTGATCTTGGACCCTGAAAAGCTGTAACATCTTATGTACCAATTCTGTCAAATGGCAGATGGAGTTAGTGGAGTTCTCTCCTAGACCCAGCATGCTTGTTTTTGCAGTGGCTGGCACTGTAAATCTTCAAGTAAAGAAATTACTATTTTTTTAATTAGACAGGAGTACAAGCTGGTATAATTCTAAGCAGCAAAAGTTGTAATTTGCCACATAATGAGCTTTGCTTCCCCTGATGGAGAGATACAAGGATGTCCTCCTAATGATCGTCAGTACAATCTGCAAAACAAAATACCTATCCAAAACACTTCAGTTACAAGCTGCACCTCCCTTTTTCTAGTTGTTTAGCATAACAGTCGATGTTAGAATAAATTATAAGGACTGACCCCATCCATTTCTTGTTTTGATGCAACTAATTGTTAGCTTTGCAGTACTGGAGTCTTAAAAGTGGTTGTATTTTAGTATATGTATATTTAATCTAAACTCCCCTCAACTCAGTTCCTTAATTTACACCTCTATTTAGTAGGAAACATTAGTTTTTGTCTCTAAAAACTTAAGTCATTACAGTGCTTAGGCAACAAACAGCCAAGTCATAGAATCAAAGAATATGATTCTTAAATTGGATGGGACCCATTAGGCTCATCCAAATGCAGCTGTGGCCCTGCACACATTACCCCAGGAGTCACACCATGTCTGTGAGCATTGTCTGAACACTTCTGGAACTCTGGCAGGCTGGTGCTTGAAGGACCACTTCCCTGGGGAGCGTGTTCCAGTACCCAAACAACATCTGGGGGAAGAACCCTTTCCTTGATATCCAACGGAAACCTCCCTGGACACAACCGCAGGCCATTCCCTTGGGTCCTGCCACTGGTCATGAGAGTGAAGAGATCAGTGCCTGCCCCTTTGCTTCCACTCCTGGGGATGCTGAAGATTCCCCTCTCAGGTTCAACAAGCAGGACTTTCCCTCTCATTAAGCTGTGCTGGCTGTGACTAGTGACTGAATTGTCCTCCAGCTGTTTTTCAATACTTCCCAGAATAATCTTTTCTATGATTTTACTGGGCACTGAAATGAGACTGACAGGCCTGTGTTTTTCAGGGTCCTCCTTCTTTCCCTTCTCAGGGAAGGACATTTGCCAGCTTCCAGACAGATAGAACCTCTCCAGATTCCTAAGACTGCTCAAAATGCATTGAGAGAAGTTTTGCAACACCATCACTTAGCTCTTTTAGGATTCTCTGATGAATGAATCCCATCCATCCTGATAGGATGAGTCCTGTCAGACCCCATGGATTTGTAGGGATCCAGCTGGAGCAGCAGGTCCCACACAAGCTCAGGGTCAGCTGGGGGCTAATCATTCTCACAGTCATGGTCCTCCAGCTCAGGGCACTGAGACTCTCTTGGTCCATCATCCTATCAATATTATTCTTTATTACTGTAAGAATCAAGGAAAACACTACCTGTAATCTTGATCCTTCAGACTCCCAATTGTCCCAGGGACCTGAAGGCTCTTTTGATGGCCCTCAGACTTCTCTTTGGTTTTTTGTCTCTGCCAGTTTGAACAACCAATAGCAAATAGTAATCAAATACCCTTCCTAGACTGAAGAGGTGTCCAGTAACATCCTGCATTGGGTCCAATTGCATATTGGCCCTCTGTCCTTAGAAGGGAGTCTCTTATTAAAGCCACCCTTTTTCCTCTTAAAAGACATGTTGTGATGTGGAGTACAGGGTGGTGTTTTACAAGGCCTCACTATTCCAGAAGGATCTTCACCTACCTTATGTGTTGTCTGGACTTCTAGTTCCAGGGCCTCATACCTGTTGTAACAGGTGCTAGTCCTAATTGTTTTCAGGAGGAGGAGCCTTCCTCCTGGTAAATGCAGTGATCTGCTTTCAGCCTTCATCTTCAGCAGACCCTTGGCTAATTACCTTGCAGGATTCTGAGTCCATCAGCTTCTCCACTACCATGGAGGTTTGAGACTCCTGAGAGTCTTGAGAATGTAGCTTCTCTGTAAGCAACTGGTCAATCTCTTACTCATTCACTCAAATACTACTTAACTTGTTCACTTCTTCCTCTGTTCCTTCACCCAGTCACACTTCTCTTCAACTACAGCACACCTTCTGCAAAAGAACTGTTTGTTGGCCCAGCCTGAGAGGCATCAGACATTTCTGAAGAAATACATTTGTCATCAGCAGGTCTGTGTCTGGCTGGAGGCCTCTGACATGGCTGGGTCAGTGGCTCCAGCAGCTGCAGGGGAATGAGCTCTCTGGTGCAGCAATACCACAACTGAAGTTTATGCTAGTATTAGCTTACATTAGTAAGACTGGGGCTGAAAGGATCTTTTCATGGCCCTTCCCCACCAGATACTGTTTATCTGTCTCTATTGGCTCCTTCCAGACGGTCAAAGGATCCCTTCCTGGTCATCCTGCTGTACCATGTTCCCTGTTCACTGCGTTCTGGGTTGCTGAAGCTCCTTGGAGCTGATTAAATCTGTGGCACTCTTCCTGGCAAAGTGGCTGATTGGCTGCCAAGGGCTTCCAGGACCAGACAGGGCTTGGGGCTGCTGCTCAAGTGCTGCTGAGCTTGGGGATCCCATGAACAGCATGACCTAACACTCACCTCCAAATCTACCCAACCAGTCACTGCTGCTGCCTCCCCCACTGACTTGTTTTGTCCACAAGTTGCAAGGCAACAAACACTACAAGCATAAACCCTGGCTACCAGTTTGATAAAACACTTTTCTCTACTAGTTCTTGGGTTTCTCTTCCCTCTCAGTAGGGGAAAGTAATTTTAAGCTCCCAGTAAGTCTTGTCCCTCTGACAGGGGAGGAGGCCAGGATGCCCCAGCAGAAATGTGCTTTCCTGCTCCCTTCACCGTGCTGAGCCTTGGGCGCACTCCTGCCCTGCAGCACGACTTCTTATCCCCACCCGCTCCTTTGCTGTGGCTGCACGCACCTGCCTGCTGTGCCACCAGGCCTGACATGCACAGATGTCAAGGTGGCAGAACATCACCACTCCCTCTTGCTGCAGTTCCTGACATGGTTCCGTGTTGCCAGGTGAGCTCCAGAACCGGCAGGGGAAGGAGCAGCGGGGAGCAAAGCAGTCTGGCAGGCAGCGAGCAAGCACTGAGCATCACCTTTATGTGCAAAATAGAATTGTCTGAAAGCACAGCTTTGTAAGACCCAGGGAGTCAAATCATCAACTCTGACACCACCTATGGGCTTCCCGCTCTCTGGCTCACTCTGGCCCTTCTATAAGCTGTTTTCTATGAGTTGCTTCAGCTCACTGCAATGGAAGAGAACAAAACAGCAGAGAAAGCATGGGGTGGTTGTGGTGGTGTTACTGTGCTTAGCAAGTCAGATCAGCTCATGGGAGGGTCTGATGAGCAGTGGCCAGGAAAGAACAGCAGCTTTAAGAGAAAGGGAAAGGGACAAATAAGCAGCAACACACACACACACACACACACACACACACACACACACACACACACACACACACACACACCCCTTTCCGGATCTCCTCCTTCCAGAGTGCCATGGGAGCTCCCTGGAACCACACCCCCTGGATGCAAGTGCCCTCGATATCCAGCTTCCTCCACAGATCAAGAGGTCCCAATAACCCCTGAGAGAGTTGAGGAGAAGAGTCAGGTCAGGAGAGAAGGGATCCTCAGTGTCATGGATGATGAATTCCCTCTTCAGCAGTGGTGATCACTACTCTGATCCCTTACCAAGCAGTGAAGACACAAAGAATGTCACTAGAAGTCACCCTGAGCATCATCATGAAACTTGCACACCCCATGCTGAGCCTGATGCCATATCTCAGACTCTGCTGAAATAGCCAGCCTTCTCTAGCAGTGAAGGACTTCCAAATGAATGTGACAGGCAAGGTTCAGGCTTGGAAGCAGACCACATAATTCAAACACCACAAAGCTTTGCATTCTGAAAAGGAGATGATGCCTCAGCAGCTAAGCAGGGCACCCTGGCTGCCCCAGCCACTACCCAATTTGTAACAGCACAGCGTTTCCCAGCTCCTCCTCTCTCATGAGCTTATGCCAACCACAAATTCATTGGGAGGCTTGCTTGGACATCTGCAGTTAAATACTGGTTTCAACTTTCAGAAAGCAGTTTGCAGACAGCAGCAAAACACAACGTGGGAATAGCTGGCCCTGTTTATACCAGCAACTGATTAATGAAGTTCTCTTGCAGAATAAAAGCAATGGAAGTTGCTACATGCCAGGAAGCTTGCCGTGAATCACTGGAATCAGGACTGGGAGAGGCTTAAAGGCACACAGGACTGGCACAGCTGAAGCCAGTGGTTCAAGATGGCCTCAAGATGACAGCGCAGCACGCAGGTACAGCTGAGGGCCCATCAGCGTGGCTCCAAAATGGGCTTCATACAAGATCAGGACAACTGCCTGTACTGCTGTGCTTTTTTAAAGCAAGCTGATACCAAAGGGGTCAGCCTCAAGAAAACCAAAACCAGACCTAGTAACTACAGTGAACTACGAGGATTAGCCTTATATATTATACAATTCAAGAGGATAGTCATTCTTATGAGCTGCATCCCTTTAAAGCACAGGAAATTAAAAGGAAAAATACTACAACAGTCCCAGTTACAGACAACTGTGCAATCTGGTAGATTAAATTACAAGTCCAGAACATAGGTTTTAATTTTGAATGAACTACTTTATGGACAGCTGAACACCAATATACAGAAATATCAACAGCAGATATCTGAGAACCTAATGATGTAAATAGCTAAATCTTCACCTGTGCATCAAATGTGGACTATTTTCAGAGAAACTCAGTTTTGCTGAATTTCTACAGTTTTGCTCTCTGGATGGTAAAACGACAGTTCTCCCTTACACAAAAATGATGATGAAACTTGAAGTACAGGCACTATACATATTTTATTGACACCGATTTCTTCAGTTTTGAATCTATTAATTCAGCTGACAACAGTGTAGTAATTTGAAAAAAGTTCTTCTCCTTGCTTGATGTCTCTGAGAGTGACAAGAACTACACACCTCAAGTGGCTGTAAAAGAAGAAGCAAAATGTGAAAGTGAACAGTTATATCTTCCTTTGAATTGTTTTCAATTCTTCATTTCAAGAAACTAAACCAGTGGCCTTGTCTAGATTAGTTTTGAGTAATATGTATAATGCAGGGCAGGGAACATGGGAAAACAACACTGGAATACAGACAGCAATATAAGCAAAACCAAAATAATTTAAAAACCAACAGCCTATGCGGGTATGCAAAAAGTGTTTCAACTCAATTGTTCCACACAATCATTGAGAGATGAAAAGAATTAGTCAAGACTGCAAGAGACGCACTTACTCAAACAGGAAAAGCTACAGCAAAGTTCATGCAGCAGAAGCCACTCCTGTGGACACACCTGCCCACAGGCGCCAGCTGGCTGAAGCGTCTCTCCTAGGGCCCACCACCACCCAGGGAGACGGCTCCCAGCTGCAGCAGAGACCTGCTGCCATCTGCACAGGTGGGCCAATGATCACACAATCACTAGGGTGGAAAAGACCCTTAAGACCACTGAGTTCAACCCATGCCCTAACACCTCAACTGAACCATGCCACATCCAGTTTTTTTTAAACACATCCAAGGATGGTGACTCCACCACTACTCTGGGCAGACCATTCCAGTACTTTATCCCTCTTTCCATAAAAAACTTTTTCCTAACACCCAACCTGTATTTCCCTTATCACAGCTTAACACTGTGACCTCTGATTCTGTCAGCTGTTGCCTGGTGAAAGAGACCAACCCCCACCAAACCCCACCTGACTACAACTACCTTTCAGGAACTTGGAGAGGGCGATAAGGTCACCTCTGGGTCTCCTATTCTCCAGGCTAAACAACCCCAGCTCACTCAGTCAGCTGAAATCAGGGGGTGGCAGGCAGTTTCTCACAGAGAAATGTAGAAACCCGCCCCTCTAAACTTCCTTTTAGTGAACAACCATGCCCTAAAACTGAAGTATGTGTTCTGGGAAGGAGAGCACGTGCTTTGTGTACTGATGAACCCAGAAGGGGAAAACAGCATGAACTCAAGTCTCCAGTATTCGAAATTTAGTGTGAAGCCATTTTGAAACATATGAAACAACAAGGTAAATAAATACCGAGAACTGTTTCATAAGACATAAAAAGATCTAGAAACCAGATAATCAATGTTGTCAGTATGGTATACATGAGTATTGAAACAAGCACCTAGAAGCACATGGGATTTTTGTCTGGTGGCAGCACACTGGAAGAAATGATGACCAGAAGACCGTATTTTCTTGGACAGATTCCAAGCAAGAGCAAAATTCCCCCTTCCTGAAGCAGCCCTATAGTTTGTGTGCTTTCACACTTCCAAGTACAGTATCCAGGCTTCCTGAGAATTCAGTCCTACTGCTTATTTTATTAGTGCTTATTTAATTATCTGCAGATTCCAAGGGCATCTTTGACCTTCACTCAACAAACTCTTAGTTTTATCAGAAAAGCCATTTTTCCAATATGCACAACTTTCTCCAATGAAATTTCAGAGTACTTAAATAACTCCAGAATTACACTAGAAGTTCTGATGATATGCTCTAAAATTCTTATACATCCTTGAATTAGGAGATTTATCTGAGAAATATTTTCAAGTGTTCTAATTTCTGAAGAAAGTTGGACTTTCAAGTCATGAACAGGATGTTGTAATTTTACTAATTGTACTGTAACTATATGCCCTTATATTGCACAGTATTTTATTTGTCTCAATACAATTTTAGGTTTCTTCTTGCAAATTCATCTGCTTATTTGTCACATAAGCAGAAGACATGGAGAAGAGAGAGTAAGAAGCCTAAATCTGAATTATCTCAGAAGGGCTTTGGTCAAGGCTGAAACAGATTTGAGATATATACTGAAAAGCCTCAGTACTGTAATACGAAGTACAATTACTGCTTTATAGGATTCAGAAGAATTGCACTATAGAGCAACACTGCTTGTAAAACTGTGTCTTCAGAGATGTGCTGATTTCATGTGTGAAAATGTGAAAAAAAGAATGAGGCTTGTAACTAAAAATAGTCTATTCAGAGATGTAACTCCCCCATATAGTTGCACACTTTTGTGTATCTCATCTTCATATGGTTTGTTATTTTTCAACCATGTCTGTCTTTGCCATACACATGCAGTATGCCTTGTATCATACAGATCTATGAGCTCTTTCATTTGCTGCCAACCTCTCTATGTCATGGCTGTAGACGATGTTTGGAAGATATTGTTTCAGTTCTACTGGAAAATGTCCTGGCACGTCAAACTCTTGATAACACACGTTTGCTGCTTTTTCTAGGAATTAAAAAAAAGAGTTATTAGATAGGGCTTAGAGATGTGTAAAAACATCAGATGTGCTGCTACAGAAGAACCAGATGCTTCACCAAGCCTGAAAACCATTCCTCTGTTGGGAGGTACCATGCTCCTCTGAAGGTCTATTTTGAAATACACAAGAGGTATGCAATAGGAGCTTTGCCCAGTTATCAACACATCAATAGAGGCACACCTTGTTTAGTGCCAGGGGTAGCTTACAGCACTGCTAATAGCTCCAAATACACAGTGTTTGCTTTTACACTTAAAAAAAATTGGAAAATATTTTTGCCTGGTGGCAAAACATGTCAGAAATACAGGCAGGGAGAAAACAACATACACATGACCTGGAAGAAACAGTTTCATGGGACACCCCTGTATCTCTGCCAATCGCCAGCAAGCTTTGCTCCTCCAGCAGCCTTTCTGAAAGCGACTTGGAGGCAGAGAATCTTTTAGTGTAATGCAGGCTACGAAACCCACTTAGAAGTTGAGTATGGTATCAATTCAACTCTCTGTAGAGTACAACTGTTCCCGTGAGTTACTTAAGACCAACAGTGACACAGAATAAGCAGTTCCCTTCTTCAGGTCCAACAAGGACGATTACAACAATTTCCTAGATTTTGTGCATAAATGTAAGGAAGTCTAAAAAAGGTCTTACAGTTCAAAGTGAGCAGTGACAGAATCTTACTGTACATGTCACCATGGGTAGTTTTCCCACGAAGCCTTCTGGAACAATAGTGGGAAACTTGATCTGCAACTCTAAATTGTCTTAGTCCAGTGGTACTTTGCCAGATATCCTTTCCCACCATTTCACTTTTGGGGTGTGTGCCTTTCATTCTACATACCAGGAGGGAAACTGGGGCATCAGTGAGAAAAAGTGTATTTGAAGTGTTGCTGCATGGAAGGATTCTAACAGTCAGCTGTGACAAAAAACCTCAGGAAAGTTTTACTCCCTGAGTGCTTGTTTTAAACAGTACTACTGCCCCTGCAAGATCAATTTCCTGCTCTCTGTGTCACCTTCAAAATAATTTCTATCCATAAAGCCAAACACATACTTGGAAAATTTACCTGACAACTTACCATGTGAGCAGTTGTTGACGTACTGTCCCACTGCCAGTGGGTTTTGCAGGGTGGCTGTGAGCCAGCTCTCATCACTCATTTGAAAAGGACCAAGCTGATCTCTTCTGCTGCAAGACCTGAAATGCCCAACAGCATTAGCGTGGATCATGGCTCCTTCGTCTCACAGGCTGTCTTACTTCCTCTGTAGGAATGGCCACTGCATAAACTTACAGCTGCCCAAGTTTAAGGGGCTGGGGCTGACCAACAGATGCAGACCAACAGATCCCACTACTCTGTGGTGTCCTTCAGACTCTGGTGGAAGAACCTGGACAAAACTACCACACACTCTTCCACAAATCAACATCTAACATTACCATTACAGAATTGTCAACACCTTTCATTCATCTCTTAAAATGCAAAGACTCATTAAAATATTAGCTTTCAACTCATTCCAAAAATTAAAATCTGGTACTTGTGGGTATTACTATTCAAATTAGGTATTAATTTCTATCAACCTCCTAGTTCTTTTCACATCATATTTAAACACAAATTGCAACAAATTATATCTTAAGGTAAATCAACCAGTTAGCTGTGTCAGGGGAAGTTCAGACTGGACATTATGAAAAGATTCTTCACTGAGAGGGTGGCTGGTCACGGGGGTCCTCTGGGGAGTGATCACAGCACCAAGTCTGTCACAGTTCGAGGAATGTTTCTGTGATTCTCTTGGTCCCACAGTTCAGTTTTAGGTGGTCTCACTAGGAGCAGGGACTTGGACTTAATGAAGTAAGCAGGTTTGAGTAACAGCTCAGAAACATTTCAATACTTTTACACTACATCCTGCTCTAGTACAACTATTTTCTGTACAGGAAGGTCCCTATATCAAAATGTATCTCACTGGTGTTACAGATGAAGACACAAGTACATAATGGATCACATCCAACATCTGTCACCCTTGTGCTGTTTGCATTATGAGCAACGCACAGGTGGATGACAATCATGTACAACTCAAGGAAAAAAACAGGGAAGATGAGGAGCACCCGTTTTAAATCAGATGAGTGACAATCCTCTATTTCTTCTGCTTACCTGTACACTGATCTTGACAGTCCCTTATCGTTCCCATCAATAAGGACACCATCAATGCACCTAAAAATAAAGGGATTGCCAAGGGACTGGAAAAAGATGGGCTCATGCTTTCTGTATACTGTACCTGTTGCAAGACAGATATTATTTCAGAAGAAAATAAGTGTCAGAATGGGCTTTCAGTCCCCTCCACACAGAAACTCAAAGAAGAGACAGTGGGTAGGACAGAAGTCCCCTCTCACTTAGTGACACTGACATCTGTAAACCTACAAACTTTCAGACACAACTTTTTGGGATGTAAAAAATCCCCTCTCAAGTAAATGAGCTGATACATTATAAAGAGATAAGCCTCACAGAAAATCACAGAAGCCTGAAATTAGTATCTTTGGGAGAGTTAGATAAAGCCTTACAGCCAACTAGTGTGCTTCAGAGATGAAAACATCAGGTGATACTTGTTCAGGAAAAGACAGCTTAAGATACTGAGCTGTTTTATTACTACTGCACCAGGACTCTGAAAAACACACACAGATTCAGCAAAGAATCTGAAACACCTCCCTCCATTACCACAGGGATTTTGTTTGGTCCAGGAGATGAAAAATAACAAACCAGGAACAAAATATTTCAGCAGACTGTTTCCCAAATCTGAGGGGAGGATTTAACCTGCCATGACTTCCAAGCAGAGGAAAGCAACCAGCAAGCTGGCTTGCCAATCTTCATGAAATCGTTGTCCTGCATTCCTCACACCCACTACATTTTTAGCACCTCTCTGCAGAAATCCCGTACTGCCGTCTCCCAATGAGCCAGGCAAAGCCACAGGCAGGCTGCAGTGCCTGTGCACAGGTCCCATGCCCAGCATGGCAGGTCAATACCCTGAGAAGGCATTTCAACAGCCCATCCTCTTGTTTTGTTTGGGCTGTCACAGGAGACTGAATGAGCGTATACTCACATCTAGTATGGCCCTGAAATCTGAAGGGAGCTGCAGAGGTGGCAGGCTCTCTCACTGCCACTCAACAACCAGTCAGTTCATGAGTAATCAATGGCAGTGGCCAGGGACTCCAAAAAATGCACT
Source organism: Calcarius lapponicus (assembly GCA_039654755.1). Lineage (NCBI taxonomy): Eukaryota > Metazoa > Chordata > Aves > Passeriformes > Fringillidae > Calcarius > Calcarius lapponicus. The sequence goes on along the minus strand of CM077481.1, from coordinate 19,007,177 downwards.
CCACTGCCCAGGGAATGCTGGGGCTGCTCCCGGTCCTGCATTGCTGGTACAGGCCAGAGACCACGGGGGATGATTTTGCTCTAAGATGAAACATTAACAATCCCAAAGCAACTCAGCAGAGCTGCTAGCTTGGCCATACTGACAGAATTACATACCTTTTAAGAAATGTATGCAAATACAGTTCCAAGAAATGAGGAAGAGAGAAGTACTCATTTTTCCAAACACACCTCATGGAATAAAGTTCTGCTAAATGAAGGTTTTATTTCCATTCTCCATTTTGTACTTCTGTACTTTGAAGAAGCTCATGCAGTCGTCTACTGACCTGTGTGGAAATCTCAACTGACATTTTTCAAATCCTGAACCAAAACGGAAACCCCAAGGAATTCAACTGCTCTGTTCATCTACTTTAAATTTCTCCTGTGCATTTACATTTAAAGAATCTGAAACAAGTCTTGCAGCTGCAAGAAAATCAGGCTTTAACTACTAAAATTTTTTATAAACAAAATTATCCTTCCCAATACTGTTTTTTATATTTTCAAAATAACTCTAGATAGTTTATAAATATTCTCATGCAGCCTAACCGGTGATTTTGTTAAGGAATGACCAAAAAAAACCCCATAGAATGAAAATTAGTGTAAATCTTTGGCATTCCATGATCAGATGGTTAGAAGTCCCATCTAACTTAATCAAAAATAAGAACACTCCATTACCAGGATACATCGACACAACCGTCCCTCTCGGAACAAAACCTCTGGTAACAAAGACTCCAGTGCCAGCAGACACCAGCGAACTCCGGTCTCTGCTAACAGTGAACCCAAGCGTGTTAAACAAAACCTCCTCAGGACTAAACACATGCTGACCCTGATGGTTACAGGAATTTACTTCTGACCGCTTCTGCTCCACAGAAAGTAATTCTAGATATTGACACTTGACTTCTGGAAGTAAGGCCAGAATATCTGCTTGTCTACTTAAGTCATTTATGAACAGAGCTTTAAATGTTCTCAGTAGTGTTTCAAAGACATCTTCATCAGCAATAATTTTGTCTTGAGAGCTTTCAGGAACATATCGAAGGGTCCTGTAAAGAAAATAAAATATTTTAAAATTAGAAACACATATTTCTTATTTTTTTTTCTAAATAGAGAAGAGCCATTTTGCAGCACCAGTAACTTCAATACACTGCTGCTTCAGAAAACCCCAAGCTTTGTTCATGCTTGTTCAAGCAAAAGCCACTGTTCTTAAAACACTGAAAAAGACCGTTCAGTAAAAACTAGTACCTGTTCTACTATAAATCATCATCTCTGAGTATTTACCACAAGTAAGTTAAACCCTACTGAGCTCTCAGTAAAAAGCACTGAAAAAAACCCATAATATTTTAAAAAATACAAAAAGTTCATTACACTTAAAATGAGGCAATACAAATATTGCATGGGCAAGGAAGGTTTTAATTTAGTTACTTATTTTAATTTTGTTACTTATAACCATGTCATAATAACTTAAATTCACACACTACTTTTACGATTAAGGTAAGGCATACACATCTTACCAACAAGAAATTATTTATCTTACTATCTATCTATCTATCTAATCTATCTAACCTTCAACGTAAACACCATTTTAAGGTGTCTGACTAAGAATTTCCTGACAACCGAGGGGCGACCAATGCTGAAGCACTTCTGAGCTCCTGCGGCGCCCCAGACTATCCCGACAAGAGGCAGCGGGGTCTGGGCTGGCGCCCGGGGTCTTTCGCCGCGCCTCACCTGCGCTGGCGGCGGAGGTTGAGGGCGAGCCAGGGCACGAAGCGGTACTTGTAGGAGCGCCAGCGCCGCCGCAGCTCCCGCAGCATGGCGGCCTCTCCCTCACGGCCCCGGCACCGCCCCCTGCCGCGCCGCGCCCGCGCAAACTGGAATAGCCAATCCGCGCTCCGGACACACGCCGGCGCGTTTGTGTCCTGAGCTGCCATTGGCTGCGAGCGGCCGGCGGGGTGGCGAGCGGCGGACGGGCCGTGAGGGGCAGCCCCGGGGCCGGGGTGAGGGCCCGGCTCTCGCTCCGTGCCGCGGGTAACCAGGCGCAATACCCAGAGCGGGGAGAGCTGCAGGCACCGGGAATGAAAACGCATAGCTCCTGGGGGCACACTTACAGACGGAAATACACACAGTTCTCTCGGAATAATGTTACGTTGCACCTTCTGTGTTTTACTGAGCAATCAAAAAAAAGATCATATGAAAAGGTGGTTTAAAAACGATCTAGAAGCGGCCGTTAGAGAGCACTCCTTACGCTGTCAGAGTACCTCTCCAAAATCATCCAAACCCTGCTTCTAGCCATGCTAAGGGCTGTTAGTGCCTCAAATAGTCACAGAACGAATTACGCTGGAAAAGAGCTCTCAGATCGGGTCCAACCTATGACTGAACACCGTGAGGATCATTTTTCAATCTTCCCTTAAACACCTCCAGGGACCGTGACTCCACCGCCTCGCCGGGCAGCCCATTCCAGTGTCTAATCATCCTCCCTGTCAAGAAATTCCTCCTAATATCCAACCTGAGCAGCTTAAGGCCACATCCTCACATCCTGTTTCCCGGGAGAAGAGGCCGATCCACACCTGGCTCCAAGCTCCTTTCAGGCAGGTCACATCTGAACTTTTCTCCAGGCTGAGCCCATCCCCACCCCCACCCGAGCTCCCTCAGCTGCTCCTCTTAAGACTTGTCCTCCAGAGTTGTGATCCATGTCATAAAAAAGAGTGGCCGAGTCGTAGACATGAGCCTTGTTACACTTCTGTCCACACTTTTAGCTAGTATGTGACTGTGGTCACAAGGAGGCATGAGTTGTACTTTGTAGCATCACAAGCTACTGTAGATTTAAAGGTGCTTCCCACTGACTGATGTACAGCAAGCAGCAGCATGGAAGTACACAGACTGAAGGGATATTCTACAAATCACAAGCACTTACAAACAGGGCATAAGCCCTTTTGGTGCCACATTCTACCATCACTTATCTACCAGTCACTCAGTATTTGGTCTTCAGAATCAGCAATGGCCCCCAAACCATTCTCTACAAACCATCTTTAGCCACTGTTGTCCTTTGGCAGCTTGGATACCTAGTTTCATAAAAGTTTTATCTTTGGACGTTGCTTCTTATCTTCTGTTTTAGTTTAACACTGCCAATGAACTAGGAAAAAAAGAACATGTATGCATGCATTTTACTTTATTTGGAAAGCAGTTAAAAAATATGGAGTGTTTGAGAATTGGTTTTGGAGTAAACAGAGAAATCAGACCTCAAAACACTAAGAGGTTACACTCCTTCCTGAAATTTTGACAAAGGTCTGGGAAATGTGAGACAGGCCCATCAAAGCAATGTAACTATCAGAATTAACTTACCATCTCAGAGCTTTACAAATATTTAAAGTTGTGCCTTGATTTATTCCATAATCACTTCAATTCCACTGTTGGCCTGCCTCATCTTTTCCAAGAACAGGAGCTGAGGAAAGGGCTAGCACGAACTGAAGAAATTGAGGGAAAATGCAGGAAATGCAGAGTGGCTGCTGCAAAGTGCTTCCCTGCCATCTCCTGGCTTTCCTCGGTTATTACAGGGAAGAAAGGTCTCACTTCAAGACTTGCAACTGTGGTTTCAGCAGCCGTGTGCTATAACCACAAAACAAGATACATGATCACCACATCACATGCATATTGCTGCTCTTAAAAGTAAGGCAGTCACAGCAGGATTCAGGTCACTACGGAAGACTAAGCAATGTGTGAAAAGTTAGTAAGGGAAATAGAGAGCTTTAGGAGGTGGGCTGTCAGGTCACAAAAGCCATTCACACAAGTTGCCCACTTTCATGTGATGAAAGGACATACGTGACATTCCAACATGTTCTGGAGGCAGTCCTTAGCCTCAAGTGAGAACTTGCAAAGATGAAACACCATCAGACCTTCGACCTATGACCAACAACGTAGAAACGTGATTTTATTCCCACCGGAGAAGTCACACCAGGCACAGAGCTTTCTCTTTGCCTGTGGAAGAACTGGACATGCCCTGTGGGCATACTTGGTTCCCTAAGTAGGTGTCTTTGAAATTCACTGCCGTCTGCTGGGCACCAGTGACCTCTGCCATCCCTTGTTCCTGAAAAGGAGGCTGCAGCAGCACAAGCAGGACACAGTACTGCAGATTCAGAACTTCTATAGTAAATCAGATAAAGATACATTATAGTAAAGCTTATCTCCTACTAAATCCTTGCCACATATTTTCCTTTCTGATATTTCAGGTAGTACATTTTTCTGATTGGAGAAATCAGGTATTAGAATTTATTTGAAGATTTCTGCTGCCAGTTTTTTCTGAATTGATGCACTTGTATCTATCTGCAGAAAGCATAATACCTAATAAAAATAATAAAAAGTGCAGTCCTTCAAAATACAAAATTTATAGTCACAAGAAAGCCTATAGTTGAAATCTGTTTCCATAAAAAATAATTAATTTTTAAAATTTCAAAAATATCTGGAGAAAGACAAGAACTGAAACAAGCCCTAGCTTTGCACTATATGGATTGCCTGGATAATAAAGGCTTATGTTTGCTATTAAAATCTCAAGCAACAGAATGATTTTACCAGAAACATAAAAAAATAGATTGACTCCTAACACACTTCAATAGCTCCAGAACTGACCTAACCAGCTCATTTGAATAGGTAATTATTACCTTTGCAGTAATGCAAAATTTAGACAATTCCTGGCTTAAAGGCATAATCAAGTAGATGTGTAGGTAACAGTGCTGTCATAAGAGAAGTTCCTTTGTTTATCATGAATTAAAAAAATTAGTCTTTGTTGCTGCCCTTTATTAGAAAATAAGTCTTGATATATCAAGTGTATGAAATTGTGTATAAACAGTGAAGTGTACCAGAAATATTTTATTTCCATCAGTAAAAGGAATGTGTTTGTCTTACAGTAAGCAAAGGACAAAGTTTGTTCAAAAACTTTTATTTACTATAAAGACAAAAAACACCAAAATACGTACAAATTATACTATATAAAATTGGTTCAAAGGGGTAAAAACTTTTAATTAAAATATCTTGATATATTTAAAATAACAAAGGATACAATGAAGCCAAATTTCTTAACCCAGAGATTTCTGTAAAATTTGCTTGCACAGTAAGGTGCTAATAGAAGTTAGCCCTTAAGCCCTGGAAGTCTTAGGAATCAGTCACATAGCAAATATAATTTCATTGTGAAAGTGAACTTTGGTAGAAGAAACTCTATAGGACACCTGAGGTAGTAGAAACTGGAATAAACAGCAGTAGACGTTATTTACAACTTAAGTACCAAATAACATTAAGAACACAAAAATAATTACACAATACAATTTTCAGTCCAGCTTTGATCCAAAGAAAATAAGAATATTACATCACATCTCCATTTTAAAAACACCACAATTACCAGCAAGCCGAGGGAAATGCAAACTCAAACAAATGCATTTGGACACCTAAGAGGCAGTTTGAGTTTGAAATGTGGTAGGCATGGTGATCTACATAGTAATACTGATTAGCTGAGGTTCATCAGTTTATACAGTTTACATTTCTGCCAGAAACAGTATTAATCTGAAAACTGATCTTCCAGTACATGAATTGGCAAGAGTGCATCCTTTAAAGCTTGCACATTGGAAAGACTTGGAAACAATCTTATTAGAATGAGAAATTCTAAGTGGTCAAAAAAAAAGTCAAGTACAAAACAGAGCTACCAAACTTCACATTTCGGTATTATCTTTTTAACTCTTCAAAGTCTGCCAATCTTCAAAAACAAAGGAATGTAAAATTTCCAAAAGAAACACATTCACAACTAATGACATGGTTTGTTTTTTTTTTTTTTTATTAGTATGAGCACTATAATTCATGTAAACTTATCTTTAAGATGTCTTGCTTCCAATTTGTATTATACACTTTTAAGGTACTATAGCTTATTTAGTTTGTCCTGAGTCTTTGAAATAACCAATTCTATTTGAGTCCAACAATCCAACTGGCTTCTGAAGAGTCATAACATGAACAGTATTTTTTTTCAAAATGGATTAAACACAATCATTATTAGATTAAAAAAGATCCCCATTTTTAAAAAAGCAAAAGAAAAAGCTGCCATTTTCCTTCAGAATTACATGCATCAGAATCTAAAAACCTGCCTTTAAAATAATTTTTAAAAACTGTTTAAAAAAAAATCCCACATCTCCTAAAAACCAACAAGTTTTGCACTACAAGTGAAGCTTTACTTCACATTTTACTTTATCTTGATCTTCAAGTCCAAGTTTGTTTCTTGTTAAAATAAATACCTTTCTTATGGTAATATTTTTAACATTTTCAAATTAAATTACCACTAATGGCTACAGTAAATAGATGATGTATGGCAGAAGGAAAACAGCAGGTAAAACTTGTTATCAGTAGAGAATGTAACCTCAGTTTCTTTACACAAAGAACGAGATTTGCTCATTTGGCACCTGCTCACACTGAAGTACATGCCAAAGTCTCCCATAAAAACTTTAATGGAAGCTGGGTTTGGGGGGCCCTTGACATGAAACTTCTCTACACGATTTGCCAGAAGAAACTGCTATATGAAAAAAAGGCTCAACAACTTCTAGCACGGTTCAGACTAAGCTGCTTTATACAGAACAATCTTGTTTATTAAATAACCTATACTATCAGAGCCTTCAACATATCCTTGTTGAAGGTGGCATTTTATCCCAGATTTCCAGCAAATCTGGTTTTAAAACTCTTGTGTCAGGAAAATATTCCATGACACAGCTTGCATCTTTTTTCTAAAGACTATTTTAAAATATCCCCTTTTCATGAAAGTTAAAAATACAAAGAAAAACTTTGATTTCAAAAGAAATTACATGGCCAGCAGTAAATGCACAGTGAACCATGAGTGCCTGCTCTTACTTTATAGGAAGGCAAATGCTTTTTTTAAAGTTTCCATCAATATTTGGATTTGTTACTCAGAGACCATCAGGTAATTAAAAGAGACAGATACAGCATGTCCTTTTAACCAGTATTGAAAACTTACTAATTGCAGAGCATCTACATGTGAAATTGAACAGTGATTGCAATATTAAAATAGATCTTGAGCCTCTCAGCTTCTAATAGTGCTGAAAAAGTGCTCTAAATAAAATAAAAATCACTTACCTGCTAAATAATCATGCAGATTTAAGGAAAAATGTTTTTATGTTAATATAGAGCCAGATGTTTGAAAAGGCACAGTTTACAAATCTCTGCATGAATTGTCAAATGTTGCATACTGAGCTTAGGTAAAGATCTTGATTTGTCAATCACATACTTAGGTAGGGTCCTCCACTGGCCTTATGCTTTTGATATATCTATCATTAGGGCCAGCAGAATAATATAATTTGCTGCATGTAACTGCATTGCAAGACAGTTACTGTATAATCAGTAGCATTTTCTTCAGTATTTCAGCCTTACAAATAAGTAGCTACCATGTAGTACGGAAGACTGGGTGTTTCAGCAGCTCCCTTGAAGGTGGTCTGTCCTGAGGTTGAAGTTCTAAACACCGAAGAGTCACATCTTTCAAGCCCGGAGACAGATGTGTAGGGATTGATGGAGCAGTAGTTGCACTAGCAATCTGAACAAGGGGAAATAACTTTTCAGAAGACAGTGATAATGCCTCCTCTCCTAGCCCAAAAACATTCTACAAACTGGTAATTTCAGCTGATGAACTTTTCCCCATTCAGCATGTTTCCTACTGCAGCTTGAAGATTACATTACGACTTTCAGTTTATTGTCCTTATGCCTATTCCTTTTTAGTTTTACTCCCTTCTGATACTTTTCTCTAAAAGTTCTCCTCACAGCCAAGATCTTGCAGTGACCATCTCAGAGCAGGCCACAGGAAAAGCTCCTTCAGCACACATATGGACATTCTTTAGTCTACTAGCTGCCTTCACTGTTAACTGGGATGAGACACCATGGAGAGAGATGAAGCTGAGTGATGTTATGCTATGCACTGGGTGTGCTTTCTTGCACTGCCTTTAGTGTATTTCTGCTACTACCCCAAAGGCAAATATTTCTCAGAAGGACAGATCCCTCCCAACCAAATTAATTTTAATGTTATCTAGCTGGATTAAAGCAGGATGACTGGGAACACTAGAGTGGCACCACCAGATTCATAGCAATGCAGAACCAAGACAATTACATCTCTTAGCACAAGTGATTTTACTTAGAACATATATGAGTACTGCTGTGCAATGTCTGTTTTCTGCAAACACTTCCTTTACTTGCAGCAGTATTTTCTTCATTCATGCCTACAGTTCAAGTGGACCTTTAGAATTAAAAATAATTAACTGATTTTAGTATGAAACATGAATGCCAAGATGAAAGATCTAGCAAGCAAAGGAAGGGGCAAAAATCATATATAGGATGGCATAATGGAAAATATCTTTCAGCAAAATCTGATTGTGGAACATTAGGCTTTTATAAAAGGACTTTCCCCGCTGTGAAATATGAATACTTACACAAATGGTTTATGGAAAAAAGAGCTTCTGTATTTTACAGGATTTTAAGAAAAAGTTAACATCCCAATCTTCTGCCTAATTTAAGATCAACTCTATTCCTATTTTTTTTTAGCCTGTTACATTATATTTTTATATCTTAGATCAGACATTTCTAAGCAACCTGATCTAGTAGAAGGTGCCCCAGCACATGGTGGGGAAGGTAGAACTAGATTATCTTTAAGGTCCTTTCCAACACAAACCATTCTATAATGATTTTGAATATCATGTATTAGTACCTTTTATTTGGTATCAGTTTCTTTGTTGTTTTTTTTAAGGAGCAAGTATGATTATATTGGTACCAGTATTGCTTCTATACTAACAGCTCCAACATAAAAAAACCTATTGCAACAACCCCTGCTACACACTTTTCTACAACTCACATCGCTGTACACAAGATTACTTGTCATCTTTTGTAGTATATTGGTAATAACAAAATACCTTACCTTAAATATCAGAGCAAGATGATTGGAGTGTTTCTCTGCGTTCCAAGGAGGTTTAGCACAAGCCATTTCTATGACAACACAGCCAACACTCCACACATCACAGCTCCTTCCATATTGCTGACCTCTCAGGACCTGAACAGACAGACACCAAAAATCAGATTATATAATTCAAAGTCTCTTAGCTCTAAGTCATTTGGAAGTAAACCTCAACACATCATCCAACAAGTGTATTCTGATTAACATTTCAGGCTAAGAGAATGACCGGTGATGTAAATACCACAAGATTTACACAGGTCTAGAGATCTAGTAAATAAAATGCTTGACCAAGTGGCAAGCGAAGTACCTTGCAATGGCTAGTTTTTGAGCAAATGGTCCTTTGGGCATTAGTAACAACACTTGTGATAACAATATCTTGTAGCAAACTGCTTGAAACAATGACAGCAAGAAAGAAATGTCATCATCGCCATGTTGGAATCATTCCCAGTCTTTAGAACAAAGGCATTTAAAACACATTTGAAGCATATTCTGTTATTTGGCTACATGACTTAGCTTAAAGACTTCAAACAAACTTTTTGAAATAACTTTAAAAATTAATTTCTTACCTCTGGTGCCATAAATGCAATAGTTCCCAACAATTGTCCCTGAAACTCCCCAGCACCAGTTCCTTTTGATGCCAACCTGGCTGCAGCTCCAAAATCAGCAATTCTTAATCTATGACCTGTGCTGTCAATTAGCAAATTGGCACCTGTCAACAGTACAATAAAAATACTACTAGTTGGCTTTCTATTACAGGGGAAAAGATGAACATTTTTGCTCCCTGCACCTCAAAATTATAAAACAGTTTGACATTTCCCCCCTCAGTATCAAGGAAACCTAAAAATCAAGGATACGGTCTAATAACCTCACTTTTCTGTTATGCCTGAATGATACTGCACACAGCTTGAGGCTGTTTGAGATTTCGAGAGGCAATCAAATTTTCAAAGTAGGGCAAACACACAGGATTCTGGAACAATGCCTGGAGATGGTATAATGGAAGAAAATGGTGACCCAAAGTCCTGGAGGCCTTCATTGCCTGTAGCTCCTCATGAAATTTAAAGTTATTTCACTATCAAGCAACCCTGAGTTGCTTTAAAGATTATTACAAACAATATAAAGTTTAACTGTTTCAAAAAGAAGTAGTAAAGACACATTTGCCCTCAGTATGTCCTACTTATGTAAATATGTCTCCAGTTCATGGACAGCTATACTGACATTCAAGGGAAATATTCAGTAAGACTGGTATTTCCCAGTTAAGTTCACATTTAACTCAGGGTGCAACTGTATTTATGTTCAGTTAGGATGAAGTAAGAAAAGTCATCACAGTATTTCCCCACATTAGAAATATGGCCTCTTTATCTTGGTTTGTTCACAGATTTTACTATCATTTCAGCATAAACATTTACATTCAAGTAGCAGTAGTTTTAAAATTGTGTGGTAACTTTCTATCTTATTTTAACCAACTCAGACAATTTTTCTAAACTATTAGTACAGGTAGCAAATACTGACAAGCTTGCCACAAACATTTTGAATTATTTCAGTTATGGGATTTCTTACAAATGATCAAGACAATCCCAGTAGAAATTGAGAGAACAAACAGATCTCAGGCCAAAACATATGCTGTTTTTTGAATACTCCTTCTAGAAGAATTTATCAGTTATTCTCACCTTTAACATCCCGATGGATTATCTGATTCTCATGGAGGTAAGAAAGGCCACGTAAAAGTTGTTCTGTGTAATTAATAATAACCGATTCTTTGAAGGCTCCATATTTACTTAAGAGATGAGCAACTGAACCCCCTAAAAGACAAAACAATATATTCTATCAACACTTAATACATTCTGTTAGTAGAGTGCAACACTGCATCCTAAAACTGGAACTTGGTATTAGTATTTCTAATTTGTATTTCTCCCTCCCCTTCCTCCCAAAATTAAAATAATTTCGTAGGCAAAAAGTTATGTAGTTCATTCTTCAATTACTTTCTAAATTGAATTGTACATGTTAAAGACAAAAGTCCTCATGCTTCCTAATGATTTTATACTTCCTAAAAAACAACACTTCATCCACACTTCACATTAACATGTAAACAGCAGAACATTAACTATTTTTTGAGGCAATAGGTAAGTGCAACCTCCAGCAAGTATTCCCTCTAAATATTTTAATTTATGTTTGTTATCATCCAATACATAGAACTATGCAGACAAGCAAGGAAAAGCAGTATCTTCCTCTATTTTTGAAAACTGGTAACAGATTCTCAAGATTTTGGATTTCAGATTTTTCTCTCAGAGTGTAATATAGTCTGGGCTTGAATGAGGTAAATGCAATTCCTGACATTTAACTACCTAAATAATAGTACTTCAGAAAAAAAAATTACATTTGAAAGGTTTAGCACTCTAAATTTAGAGAAAATATTTCTTGCACTACCAATTGTAATGACAAATACTTGGGGGCTTTGCATGTTAGCACTCTGACCATAATTTAGGGTGCAATGCTTTCATTTACAGCAAATAAGGATGTTTGCTGCTGTCCAGTTACCACTTGGTAACTAGACAGCAGCAAACTTTCATAAAATTTAAAACTACTCCTCAAAATAATGACAGATTTTCTTGTGCCTGCTCTATACATTTATGAAAACACTTCAATTTTTTTACCAGATTACCAGTTAAGAGGTTTAAGGTTTGAATTAATTTTTCCAAAAGCAGTATTTACTACTTATTATTTGAAACTTACTTTAAATATTCTTAAGTACCTCTACACAATGCCTGACACAATTTTTATGAAAAATCTCAGGACAAAATAAGTGACAGGTATTCCAAACTTTCTAGGAAACTTATTTTTAACAATAACCTATAGCTACACAGATACACTGAAAATGCAACAGTTTGAGAGAGAGTCACTTCAGTTGGAAATAAATCAAAATTTAAAACTTCTCACTTGGAGTCAAATGGAAAGAAAAGTCAGGGTTTCCAACTGTTTTAAGAGACTAGGTATGGAAAATTCCAAATCACAAAAGGATAGACCATTAAGAATATTGCTACAACCACTTCAGCTGTTCTGTAAGTAACCTGTACACTGACTGCGAACACAGCAATGAAAATATAAATTCACAACCTCAAGTGATGCAACACTAGCAATACCACTAGCAAATACCATTTCAAGACTCAAATCTTATTTTCATCAGTTGTTTACCTGCCATCCATTCAATAAAGAGGTTATAGTTGCTCTTCTCGCATGTAGCACCCAACATTCGAATAATGTTAGGATGGTTCAGATGACTCATCATCCTTATTTCTTCCCTCAGTGCTTCAACCACCTCTTCTTGCTCAGATGATGTGTTCCTGACATATGTCACCTATTTTGAAATATGATATTCAGACTTACTAATTTTAAGTACAAGTCCTGTAATCACCTTTCAGTACAGGAGCAAGAAGAGGTTTTCACCATCTGGAACTACTTTTTTTTACCTCCAACCCTACCAGTTGAGAATGTATCTCCATGTGAGACAGTCATAGAAAATTAAGAGCAATCTTCCAGGTTACAAACAAAATCTTCTCCAAAATCTTCTCCAAGTACAGAGTGGGGAACATCCCTCTTTTCAACTCTGTTTAAACTAGGAAAAAACCCTTGGTTTCCCAATATTGAGAAAAACGAAGAAAGAAAAGGCCTGAAATGGGATCCTGAATGTCCCTTATAAAATTTTACCAGTTAAAGGATAAATGTTTTATAACTAAAGCTCTTACAGAAATTCAGCTTGACAGATCAGAAGTAATGTAATTAGAGCCAATCTCAGTTGTGATCCATACTAAGTATGACATACTGGTATGCTGCAGGGAATTTCCCCAGGCATCACCATCATCATCTCTGGGACCACATGGACAGTCCCACTTTTTGACAAGCAAAAGAGTTTCAAAGGAGGAATAACTGTGGCACATACTCTTTCCTTGAGCAACTTCAAAACATTTTCTCTACCTCATAGGTGCAACTTAATTGTAGAACTAATAAGTGTTGGGACTAAAATGCCGTCTATTTTGTTACTACTAATTCAGCCGTAGGGCAGCTGTAGTGTGAACAATTTACTCACACCTGAAACCTTCAAAAATCTTGACTAAAGCATGTACCTCTTCTCAGCCACAACTTTTGTATCTATTAATTTAAATAGTAAGAATACTTGTCTCCAAGCTGCCTTTAGTTAGTTAGCAAAGTTGAATCAGAAGATACAAATACTAAACTATATTTCCTCCATTTAAAGTTACAGGGAAAATATTCTTGACAAGTGAGGAGAAACAGCAACCTTGCAAATAGGGCATTCATTTGGAATCAAGTTATCTGGGCTCCATTCTTAACTCAGCCACCATTTTATGAACTTGATAGAAGCGAAAATGCACTTGAAGAACTATGGAAGAAAATGGGCATAGAACAAAGGACTTTTCTTCACTCTAAGAAGACTAAAAAAGCTTGTATATATTAAGTTAATACATGCACATAAAGGTTTTTTAAATTATGTTTCATGTCAGAACACATAACAGGGAGTAGAAGAAGCAGGAACACAAGAGGTCTGAAAGAGAAAACACAAGGAAGTGAGATACTTTCCTGAAGTATTTACCTGTTTTACAGCCATTAACGTCCCTGTTCCCACATCTTGAGCTTGGTAACAGGAAGAGAAAGCTCCAAGACCAATTTGCTGACCTTTAAGCCATTCTGCATCTTCTCTGTAATGGTGTTTTGCTTTGGTATGTCCAGGCAGGGTTTCTGGTGTCTGCAAATTAAATTCAAAATAAATTCCAAGTTTAATAACATGCATCTAAAATACAGACATTCTAAAGTGTTAGAAAATATCCAAGCTTACATGCCTCTCCTCTCCCTTACACTTCCTGGAACTGCTAGTTATATAGGTCTCAGCTGAGATGACAGCACCAGAGTATTCTGTAACCTACATACTCTACTACACGAAACAGCGCTTCCTCTGTGTTACTACATGAAGGTGAAAGGCAAGATTAGAGGACACAAGTAGGAGCACAACTTTTTTTTCTATTCCTTGACTCACATTTAGTTAAGGCTTTAGCTTGCACCTACAGTAAATAGAACCAAAATCAGGTTGTTTTCTATTTAATTTATTCTTCCAATTTATGCTTTACATGCTTTTGTTGCCTCAAAGGATCACAGATACAATACCCCTTTATTATTATTTCTTGTGCTTTTTGTCTATTTGCAAATATATATGTATTTTTTTTTAATGATAAAGTATCTCTCATCTTCTCTCAAGAGAGGATGACAAGATCTTTTGCCATTCTTTCTTTCAAAAATTAGTTTGGTTATGTACAATTGCCTTCAAAGTAAGTCAGCATTAGGACTCACTACCGTTCTACTCTTGCTTAAAACTTTTGGTTTTATTTCCTGATTTCCCCAATTTTACACTTTATTTTTTGTCACTTTAAATGTTGATACATGATATAATGTTTCTCTTGCAAACACCTTCTCTACATTTCTTAATAACATGGAAGGATTCCGTTAGTACTCTCAAATTTATGTTCAATTTCCTATGAAAGGGTATTGCGCACCTTCATGTTTTCTATCACTTTTGAAATATAACAGCACTGCTTTATCACTTCAGTGACCCTCAGTTGAGACTTAACCTAAATTCTCATATATATACTTACATCCTGCTGAATGATTATGATATCTTCACCATTTTCAACCTGTAGTTGGGGAATTACTGGCAAGGCATCTTGAGACGCTGACATTGCCATAGCAATAGCTAAAGCTTCCTCCTCTTCAGCTTCCATCTTTTCCTTGCATTTTTGATTATGATTTACATCATCTTTGTAAGTATCATCATTTTCTGCCCGCTCAGGAGAAAGAACTGCAACTTCAGACTTGAATGTAACTGTGCCATCACTCGTTGGCATGGAGGCCTCAAGCAGGTCCTCAATACTGGAATTGAGCTCTGCATTAACATCCAGCCGGCACTTCTCATCTACTGGTGTGAACACTGTCTCTTCACTTGGTATAACTGCACTGCTATTGCCATCACACTGTGAAATATCGTTCAGGTCAAGGGTCATACTGCTCTTTAAGGTTTCTCCTTGCTTGTTCACATCACTTGGGATGGGTCGTGATGGCTTTGGCCTATGTACATGACTGGATGGCAATGGCCTGGCTTGGGTGAAAACTGGAGAGAGTTTCTCAGATTCTTTATTTTCAGAACAGTTTCGCTGAAACTGGAGGGAAAGTTTCCGCTGTGTTTGAGGAGAAGGTGAGGGGATTTTGCAGGGAACAAAGCCCTGAGGTCTGAGTTTAGAGACATCTGTTACAGTGCCAGCTGGTACAGATGGGTTTGATGGAGACAGAAGTGTTGGGAATAGTGACTGGGAATGACTGGATGAGGGAGAAGAGTTCACACACTGACTGTGGGCTTTTCCTTTTGTTTGAATGGCTGGTTTTGGTTGCTCAGTGGTTACTGATGAAACAGGAAGACCCATAGCAAGGCCAGCTAGCATTTCAGAAATGTCATCTGGACTGGCACTCAGTTTTCTGTCACTTAAACCTTTCCCACTTTTCCCTGATAACTGGACAGTATTATTAGGAGTATTATTTTCTGTAGTTTCTGGAGAGTTATCTGGCACAGGTAGGTGTAAAAAGTCTTCGTGTTGGCATTCCCCAGAGTGCATTTCTTCCATGCCCAGCTGAATGGCTTCTGCAATTTCCATTTCATCAGCTATTGCCATCAGACGTCGACGCATCCTTGCATAATGAGTTGAGCTTGTCACACTCAACATATCTAACAGCTTTACAAAAATATGGGGCACTCTTGCTACCATTCTTGCTGCACTCAAAAATATTCTCCGTGACAATTTGCCAACCATTGAGTGGGAATTGTCAATTGACTGCAAGGCGAATGTTAAGAGGGAAAGAAGCTTCTTATACCTAAAAAAAGAAAAGCGGACTTTTATAAACTGACATACTCTAGTTAACTAGTATCAAAAAAGCTGTTTCAAAACAATGTATTTAGCTGTCAGTTCTGAAGTAGGAAGGAGATTTATTGTTGCACTGGTGCTTAAAAAATGCTTCACAGGTCAGTTGTTTTTTTTTAAAAAGACAACTACTTACTCTGTAAAGCAAGCACACTTTGCATATATTTATGTTATTTGTTTACAGGAATTAGAACAACTACTTCTTTTATGAAATCACCAACAATAAATTCAACAACAAAGAGTAACATTTCTATAGAGTACAAGAAAGTACCTGTCAACTACGGTATCAGCCTGCAAGACATCTCCACAGACAATGTGGGGAT
Organism: Calcarius lapponicus; assembly: GCA_039654755.1. Classification (NCBI taxonomy): domain Eukaryota; kingdom Metazoa; phylum Chordata; class Aves; order Passeriformes; family Fringillidae; genus Calcarius; species Calcarius lapponicus. Next base: position 18,990,877 of record CM077481.1, on the reverse strand, counting down.
AAAATTCACTAGGAAATTCCAACAGAAGTCTGTCTATTAGACAAAGTCGCCCCAGCAGTGCTTGCCAGTTGCTAGATTCAATTTCATTTCCAAGAATACAGCTTAAGACGTAATCAACACCTCCAATACCAATGGACCCTATGAAAAAGTGGATAAAATGAAGATTAGGTTATTATGTTCAGAGTCTGCATAAAGATTAGAATTCTATCATACAGAATTACTCATTGCTTGCCCAAATTAGCCCCCTTCCAAACTGTTGACAGGAATACTGTTTTCTTTGCTATGCTTGTACTTAATAAATTCCAGTATTATTTGCTTGTATAATTTACTTGTATATGAAGTTATTACCAGATTTAAGTATTTCTCTTCCAACTGCCAATTCGCCCGCTTGACCTTTACACATCTCTAATAGCGTTGAGACTGAAAGTTGGCTTGTTCGACTGTAAGAAAGTAAAAGCAAAAAAAGAACTCCTTTAGGAAATGCTTTCAAGGAAAAACATTCCATTCGTTATACTTAAAAAATCATCACCTAGGAATTAGGTGTAAAATTATTTCACTCCACCTTATTCCAGTAAATTTCTATAACCTACTCTTTGTAAACTTACCTTACAAAGGTAAGATAAAGGTTGTGACATTTTTACAAAGATACTTCCAGAAATGTTATGTCTATAACTAATATACAAACAAAACCTCAAATTACCTTGTTCTCTTGCCAAATGTAGCCAAATGCATAAAAACAGTTCTATTTCACTTACTGCTTTAGATGTTCTCTCTAGACTGTTGCTGGGGAATCTCTAGCTGCAGTTTCAGAAAAAAATTTTAGACTCTAAACCTTGAGAGACAAAACTCAAGCTGGTGGAGTTCTAGTTCATCTAGTTTACAGCGCAGGAAAATAAATGGTTGGCCTGGAAGAGCAAAGAGGGTAGCCTAGGACAGGAAGACTCAAGCCAAAGGAGTTCACCCTAAATAGCTATCTCCTACCATTACAATCTGAACTACAAATCAGAACTGTTATGTTAATTCTACTACTTCATGGCTAACATGTGTTACAACTTCTGCTGAAGCAGGAAGAATACTGAGGAGTACTTGCTAAAGTACTGAGAAATAGGCCAAAACAACAAAAACAGAGATGGAAAGGATGGGTTCATGACTACACCTAACTTTACTACATGACTACATCTTCCTTTACTTTAAGGGGGGGCAAAAAGCCCTTATGAAAACAAACTATATAATCACTTGCCTGCAAAGCCTACATATTTCAAGCCAGAAGTGTGCAAGCAGCATTTAGGCTAGCAAAACAATGACATATATTTACAATCCACACATTTTATTTTAACACCAACTGGTTACACATGAACACCAACAAATGAATCTTTTTTCAGTAATAATCCAAAATGAAGTACATGAGACATCATACCTGTTCGCATCTGCACATTTAACTAGTATCGTCTCTACAACTGGCTTGAGAAGTCGCTGTAGTTTAGTCCTCTCTGCCAAAGTATGACAGGGAGTGTACACTAGCATGGCTCTTAAAGTTTTCTAAGAGAAAGGGAAAAAAATACATATGAAATCCAACTAGCTACACAATTTTAATTTTTTTATAATCATGTAAATAAGCAATAAAAAGTTCAGTTCTACATAAATTGTGTTCAAAATGTCAGTGAAATGTTCAAAGGACAAATAGCTTACTATATATTCACTGCTAAAACTGGTTAACTCCTCTTTGAGAGTGAAAAGACATACAAATACTGTCAATACTTAGCACTGTGGCAAGTAACAGTGAAATCATGTCCTTTTACTTATGATAAGTATCTTGATCACCCCACTTTCAAAGCATACTTAAAAGTCACCAGTGGTGCTCAACAAGTACTAGGATTCCTGATTTCACCTATCTTCTCCCATTTCCTCCTCCTTCTAAAATGAAGTAATGTGAAATTAGTAGAATACAACAGGTAAACAGCTACTTACTAAAGCAGCAACATACACTTTGTAGACAGGGTCAGCACAGACCATGGACAGCACACTGCAGCAGGATTCTACCACCACATCTCCTGAGATACTGGTCTGAGATGACCCACTAGCTGCTCCCAGAGCTCCAGCACTTGTGTTGTTTCCATTGCTGCTTCCAGAGTTTCCAGTACTTTCACCGTTAGCCAGCAACAGAGCACCACTAACATCATGGGAAAGACGTCTAAGTGCCATCTCTCGTATATTCCAGTTTCGAGAAAACAAGCAGCCAACTAGCTCCATCCCAAATACCTGCCAAGGAAGAAAGCAACATTACAGGAGTCAAAATGAATAATGCTGCAACTTAAGTACCTGACAAGAGCAATCAAAAAGAGGAAAGATATTTCTAGTTAAAAATCATCAAGGCTGACCACCAAAAATATGTCCAAAGGTACAGTGTATTACAGAAGATTCTGTGATAGAAATAAAACATCATCAATTAGATGCTACTTGGTTCTGTAAAAACTCTGTTAAGAGAATTTTAACTATTAAGTATGAAGTCAATTTCAAGACATTGATATTAACAGTCCTGAAAACAAGTCTGGCTATACCAGACAAAAATAATGGCAGAAATAAAGGAAATACAAGTTCTCATTTTCAAGTGTGCTGACCCTGTGTTCAGCTGAACCCACCTTTACACTCTAAAGGCTATTAGGTCTTTCACAGAAGAGAATTACCTGAATCCATGGCTCAGCTGAATCTTTATATGTAGAAGGGATCTGCTGGACTCCATAATGAGTAAGGTTAAAATTGCTATCTTGAGTTCTTCTCTGTGATCCCACTGCTGACTGCTGCTGAGATTGTTGCTGAACCATACGGAGAACAGAAGAATCTACAGGGCTTGGCAATTCATGACTACAGATCAAGAACAGCACAGATTACAAATTAAACATCTGAGGTAAATAATGCAGCATATTCAGAAATATCAATTAAAGATCCAGAAACAGATAGTTTATTGTACGCCAACTGAATCCTCACCTATAGAAATCATGAGATCTCCATTTAGATCTACAGAGTGGACAGATGAGTGGCTCTCTGTTTCTTCTGCATTCTTCTGCCCCTGGAATACAGCAACAGGATTATATGCACTGAAGTTTTACAGTGTACAAAACCAGAAGATGGAATAACTACTTCTAAGTTTTACTGAAGAACATTAGCTTCATAATTAATACTTTTCAACTGAGCCACTTTCAACAGCCTGAGCATTAAAATATGGGTGCTTAAACACTTTCTTCTGCATGAAGAAATGCTTCACTTTAGTACTACAATTAATATTTTAATTTATGAACGGAAATTCAGGTCCTCTTGTACCTCAAATATACAAAAAATTTATTTATTAATGCAAAATGCAAATATTTATATATTTTATTTGATGTATTATTATATTATAGAAACATACTTCATAATTCATTACATAACCCTAGCTAGCTTTACATGACTTTTATGCATTCTGAAGACAACTCACAGGGAGCTGAAAGTTTGTTCCTAACCTTGTTCTAAATAGATACAGTGTTTTCAGTCAGGTGAACCTCTAAACCTGCAGGTAACTTCTCTATCAGAGCATCAAATTACAAACTTGGTTTGTGAATAACTGATGAAATAAGGTGTATCAATAGTACCTGAATGATACCAAATTTTCAGAGTTACCAGTCATCATTTACAAGCAGATTTCTGTTTTTTTTATTGAACATAAAACAAACAAAACCATACTAAACTATAATACTTTTTCAGGTTTAGAGTCACCAGAACTTGACAAAACAAAGATAACATACATATTGACATGCAGTGGTGGTGTAATTTGTTTCTGCAGCCATCTTCACACACAGTTAGACTCTCTTCATCCAGCATGCCTAACAAACAAATGGGGCACATCTGTTCTTCTTCATCCTTCATACTACAAAAAGAGACATTTGTGATTGTAGAAGAGGCATATCAGAATTCAGAACAGGCTTTAACAGTGAGAAAAGATTAACTTCCAGTTTGGAACAGTCACTTCTGGATAACTTTAGGCTATTCATGAATCATTCACCTAAACCTTGGTCTGAATAAGTAAGCAACCAGATTTTTAGAAGCACTGAGTACAGACAACACTTTGTTAAAATGAAAGGAAAAGTCACAAAACACATGACATCTTTTCAAACTAGGTCAGATACCAATTAGAGAATGAAAGGCCCAGCTTTGGGCACTTAACATTTTTTCCCTAAGGCTTCTTTAAACAAACCAACCTTCACTTTTTAATTTATCATTTCGGTTTGAAAACCCAAGGAATTCTTACACTTTGAAAACTACTCACATTCTTTTTCATCACATTGCTTTCAAAGTATGGAGTCACAAGGCAGTTTTTAGCCCTTTACAAGAAACTGTAAATACTCTTTGATGAACATATTAAAACTCAAGAATTAAACAACTACTCAAGAATTTTCTGCCACTAACAGAAACTGATGGAACATATATGTTATACACAGATATTTAAAAAACCCATTTTCCCTTTTTTGCTGTTTCTGTTTTATTTTTATCCACTTTAATTTTTAAATGGATAACCATTTGCCAAAAAAAATTCTTCTAAACTTAAACAACATGCAATGAAAAGCACAGGTTTTTAATCTACTGCAATACTGTTTAAATGTGCAAAACGCTAATTACGCAAGGCAAAAAAATTAAATTACAGTTGGTGTGCATCTAAACCTTTGCAGGCATCCTACATTTGCTCACCAACAATATATTTTCAAAATAAAATTAACGTGTACATGCATTGTTTCTATATACATGTATTCCTTTCTATTTCTCTGTAAATGCTTGCAAAGCTATTTATTTCCTGAAAGCTCCACAAAAGAAAGCTTACAATTAAAAATAATTCTCCACATGTGTGTGTGTGTGTATATATTAATTAGAAACTTATTTTTGACAAATTAGCAGTAAGCAAAACATAATTGCTAGCCACAGGAACTATCAGAACAGAGTAAACTTCTAACTCAAATGAATCTGATACTCAGTGTTCTTCAATTCCTGTATCATACAAATTTAGACTTGGACAGAACAGTAGCTTCTCTCATTGAATCAGTATTGCAGGGTAAATCAGTACCGCCAGGTGTACTGGCAAACAACTGAAAATCTTTCATCCTGTAAGAAGTGATAACTAGTGCAGCAAAGTTCACAATCTTGTGGAAAAAAAAAATTTCCTACACAAAGCATTGACACAAAAGGAACTGGCTTGCCAGGTAAGTAGTTCCAGAGTAATTATGTATTTAACTATTTTGTTTATGCAACTTATTTACAGAGACATAGTTTGGAAAAATAAGTAAAAGATCAAATGAGATTAAAGTCAGTCTGTATATCAGAATTATAAACCTGTCTGAATATATTCATCTTACTATATGCTCACTATCACAAAGTAACATATCAAGGTACTCCTTAAGTTAGATTAGGCTTAGACTTCACACAAAACAAAGCCTCAATTAGACTTGCTGTCTTTGGTCTGACCTGTCTAAATGAAGTAGAGTTTACTCACTAAATAATGCAAGCACAAATTATTTGTTAAAAAAAAATTAATCAGTATCTTTTCAAAACCATGGAAAAGTATGTACAAAAGAACTCAAGTAGAAGTAGTCAAGGAAAAAAATACGAAAGAATAACACATCACTGGAAATTCATAGACAAGGCATCAATTCACAGGCAAGGCATAATTAATATGTTAATAGCTCTCTTAAAATAATTTAAACAACAATTTTTAATTAAGTAATTTTAAAAATATGCTTGCTTCTGTTTTTATATTTAAGTATGTGTTTATATAGCGTACATTTAATCTAAACATTTTTCAGTGTATTGTCAGAGGCACAAGCTTTTCTCCAAAGCAGGACAGGAGACAAAAAAAATCACATTTATTCTTTTGTTAACATTTGCACAAGTGCTGTATTAAAAAAAAAGTTGCAAACAATAGGCTTCCAGAGTTGACGTATGCTTCAATCTGCATTCAAGATGTCAAAAATTTGTTTTGCAAAATTATTTTCACAACTCTACTTAACATTTTCCAAACAGAAGTTACAAAACAAATATGCTCACTTGGTACCTCAGTGACTAATGTATGCTTGACTTGATTGCTTGCAAATGCAGAGACTTAACGTGGCTTGAAATGAAAGCAGCTTTGAACAAAAAGAATGTAGGTGATTCTGAAACTACAGAATAAAGCTTGTAATTCCTTTAAAAAGTACTAACCTGTTTTCTGAACTAGATGTAGAAGTACTAGATGATGACAATGTATGAGAATTTGACATGCGTGAGACAAACTTCTGGATGGTGTTACGAGATGGAGCTTTGATCCTCGAGCTACGCCTACTGTGATATTTCTGGAACAAACTCTCAACCTAACATCAGAAAAAGATAGCAACAGTCTTATTTATGCTATGAATATCTTGTAATTAAAAGTCATATTACCGAAGTGTAAACTACTGCTAACAGGAAAAATCTATTCACCTTCACAATAATGCATTAGCAGTTGCAGCAGCAATTTCAGAAGTCTTACTACTAAAAAGATCACAAGAAACATTTTACACCAAAAACTTATCTGCTTATTGAAAATAAGTAACAGCTTAAAGTATACACACAATTACTTCAAAATACCCACATTTTTTCTTCCTTTTAGCAAATCAGTGAGACAGATCTATAAATCTTAATAGAAAATCCCATGAGTCGAATTACTCATCAAACCACAGCTCTCTACTATTTATACAGCTATGTCTTATATTTGCAGGTAATTTTTTCCACCTACAGAACTCTTGAGACTGAATTAAAGATATAATTATAAACATATATTCTTGTTACTTTGATATCTAACAGTTTTCAGCATGTTTCAGATAATGTCCTGAAGATATGATGGAGTGTATTCTAGATCATCATTACAGCTATCAGAAATTGATTACCTCAAAGTTCTTCAGTGTCTTTCTCCAGAGCATTGGGTCTGAGGGTTCAAGCTGAAAGACCCTCAGCATAACAAACAGCAGATGAATACAAAATGTCCCACGGCCACAGCTACAAGTCTGCGAAGAAAAGAATATCCTATTTGTCTGCTGACTTGATAATTTTTCCACATTTAAGTGCATCATAGAACATACCCACCCCTCAATAAAAATGAGTATTTCATATATAGGCAAAAATGTTCTCTTGCATAACCTTACAAAAACAGAGAATTCCTAAAATATTATTAAGAAATGCATACATGAATGCATAAAATTATGACACTAGTTTTCAATTTATTTTTCCCCCCTGCCCCCTTTATTTTATCAACTGAAGCTATTTTCATGCTTCATACTGGAAGTATGATGTCACATGATGAAATCAATCAAACTTAAATGACATGCTTCTGTTCACCCAGCCTGGATATGTCCTAGTACTGCATCACATTAGCACCAAGAAAGCCTATGAAAAGGATCTCATTATGGGTATGAATGAAATTATCACACTGTTAAGGGAATTATGTGTTTGTAATTTATACACATTCCATGAATAGAGGAATTAACTGACCCAATTTTTGCCGAGAATATCTAAGACATATAATTCAGAGCCACTTCTAGGAATGAGTCTTTTTTTCTTTTAAAAAAGAGAAACTGTAGACAAACATAATTTGCAAATTACAAACCAATTTTGGTATTATATGAGTACAGATTAGAACTTTTAAATATTAACTTATAGAACAGCAATCATCAATTGAACGAATCTGGCTTTGAACAGTTTTCCGAGGTTAACTATGAATTGATAAAAATTATAGACAAGACAAAGACGTTCCCTACCTGAGGGCCAATAAACACTCTGTATTTATTATCAGGGCTATCGCCTCCAATTAAGAAGGAGTTGGGTCCTATCTGCTGCAGCAAGTACAGCCTGGCTCGCATCACTTTGTTGACTCGGCGATTTGTCTCCTCGGGGCTGTACGGAGAGAAGCCATCCGGAGATGGGGCTCGTCGAGGTGGTGTTATCCGTCCGCTCTGAAACTACACAATGCCTCCGTCATGAGCAGCCAAAGGACAGAAAAATGTTTAAATAGGTATGGTTTGTTTACTTATTTACAGAGTAAGAGTCCCCAAAACCTGGAACTACTACAATGTCTTTGACTATATTATTTAAATTAATTTTCTCCCATGCCCAGTAGCCAAGGCCAGAAGAAAATTGAAATTCTGCAGCTAAAACTTGTCTGATATTGGGACACAAAAGGAGTCTTTCAAATTGCTTCTTATTTTCATGTTGTCATAGGTTGCTGTACCACATTACTACTGAATTATCAATAGTAATTCCATCTGAAGATAATAAGGAACTTATTACTTGATAAAGGAGATTATTCTATATAGCTGTAACACTAATCTATTTCCTAAATGAAAAAATGCTATGACTGCAGTTTAAAAAAGGCAATATAACTTCAACAAAGATCAAAAGTTTAAGAAATGTTCAAAGAAAATAAAAAAAAGATACAGCTTGCTCTCTTTTCCACCATGTAAGCAACTTTTCGATGAGGATGCTTTGGGTTTTTAATATTGTTTCCCCATAATCAAAAAGTAAATGGCCCAAACATTTTGGGAAGATTGTCTTCATTTCAGTTCTTCACATTTCTTACATTATGTGATGCACTAATGGTTCCATCCCATTTCAGATCTTCTGCTTTTATTTGTATGCATTGAATTTCACGTTAGGATGAAAGTAATCATGAATTCACTGTCCACCATTTAAGTAAAATATAAACTGGATTTTTGTTTGTAATGTGAAAAGTTAATATAAAACAAAAACCCCAAGCAAGTAAAAATAGTTGTTTTTTCTTTCTTAACCTTTCAATTTATCTTGTCAAGAGGAAAGGACCAGTGCTGCTGTCCTGTAACTTCTGATACTTATCTCTAGTTCAGAAGACTGGCAGTACATATTTTAACTGACACTGGAAAAACTTGTTTAAGAACAGGAAAATAAAACCAATTATGTCTTATTTATCCTCTAATTGCACTGTGAATTGCACTGTGAATTTAACTGTTGATGAGCCTTTTTACAACAAGCTAGAGTGTTAGATATTATTGCTCAAAATATACTCTTGATCTTCTTTATTTAAGCCAGTTATTCTTGCTCAAAACATTCTATTCTAGATGTCCTCTAGAATGCAGTGATAATGACTGTAGACTTCTAACAAAGTACATACATAAGTCTTCCCTAATCTGCACATAAAGGTAAATTCTGAAATAGAGGATCACTACAGCATACCAGTAAGACTTTTCTACAGGAATTTTCATCTCATCAACAGTCCCATGCTTCATGGAATATACCTGCCCAGAGAACTGACAGGCAGGAGACACTGACTACAGTTATTAAAAAAAAAAAAAAAAGACAAGGAAAAAACCCCCCACCAACAAACAAAAAACCCCAAACCAAACAAAACAACAAAAAACCTCTCACCAACAAAAGAACTACCAGCACTTCTTCATGCTAATCAAGCTAAGAAAACATACATGTATTCATGATTGAGTACCTATATTTCTTTGTTTATTCCCTAGCAATAACAAAGGAAAGCAGGACTGAAGGAAAAAGAAAACACACATGAGAAACACCATATGAGATATATATGTCACTCAAGTGATATCCTGTAATAACCTCTTCATATCAGCATCTTGCTCTACAGAGGGAGGACCAACTGCTCCTATAAGCAAGATTGTGGAATATAGCCAAACTGAAGATTGCATCACAGCTTGCAACTTACAGGCACTGGAGATACCCTTTTTCTTCTAACACCTGGTGACTCAGATTTAACTGTCCTAGCAGATGATGAAGAGGAACTGCTAGGAGAAGGACTACGTCTTCCTTTTTGCGTAGGTGAAGAAGCGGTGCTATGTCCTTCAGCTTGAGGATCTAGACAGAGTTTGCTCATTTCTGATCCATCTACTTTTCCAGGGATAGGTTTCACCACCTTGCAGGAATTAAACCACATGTTAAAATTATTAATTGGTAATTTCACATTAAAGCAAAGCAAATTAATCAATAATTCCTTTGTTGTAATTAAACTGTTATATGGATATCCAAACACTTCTTAGGCCATACTACTAACATTTGAGAGGAATTAGCTTAATGATCTATATGCAACACAACAGCAAGAACCTTTCTTCCTGACAGTTTGTGCGGCTTATATTAGCTATGGCAGCAACTGATTTGATTCTCAAAGTACTCCTGTAACTATCTTTCATGATAACTCAAAAACCAGCTGTTTCTCCATTGGGATAGTAGAAGCCAAAATAATTTTCTTCTCTACTGTGCTTATTAAGAGCTATAATACTGGATCCATGCATTCGACATGGTACTAGCTGAAGAATACTAGGGCTACTATTTCTTTAACACAACACTTTTGCAAAAAAAGACTTCAAACATGGAGGTAATCCAGCAAAATTAGGTGTCCCATTCCCCGTTCTTTGTAAAAATCACGCCCAGGTTTTTTGTCTGCCATACAAGCAAAACAGCTACACCACATCCAGTATCTGAGCTAACCACGATGCATGGTGGAGGGTGCTCAAGCAAAAGGAGCACATGCACAGTAGTGCTTTGTAACATCAACACTAAATTTTAACATTGAGAATTGGAATATTTCAAGACATTATTTTAGCTTTCTGCCAGTCAGACCCACATAATGCATAAGAAGAGTAACATCCCTGGGAATCAAATTAAAAACAGTCACATTGGGAAGATTCAGTTTTAGTTCTTCATTTCTCAATGTCTCAGAGGCTTGACTCAACACTGGAAGGAAGTTCCAGGCAACAACTCAGATAAACAAAGCACATCTCTCCTAGAAAGTTCCAGAAGTCTCTTTAATACAAAAACTGAAAGGGGCTTTCCATTGTCAGGATAGTAAGAGATATCTAGACTCAGTGCCCAGTTACAAAAGTGAACAGGATAAAAGAGAAATATAAAGAGCAGTGAAAACTCTTTTTCCCCTCCTGTCAATTAATGCAGTAATATTAAAGCACTAATGCCTCTCCTTGCCTGGAAGATCAAAATGCAAATTCATGTACCTATGGACCAACTACTTGTGTCAAAAACATCAGAAGTGTCAAATTATAGTAACTGGGAATCTAGAGCATCTAATCTTGTATTAATACACCCATAAACCTCAAGGGAAGTGGGCTGAGCAAGGAAATGATTTCAAGCTATTCAGGAACTCAAAAGCATTTAAATTTTTAAAATTAGAATTGTGTTATTTGAGCCTTTGAGGTAATGGGGTTTGGTGCACTTTTAAGTATTTTCAACATTATTTCTCACAACAGAACCAACAAAACCTTCATATTTCTTCTCCAAAAAAGCTGTCCCCAAACACTTGCCTACTGCATCAGATGATCTTAACTTTACATTACTGGTACATGGGAGTCATATCAACCAACTATGTTCATAGGTAATTTAATGGGTATTAATTAACCAACATTATACTGAATAGAATTGGAAGTACTCCTAAAGTGTTTCAGGTTTGATCTACCTACGTTTCTTAAAAGCCATTTATGCCAAAGCAGGATCCAAAAGGCTAAGAGAACACTGCCATGCAAACTTCACGAGAGCTGAGAGCCGGCAGGAGGAGCAGCAGAGTCTGCGTTTGCTCCAGGCTGTAGCAGGTTTTCACCCTCGGTCGCTGGAGGGCAGCAGCGCCGCGGCCGTGCGGGATGCTCAGAGGGCAGCGCCGCGATAACGCCTCGGCTTAAAATTAACAAACAGCAACAACGCGGGACGCTGCTCCCAGCCAGCCGCGCTGTCCTGCAAACACCGCGCAGGAGACCGACACCAGCGCCACAACTAAGAGTAGAGAAATTGTAAAGAAAAACAGGTTTCTAATAGAAAGAAATTTAAGTGATTTTTATTTCTAATAGCTGCTACAGACACTGTCCTTCCAATCAGTGCCACTTACCACAGGGCCTCTTCTGCTTCTTCTTTCCAGCCATTCATGCTTCCAGGCTGGCATACATGTTGCCTTGAGTTTCTCCCTGATCATGCGCTCTTCTGGGCGGTCATCCATCTTCTGCAACCCCCTAAGGGTTTCCTTATTCTCCATGTCACGACTACAGCAAAGAAAAAGAAAGTCATAAACACAATTAATTTCAGTTGAAGTATAATGTCACAGCATTCTTAAACTTTGTGCCACCCTATTCTCCCTCTCCTTACAATGCAGCTGCTAAGACATTATTTCCACCAGACTACAAGAAGCCTTTTAAGAGTTACAAATAATCTCTTCTGCCAGATTATTATATACTTTATTATATACTTCTTTTAAGCAGAATATCTGTTTAGAGGGATATTTCTTTAAAATGTGTGCACTGCTTGTAGCACTGAACACCCAGTAAAAACGAAGATCTTGGCAAATACAAAACCAATACAAAAATCACCCTCTATGTAATGTCAAGCTATTCATCAAAGGCTTCCCAAATGTTGCAATGGTTCATGCATTTCTTTCTCTGTTTAAAAATAATTTACAAAATTAATATAAATTAAAGATGAAAATTTCCCATAATCGGAGGATGCACAAGCATGAAACTATGTACCTAATGCCTCTTCATATATTAAACTCTGCTCAAAAACAGAGAACTCAAACTAACACACAGTAAGTATCAGAGAATAATAAAATGGCCTGGGTTGGAAGAACTCTTAAAGATCATCTAGCTCTGACCCTGTCACTGTGGGTAGGGACACCTCCCACTAGACCAGGCTGCCCCATCCCACCTGGCCTAAACTGTATTTAAATTAGACACAGGAAGTCTCAAAATTAAGGCTAGTGGCCTTGTGAGCTCTTTCCAGGTGACTAATGACTCAAGAGCTCTTAAAATTAGTAAGAGCAAAATACAGTAAGAGCAAAAATTCACAGCAAGTTCCTATCTGTAAAATGAAAATCTAATCCATCTGGGCTTGTACTTTTTCACCTACAGCAAAGTAGTTCCTTGTGATTGCTGGCAACAACAAAAAGGCAAGAAATACTGTCAGACACTGAAAAACAAATATGAACAGTCTGGAAGATTTCCTGATTCTGCTGAGCTATCTGCTAAATCACCAAGAAAACCACATTCTTAAGCAGCAGCACATGATCCCCACCCATCTTCCTGAAGCCAGTGCTCTTTCAAAATAAGCAAACTTGATTAAGCCAACTGTCAGAATGAGATTTTATTCTAAAAATAAAATCCAACTTAAAAAGAGAGAGCATATAATTATTCAGCTACAACCACTGCTTTCTTCCATGCAATCTCAGCTTCTAAAATATTTAACCATGCAGTCACAACTGCATTTATGTATGATGACCTAAAAATATATCCCCTGCAATATTCATTGCAATAAAATGATGTTAAAATTACAATTCCTATCTTCAACAGCATTGTATTACTGAGGTCATTTATCACAAATAAATGTGCTTTAAAGAAAATGAGAAGTTTTTGCAGGTCAGAAGGAGAGTACTGTTATTTTTTTTTATCTCTTATTGAAGAGACAAAGGAAACAAAGGATTCTGAGGCAGGAAATAATACTTCCTGTTCAGTGCTGAAATGTAATAAGCAGATGGACACTGTAAAGAAAATATATTTTCTTTTAGGCTAACTTCTAAACCTACTGTTAATAACTGATTTTAGATATGCGGAACTGTGTGATTCTAGTGGTTAATGACTTAAAAATGTTTATAAACAAAATGTTTATAGAAACAAAATCCACCTAAGAATGAATGTTTTTTCAGAGGTTAAGCATTCATGCTTGCATAATTTTAAAAGTAATGCAAGTGAATTCCATAACACTGCCTTCTAGATATAGAGACAAAAGCAGTGATACCTAATGAAAACCAAAGATATTACAGCAGTAGGTAGAGTCCAAATGAAAACCGTGCCTGAAAATTTCAAATGCAGAAGAAACCACTGTATAAAAAGAGTCAACTTTAAATTTTTTCCTCAGTCAAAAAAATCTGTTCAAGGACAAAAAATATTTTATAAGAACACAGCTCTGAAGTAATACAGGCACAAGTTAAAACATCGTTATTTTTTATATTAGTTACTTCATGGCATTAACCATCTCAGTTGCATGAATACTTCATATACTAGACAGAAAACACCAGCAGTGAAAGAACGACACAGTATTTCATTTGTTCATATAACCATGATTAACTTCCCAACTGATACAAAAAAAGTCTTTTAGAGGCCCTTGGACTTGAATTCATGAACAATGTAATACAACAGTAGAGGCCTTACAATCTGTGCTTGTTCTCTAAAAAGCAGAAGCAGCTATCTTCCTCTCATGTGACAGCTAAGCCAATCTACTCTTGTCTGCACAAAGAACTCTTGTGCTTTCTCTGCATGCAGGTGGGAAAGACCAACTGTGTATGAAAGCTTTTGCTTAGTCTATCAGCGATCTCATGCAGAATTTAAGTTGTATGTATATCTGTATGTATTTCTTTTTACTTACAGAGCACAACTTCTTAAGTGATCAAAACAACTTCATATTTTATATTTTAAATCAAGCCTTGGCTAAAATATTCATTAGAATATTCATACCTGCTGGGTCTGTGGAAAAAATATTTTTCCTGTGACTGCACCGAACTCCTACATACTGCAGGATACCCTCACCTTGTGACCCTGAACCTACACAGTTCAGGGTTTGGTTTTTTTGTTTGTTTTGTTTTTTACATCTTAAGCAAACTCCCTCATCTATTCCAGGCAAGCTGATGTTTTTCTACACAGCAGCATCTAGATTGCCAGTATCAGATCACTGTACCTCAGCACAAAATAAAAAACAAGAAATCCTGCGCATATTCCACCAAGGACCTCATCCTGCAGTGTACAGAGTACTTTCATCTTCACAGAGCAGCGCCTATTTATGATAGCCACATACTTAAGTGACTCGCAGGTGGTGTTTCATTTGAATCACAGTACAATGCTAATGAACAAGCTAAAAACAAACCTCGGAGAACATGCTTGAACCAGGAGAGCCTTACATTTCTCAACAGCCCACCCCTGTGCTTCATTAGGAAGCAAGGATTTTGCTCTTAAATGTTTCAGCTTCTCATGAGTCAAAGAAAAAAAGATAAAAGGCACTTTTGTTCTGATAAATTTTAACTTTTTAACTTTGCCTCCCTCCCCCAACTTCAAGTATCTTCTGAATTCTTTTTATTGGTATTTCCAAACCAACAGACAACAACTCCTGTATTACTAGTCAAGAAGTTCCAAAGAACTGGGTCTAGACTGAGTTCTGGACTGGGCAAGGTCAACAGTGTGATAAATACTGGAGTTTAATGCATAAGATCACTGATATACACTTTAATAATTCCATTATTAACTCTGGATTATTTGCTTCATAAACTACAAAACTAAATACAGTAAGATTAACACACTGCATGGAAACAATCACTGCAACATCTTATGCACCAGGGAAAGCAAAATGTCTTGATTTCTGTGTCTTAATTTTGAAGACCTGCAAACAGCAATTGAGTAGCTAGATCATTAACAACTTGTTTTCTTTGGATCAATGAGTCAGTATTTTATACTGAGAAATGCATTACACATGCTATTTTAGTGAGCTACGGTAAAGTACATAAGCAAACTTTACTTCTAAGAGCTTTGTGAAATCAGTCCTAATTCTCTGCAAGTATTTTTCTTACAAAAGTATATAATGGCATATGAAAGCTCAACTGTAGTTCCAGTTCATTTGCCAATTGTACATTTAATGGTATTTCTCAACAATTAGATGTCTTGGCTTCTCTGCTATCTTGTATGGGTAAAAAAGCTTTATCCAACAGCCAGACTGGACACACTTTATTAGCAGCAGGAAGACAGGAAAAATGCAAGCTCTGAAACAGGAGCCAATTCACCAAGAAAGGGAAAGGAAGTTCTATTTGCTATATCCACAAGTATCCACTCATAGCAAAGAGAAAAATTATTAGCTGCTGAGTTGTTTGGTTTTTTTTTTTTTCCTTTTAAACATTTGTCTGAAGCAATTTAGCAAACATAACTTGCATATGAGCTAGTGGTCAAACCATGGGGAACCAGAAGAAACATTATGAACAGAAGTGGTCACAAAACAGCTATAGCTATGTCAGAACAATCAATGGAGTTACTAAACGGTTTGATGGAAGAGCACTGGATGAGAAAGAACAAATACAGCAGACATTTTATAATCTGTCTAATAAAAATGCTATCTATTATAACGATCACAACTGGAAGCAGCCTTTAGATGGGCTATAAAGATCTCATTTTGAGAATCTTAAGCAAGAACTAAGAATATGGTCACCCAGCTAAATGCAATCCAAGCCTCAACAGGTCCCAAGAACACCAGGCTGTTGGCCAGGCTGCCAGGAGGCATGGCCCACAGAAGCAGTGCTCAATGTAAACAACAGGGGCAAAGAGTTAGCCATTCCCTGAACTGAGGAGGTCAGCTACTAGTTTGTTAGGTAACTTCCTCCCACAGTTCCAGCACTGCTCACAGTTTCTCTTTTGCCATTAAGTACCTCTAATGAAATCACGATTAGTAAATAAGAAACAGAGAAAGATGGACAAGCCATGGTCGGACCTTCTGACAAGTCTCCTGTTCCTTCTCCTGATGATTTGCTACTGCTGACATCTATCATCTAACCACATGTGTCCATTCTAACAATACAAAAGGTATGGCACATACTATGAAAAACTTCAGAGAACTTTCTCATCCTGGTAATAAATGGCAGCAACTGCGACTTAACAACAGAACCGAATGTGCTACTTCCTAAAGACAAAGGTACTTGACTTCCTTAAATAGTTACAGACACTTTACCTGGATGTTATAGAAGTGTGAAATTTAGTTGTGTTATTAAGAGTACTCCCTCAAAGGCTGGTATGTCAAAAGGTGCAATTGTCAAAGGGAGTATTTCACTGCTAACAGGACAATATTCACAATCAAAGCTCTAACTACACAGACTGAGCCGTCCCCTTCAGTGGAACCTCACAAGCCCTGGTCACGAAGGATCATCCTTCCTCTGAGCCTCAGTGATGAAGGCTCAAAACTCCAAAGATGGATGTCAAAACATACAGAGGTAGATTTCCTGCACAGGTTTTCTAGCTCCTATGAAGTAAAATTCACCTATATAAAACAGTTGTTTTATTTCTTGCTCTGATACCACCTAGCTAATCCTTTGAGATACATTACTCAGTAGCCACAGAAAATGAGTCCTCCTACAAAACCAGAAACAACAGCCTCTGTTTGCAACAGGTACTTGCTACGAAGCTTCTCTCCTGTGTATTTCTTAAAAAACCTATCAGACATCTCACACCAGTATTACAGAAAAGTTCCTAGGGCTATCTAATTCTTTCTCTCATTATTTAGTCAGCCAGTCACAGTCCAGATTGATCAGGGTGTACACTTAGGTGTTTTCAAAACAGCAGTAACGTTACATGAGCTCTCGGACCCTACGCTTCCATACTAAATGCTTTAGAGAGAAAAGTTGGTACTTTATCTCTAAAACCCTTAAAGTTTATGCCATTAATGAACAGAATTTCTAGGACTTCCAGGAGGTAGATAATTAATATTGATACAAGAGACCCAAAGGTAATAATAATTGTGTAGTTTGATTATTTTAATTATGAATTTTGCTTAATATACCCAAAATGACATGATAAAGGTTCATATACTATATAACAAACTTCATAATCCCAGCAGAGAGCAGAACCCAGTATGCCCAGTTCATGTTATACCAGCTGAAGAGAATATGCAAGTCCTGTCCCCATCATGGTGCAACATAGCACTGGATCTTACTTCAAAAACAGCAGTAATGTCATTACAAAGACTGAAGAGGCGTGCTCACTGACAGCTACATGAGTAGTTCATCAGCACCAGGTTGTAGGATCTCACATATAGGTGTTAGGGATTCTTTCCCCCTGGTCAGCCCACCAGAGCTGTCCTCTAGCTCTTACTTAAGCATAAGAACAAGTTTTTACTTGTTATGTATCATGTAAGGCAACTCCCTTTTCAACAGAATCAAATTCTTCACTCCTAGTATGAAGTCTGATCTCTTAGGCATCAAACTAATTTTTTGCCTCACATTCATCAAGGCTGAATGATGAATTCCTAGCTCAAATTAGGAATACTGGCTGAAATGTGATTGGCCAACACATAGAAAGGATCAGGTCAGAGCAGATATGGCCTTTGCTGATGCAGAAGTCAGAAGCCCATTAAAGGAAAGATGACAATTAAAGGTAGGGTAAAACCCAAAAGACAAGTCCTTAAACAAAGTTCTCACTGGAAATGATTTTGATATGTCAATATGTCAGGTACATATCCTACTGCTTCAAGTGTCTGTCCTATTTTTTAAAGACAAAATTTCTTATTGTGTATTAGGTGACTGTCAGAGAAGAACAAAACATCTCCACACATAATGCATGGGATTAAGAGTTTCAGTTTTACTCCCCTGTCACTAGCAGAGAACATCAGATATTTAATACAAAAAAATTATGCTTTGAATCAGAATTATGCTTAAGATACTAGGGTTAAGCACATAAACCCGCACACCACATTCTCCACCTTCAATGAGAAAGGTGGAAATAAAATACAAACAAGTAACTTGGACAGGAGAATTTAAAAGCTACAACTTACTAAATTATTTCTGCAATAGTTATAAATAAGAAAAAATTTTGAATGCCTTGGTGCTGTTCAAAATGGCAGAATCATCAGCAGATACCAAATGTTCAGAGATTACTGCTGGAAAGTTCTCTCAGCAAAATATGATCATAAAAATAAACAATGAAAGAAAGCAAATGAAAAAAACTCTGAAGACTTATATATTATTTCTAGAAAACAAACATAGCATCCTCTACGAATTTTAGGTCTTAATAACTGGTTAGTCTGGCCTCACAGAAGGAGACAAGGGATGCAGAAAGAAATTTAAAAGGACTCCTCCTGCTCTTTTCTGAAGAATGATCTGACTGACATGCTTTCCTGATAATCATTATTTCTCACCAGGGTTATATTTGTTTCTGAGCATACACTGCTGACAATTACAACCAATTATCATTGTTATCAATTAGTTATACTGAAGTGGCAATCAGAAGCCATGAAGCAGGCCCCTAGTATTCTAAGCATCCCAATTTATTTTTTTTTAATTTATGTTCTGTTATTTGGTACTCATTTTTTAAAGTTTAAGCTTTATCTTTTTTCCTCTTTTCATACTTCTTGTCTATATATTTATCAATCCAAGTCACACTGGGAATTTATATCATTAGTGTGATATCATGATATAAAAAGAGTAAGCTATACTAAACAGGCACCAAAGAGAGATATATCTTGCTCACTGACAGACAGACCCATTCAAAAAGGCCTTGTGCTCTGAAGATTCATGTATACACTGAATTTTGCTCAAAGGCCAAAGTGGGCTAAATGTTTCCACAGAGATTTCTGACTGTCAGAAGAATCTTTCCTACAATGCAGGAATAACATAAAAAATTCCTTGCATGCTTATTCTGAGTAACTGCTGGGTGAAAAAAATATAACCCTAGCAACCCTGAACCACTTATGGTAGATACATACTGAAGAGCGTTATCTTCTATCAGCAGAGAGCCACAGGGGAACTAGCTCTCACCATGAAGATCCAGATTTAGGTTCTGCAGATCCTTAATGCTCACAATGCAGTGGCTTTGCAGGTATGGGGTGCTCTGTGCTGAACAAGGCTGTCTCCTTTGGAACAAGGAGACCTTTTGGTGGTATCTGTCAGCTAACCTAACCACAGGCAACCATACAGTAACTACACCCACTTTAACAATGGCAGCTACTACTGCAAATGTTTGTTTTTTTAAACAACAAGTTAGCATGACAAAAAAAAAGAGGAAAAGGCATTCAAAACTTCTGTGAGCATACGGCTAAAAATAACTCAGCCTCAGAAACTCCTGTTTTGTCTTCTTTAAAATCTACAGAATAAAGAGAAAGTAAGTACAGGAATCTTACCAGATAAGGAAGAGAGTGTTTAGTGAGACAATTTTTAAAAAATAAAAAAAAAAAAAAATCTGTGCAGTTAGCAAGCAATAAAAATATTTTTCCATAATAATAAATCAGGGCTCTATAACAAAGCAAGAAAGTCGATATAGGACAGCAAGTATACTCCTTAAAATATATAATTGTTTCTTATCATCTTCAGTGGGTTCCTGAGATTTGATTTTAAAATTTTGCTGCCTTCCCATCTTACTTATAACAATGTATTTAAGTTTCAATTTATAGCAATGCATACTCCTTACGAAATGTAAATCTTGATACTAACTAGAAATTACATACTGTCAGAGTAAAAATGTAATGAGCTCATTTCCGTATGATGTGGGTCTGGATAAAGGAAATGGGTATTTTTAGCATTTGCTTAAAAACGGACTTACAAATTGCAGACTCATTCACACAGCAGTGTGAAAGCATAACGCAAGAGAAGCATTACTTTACAAGAATTTCAGCTTGTCAGCAGTGACTTGAGGAAAGACACTGTTCCATGCAAATCACATTTGATCAGAAAGCCTTTGCATTCAAGTTTACAGATTAACCATTTAATCCCAGGCTCCTAGGCACAATACATTCAAGTGTGCACAAGTGACTGCCAATAACAGCATCATAAAACATGGGCATCCCCCCATAAAAAGAGAGAAATAACATTACATTGATCTAGAAAGATGCATCAGAATCTGATAATACAGACAGATATTGCACTTATGCAAAACATGCTAGTATATGAAAAGGAATAGTCTGATTTCATCAAGACATACCATACAAGAGGAACTAGAAGCACTATGAAGCTTTATACAGTACTTGAGGGATGATGTAAGAGTAAGAGCTATTAGGTCAGCTGGTATCAGTTTTTCTATTTGTGAAACATTCTTAAAAAATGAAACCAGCAAAACTAATTCATTTTTATCTAGTGACAAATATGTGGTCCTTCTAAGACCAGGTTCATAAAGCATTTGACACAAAGTGCTAAGTCTTAAAGAGACCCTAGTGGTGAATAAAGCTGCCTTAATTATGTTCAGGTTTTAGTTAACACACTGACTGTCAGCAGACTATTCCCATCCCGAAGGTTTTGTGAGCTGTAAGAGCTGTCATCCCTCTGCTTATAAAAACCAGTCCTCAGAACATACAGCTCTATACACTGACTGTCTGCATCCCACTCTGACCACTATCCTGAGATCTCTAAACCTATGGCTTCATTCATTACAGGAAAAGTAATAAGTGGAGGGGGGCAGAAGGTAAATTGCACTTAATGCAGAATGTCATCAGATAGCATTCACTTAATGTGAATTAAAAATGTTTGGAGGAAGCTGCAGGTGGCACCTTCACTTTTGCCTTTCAGCTGTCCACCAGAAAATGCTTTGGCTACTCATAATTTCTTGCATTTATTTTGGCAATTTTTGACTCAAGCACTTTTTAGTATTCCCATGCTTGTCAGCTTTAAGGAATATTATCTTTCCTCCAGGACTGGGTGGAGTGATTGTTTAGCAAAAATTCTTAAAGTACCATCACTTTACTGATTACACCACAACTTTGCATACTGAAAGCCACTCTATGCATAAGGCAGTACAAAAAGATTAAAATATATAACCTATTGGAAAAAACAAACCACACTGTGGAACATCCCCAAATCTACACAGATACTTATTCATCTCCCACTACTGCTTTATTCAAACATTCTGGTTTATACTTACAGTGTAGTTGGAACTACAGTGTAGGTGTAGCTGGAACTACAATGTAGTTACAAGGTAGTTGGAACAAAGTCCTGTATGAGGTCTCTAACCTCACACAGGACTTTGAGACTGCTAAATATATTGAACATAAATAGTGACATTTTAAAATGAGTAACAAACACTAAATAACATGAGTAACGATCATGTCACCTGTATGTACAGTTGGCAGAATGCTGAACCATCTCCTATGCTGTTAAAAACACTTTTGAAGAGGAATGCAGGAAGGCTCTCCAGAACTAGATAGTTAATATTTTACTGTCCTCTCTAATCAGCACCACAACTGAGTAAGAGTAATTACTGCTCATTACTACATTCTGAGATCTCCTCCCAAAGGTAACTTGGAAGCATGGGGTTTGGCTGGGAAGGAGTTACAATAATTGTAACTCCTTAAACTTTTATACATTATTGATGAATCAGAGTAGCTAAATTTACCTTTTCTTTTTATTCATCCAGAAGAATCAGAAAAGGAGGAAAAAAAGTTGTGAAAAACATGAAGCATATAAACAGGAATAAACACAGGCAATCATGGAACACAAGTCTTGTGGGCATACAAAGGATTTCAAAAAACAAAAAAGTTAAACAATTGAACTGAAAAAATCTCTAAAATACTTATTTCAAAAATACTAAAAAGTAATAGCAGCACTCACTGCTTGCTTTATTACCATGGATAGGTATTACATAAAAGTAACTTTAAAAAAAAGATTCTTCATTTATCCTAACCCACAAGCACATAAGAAGAAATAATGTTTGTCTTTGATGGAGAAGCCTCACATTGCTGAAGCTACAAAAAAGTATGATTACAAAAGAGCTCATTTACTTTCTCATTTAGAAAAACTACTGCACTGTTTCTAAGACAAGCACCAAAGGTATTTTCAGTGGAAATAATGCATAATTATTTGGAACACAGGAACATAGAGATATATGCATATTTCTGGCAGAGGAAACATGTTTTCAATTATAAATATCTTTCTCTCACCTATTTACCCTTAAAAAAAGAACTTAAGAAGCAGAATTAAAATGATGCACTTAAAATTCAAGTTTAGCTTTACCTGGGATTGAAACTAAATATTTAATACTGGCAGTTATCATAAACACAGTAATTAGTACTTCAAAAAGTGTATGATGACCAATCCATCTTTATAAATATCTGCACATTAAACTCCTTGCTTCATCAGAAATTGACTGTCAACATTCAAACAAAAGGTGATGATTTTCTTTACATTATTGACCAGTCAAGATATCAGTTAATTACCATTTAATCACTTAAAACCAACAACTACTCAGATCATCTTTCAGGTAACTGGCAGCAAGTCTGTGCCCATCCAAACTTTTCAACAATAAAGTTGAAGCAGAACTGCAAAAGACTTCAAGCCATGAACCAGCAACCACAAAAAATTTGAATTGCCATGAAATTTATCCATAGAAAAGGACCATCAAAGTTTATAGACAAGAAGCAGTTAGTAACCACTTGTGCAGTACCCTCAAGCACTGCTTCAGCTGAGATAGCAGCACTCTGTGAAGTCCATAGCTTTAAAATAATAAAAAAATCCCATTAACACACAAGTGTATTTACAGATTTTTAAACTGCTCTCTCACATAGCCCAAAAGACAAACACTGTGCTTGTTCTGCAATAGTATACAGGCTTTTGTGGACTACTCATGTAAGCTCATCAATGCAACCCTCAAACATCCATCTCCTGTCCACAGTTGTGTTTGACCTCTACCCCGTCTAAATTAATTGAACTGATGGAGCAGTTCTCTGAAATTTATACATTATTATTATTAAGCTTCCATTTTCAATACTAAAATAATAAAACCAAAATCCTTTCATGAATATTCTGAATATATGAAGAATGCTAGGATGCTCCCACATAAGGTTCACGATGTCTAAATATTCTGCATTGTAATGACAACATTCCCTTGCTTCACTACTGCCTCCACACCCAAAGGAATTAATTTAAAATTTTGATATAAAACATGTGGTTAGGCTCTCATGAAACACACTAAGGCTTACCTGAACTTTACAGTGACATGAAAACAGTGTAGTGCTTCTGTGAAACCAGAAAAGCTGAATGTACTAAAGCTTTTATAACATTAACTCTACTAACAAAAATTAAGGTATGCATAAAAGCAAACTTTTTCCAATATGCCAAAATTAAAACAATTACAAACATTTTTGATTGGTTGAAACATCACTTAACCTCACAGAAAAACAAAAAAGTTCCAGGATTTTCTCAAACTTCTCATGAAACATGTTTGAGAAACTTGTGTAAAGAAACATCTGTCTGGAAGATGACATTTCACTACTACACATAAGAAGTAAGGTCATACAGAAATTAGAATTTCAAGTAAGTAAATTTGGGCTTGTTAAGAAAGCCTTCTAAAGTAATTTTGCAGCATGGTTTTCAAATATCTTTATTTGCAGACTATTTCAAAACTGTACCTTTGTACAGAGAAACCCTGCCTTTCTTACTTTAGCTTTGTTAACTAAGCTGTTAATCCTGGAGAAATATGCAGGTTTGTAGTTCAGAAGTACCTGTTCTACAATAGAAACTAATCAAGTCATATGTCAACTTCCAAGTTTTTTCCTTTTTTTTTTTTAAAGATGTCTTCCCTGACTGTGCAGATTTGGATACTACTAGTGTAATTGATGAGGCTGCATTCATATTTGGCCCTTCATACCTTTAGCTCAGAAGTCACCTTTCAAAAACATCCTCAACTGAAAGTATTTCACTATCCCAGCTATGATTTTTCCACAGTTCTCAGTATGTCTCCCTAAAAAAGCAATATGCCCAGTCTGTCATCCATTTGAGATAAGCAATCTAAAATAAGGAAAAGTCAAATTACAAATACTTTGGTTTCATTCCACCAACTGATTAACAACAATCATTATTAGGAACTTGTAAATATGATTCAGGCAGCAGTGGAAATGAAAACATTTCTGTAATTTACTTAAAATAGTTCAAAAGAAACTTCAGTCATGAATAGCACATGCTTTATTCAAATTTTCCCAGTATGCTTTTGTTTTTGTAAAAAAGCATCAGAACTTTGATTTTCAGTTTCACATGCACTGTACTTCAAATATTTTGGGGGGTTTGTGGTTTGTTTGTTATTTGGGGGGATGGTGGTGGTTGTTAAGGAAGAGAATAACTTTCAGGACAGGTTAAAGCTGTATGGGAAAAGCACATGTGCTTTGTCAATCCCTGGTATAAATATCCCTCATTTATGAAAGGATAATGAAAAAAGTATTTAATATTCTGTTTTGTTGCCACCAACATATAAAGCATTTTAAAAATCAACATGTTAAGCAGAAAGCCTGCCACACAAATCTCTGTCTACAGGACAGTATTTTCATAGTTCTTTTAAGTTGTAAAGCAAGATGAAAGAACTTTGTGTGATGCTACAAGCATATCATACATATTCCTCCCTACAAGGAAACTTCAACATGAGTACTACTTTAATGCACAGATATGTTTTACCCATTACCTGGATCTTCCTCTCTACCAAGCCTTAATGCTGCCCCCTGCAAAGCTGAATTTCAGATAGTTTCCTTAGAATTAATTCACAATTAACACTTTAATGACAAAAGGTCAGAAAATGTGGTCTTGTTTATGGACACATCTACCTGCTCTAGAGAGACACAGCGCAATTGCAGCCCTCATCTCCCGGAGCATCTCCTGGTTTTTAATTTACCACCTAACACTGTCACTGCATCCAGCATGACACAATTCAGCACTGGATGGAACACACAAACCACAGGCTGGAGACTGTGCCACTGCCGAGGGCCACACTTAAACTTGGTCCAGGTGCTTGTGAGAAAATGTCATTACAGCAGTGATGTGAATCTAAACTCATGAGACTGCTGTGCTCCCCTTCTCAGGGCAGGGCACTCTTAGACTTGACATATAAAGCTAGAGTAAAATTTCAGACTGAAGCCACGATTGAAAGTTTTGTTTTCTATGCAGTTCACTTCAAAATAACTACTTTCTGAGGTCAACTTTTAAAATTCATTTTTCCTAAAATTAAATATAATATGAAATATTGAAAGGCTATTAAGAAAAAAACCTGTGTAATTAATCTTTTAAATCTGTCATGCACAAAAAAATTGCAACATTTTCCCCAGTTAGTTCACTTGAAAACACAAAGTCAACTAAGCAGGAATGCCGAATGTTGTCTCAAAAACTCAAGTACAGCTGATAATTCTCTTCTGATATTTCAACTTAATCATGTACTCACACAATAAAGGGTAAATTCGACACAAAGTCTACCCTACAGGCCAGAACTGAACTAGATCACAAAACAGAAATATCAGTACTACATTTTTCTGCCAGATAAAGCAGCTTCCAGCAAGCTGCAACAAAGTTCGAAGACTTTCTATTTACAAGCAGAATGTGACAGAGCTATTAAGGTATTTTTAGCATTATAATGAAGTCTTTAAAAAAAAGCTGAAGTGAGTCTCCGGGGATGTTATCAAACTGAATGTCACACAGAACATGTGTAAATTGGAGGTTCTAAGAGGTTACTGAGAGTTTATTCCAGCTGACAACACAGAAAAAGTAAAAAGTACAAGTTTTTTATTTCTTTACCAAGCAGCTTTCAAAAATTTGAGGAATGAAAAGCAAAAAAGTTAATATGGTTTTTCAGAGTATTCATCTTCAAGCAAACCTACTTAAGGAACATATCCAAATTTCATTTCTTCTTATGTCCCTCACTTCCACTCTGGATCAATTAAAGAAAAACTAAGGTGCTGGGTGTACTTTGTCAGTGTGGTCATGGACCTCAACCTCAGACATAAACATCTAAGATTTATAGATTAAGATGATGTAAAACATTAAAAAAATCATACCAAGTTTTTAAAAAATAACAATCAAATGGAGTACCTAAAATATTTATATGCAAGTAGAATTTTGAATTTGCTGCTAGAGTACTCTTAGATCAAGTACTAACATTAGAACTAGAGTGGTAACAAGCCTAGAAACATATTAGGTAATACCCAGGCTCTGAAAAACAGCTATTTATGCCAATCCAAAGAAGAAGGGGCCAGAAGCTATCCTAACTTGGGTAGGTAACCTGTTGAAACAGTCCCATGTATCATCTCTGCAGACACAAGGTCAGTTTAACAAGCTCCTATTCCCTACCTAAGTTATTAATTTCTATTTATCCCAACTGATATTGATCTGACTTCAGAACCAAACCCCAAAATACCGCCGTACATTTTGAAACTTTAAGACTGAGACAAGAAAATGGAAAACTGTTGGTCTGGATTTGATCTCCAACCTAATTCATATCGTGCTCCAACAATTTCCCAGGAAAACAAAACAGGATGACACTTCTGACAAGCAAGCTTCTTTTACAGTATACACATGCATTGTAAGACAGATTTATTCCAGTGCAGAAGATCCCCCACATGCAGAAATTAACCATACTAAAGACTACAGTTCTGTAGGATGAAGAAAGTCTTATCACTAAAATAAAGCTGCCAGAGAAGAAACAACAGTCCTCAAAAGCTGAAATTTGTTCTCAACCCAGCAAGATAGCACGAGTTATGACCTTTAGTCAGAAGACTAAATGTATTACAAAGCTTAACACTGAAAGTCATACCACCTTTTTTTTCCTTTCTCAGTTCAAGAAGTTACTCCCAAAAGTAACAACTTCCTTTGTTTCTCATTTATTGTAGGAAGAAAATGTTACATTTCCAGGATAGAAAGGAAACATGTCAGTATGACTAAGCAGAAGAATAGAGCTTACAGAGAACTGCAGACCTTGTGCATTCACAAGGCTCCCAGCTGCACCGTCTGTCGCTCCACAGGACCTCCCCACAGAAGCATCTTTGTAAGTCCAAGCTGCAAGTCCATCCAGCCCAGCATCCTGTCAAACTGCAACTATCTGTGCGTGCTGTGATAAAACCACACCACAAACTCTGAGCAGCTCCTCCCACTAGGTTCTTCCCCACTTTCACCAGCCAATACGTGGCTTCAGCGATGAACGAGAGAGGATACCTCCACGTGAATTTGTCTGAATTATTTTTTATCTGTTTTATCTTTCATCTGTTGGTTTATATGTAGACTGTAGTCTGTAGACTCTAGAAATTGAAGGCATGCCGTGTGAAATGACCCAAGAGGTTTAAAAGATGCTGAGCTGATCTCAGAGAAAAAGTAAAAATTGTGTTCACTCACCACACCACAAAACTAAAAAAACCCCTTATGCTGAAAATAACTGCAGTACAGAACATCGTTAAGATACACTAGAGGTAAATGCCCATTGTTTATTTGAATATATATGCCACCTCTGTGTACAAATATAGCTCAGGGAACAAACCTCCACTGTTCTAAAATAGAAAGATTGTAGGCTGGGGAATACAGTAACTTAAGAAAATTACCATAAAGACACACATATGCCTTGAGCTTCCCACTTCTTCTAAAACCCTCATGCAAGTATTAAAAGAGTTGCAACCATCAAAACTGCTCCTGCAGGCAAGTCAAAAGAGAGGAGAGTGCTCAGGTATCCTCCTGAGGTATTGAGAAAATGCACTCAGCTACAGGTACAGGCTTTGCTTTCCTTATTTTTGCTTTGACTAAGTTTATCTTGAAAAGGTCTTTGACTTCTTGCCAAACTATCAGCATTATTACACAAGAAACATGCAAGAAATTCCACTGTTTCAATGTTCAGAAAATGTTAAACTAGAAATGCCATTATATGCTACTGAATTTAAACTACACTAAGAATTATCCAATGAATTATTCAATGAGTAAGTCCCACTCAAATTAAACTGGCAGAGAGAAAAACCCAAGTGACCTACTTGACCTTTTGGGGACAGAAAAAGGAGAAACTGTAGAACTACAGTTTATGTTAAAACCCTAAACAAAGCTGTCTGTGCCATCAGACATTCAAAACACACATCTGTCAGTGTTATCATGTATATACAACTTAGAAGAGGAGAAGAAAGGCAAACTCCACTTTATGAAGGTTTTCCCTTAGGCAACTATACTAGCAAAAAAAATCTTAAAAATAAGGTCCATTTGCACCATGATATGCTAAAAATTATTTCTAAATTATACAAGAAAAAAACCAGAAAATTATTATAAATACTAAAAACTATTAAAAAACAACAGAAACCCAAAACAAAACAAAAACAAACAAACAAAGCCGCCACCACCACCACCAAAAAACAAAACAAAACCCAAATGAAAACCCCACCAAAAAAAACCCAAACAAATGTCCAGTTAGCTTCCTCCCAAACAGTAAAGTTGTAACAGAAACATTTTGTGTCCTGGAACATGTTCCTTAGAATCTTAGTAGCTCTTCCTGCAGTAGGCATTGAAGTCTCTGACAAAGAGTAAGAAGTCTGTAATTTCCTGCTTCACAAAACTATCAAAACAACTGTCACTTTTTCAGCATTTAACAAGCAGACAGGAACAGATTACTGTACTCAGATGGTGCTAGTGTTTTATTATCTCACTGGAAATGGAACCTCAGCTATGAAGGGAAGCTGGCAGCAGAATTTAAGATAAACAAAACCAAAAAAGCCACCTCAGATTTCTGAGGGAATCTACAATAAAAAGGCAGTCTCCTCCCAAAGCCTAGTGAGAACATGACCAGACACTGATCAAGAAGGATGCATTCTCATAATCTATAAAACACATTAGAGTGGTATTTGTCATAACAGAGACAACATTAAGACAAAGAAAATTACTAATTAAAGTTTCAGAAAGTTTCATAAGGGCTCCTTCTCTTGCAAAGCAAGAGAACAGAAAAGCATTTTGCCGAAGTCAGCTGCATGCTTTCGGTTTCTCTCATCTGACTAAGAAAAAGCCCCTCTCTCTTCTTGCGTTGCAGCTTGCAAAAAATGCTATGAAAAAGAATTTATTAGACAGGCAGATATCTGAAAAACAGAAATTAATTTCAAGCACTGTTAAAATAGCTGAGCATGTCTTAGAAGCAATTTGATTATTACATTTAAAAAAAACTAAAACGGCCAGAAAAGTAAAACTACATCAGTTTGTTTCAAAAACTAGAAGAGGGAAATGTGTGTGTGACTTCATGTTACAAGACTTTTGCACTGGATTGTTCCAAAAAGCATAGTATGCCAGTTGACTTGAAGTACATCATAATTAAATAAACTTGAAAGGTATGATCAGCACAGAACTGAATTTTACAGTCTGATGTCACAGTTCAGCATCTCCTTGGATGGCTTGTTTAAGTAATAAACAATTTACTATAACAGAGCTGTTAAGAACACAACAGGAAGTGTTCTGCTGGAGATGAGGACTTTGTTTTCTTGCACTGCAGAACATACTCACTGGGACTGTTCTCTGTATTACCTCTTGACTTTGCATCAAGTCGAAAGCAAACTCAACATCTCCTAAAGATTCAGCTGCATGAGGTAAGCTACAAATACTGCAAGGTACTTGTTACCTGTAATTCATCTCAGAAAACTTTTATACCAGTAATTTTTAAAGATTTGTAGAAAAAACGCTCCTTAGATCTGCCTTCTTTTTTTAGGGAAAGTTGTTTTCCAGTTCACAAAATGCAAATATTGATCCTATACAGTTATTATCTTTACAGCAAAAGAAAACTTGTGTCATTCACATGTAATACATTTAGTTTGAAAGTAGTATAGTAAAGAAAACATGGTCTAATTTAAGAGATGTTACTATGTAACTAGCAGCAGGACGTTTGATTTACAACTTTTTTCTAGTTTCATGGTGCATTACAAAGTAAGCTACTTATCCATATCCGATGGATATCTTTCATCCATAGCACAACATATCATACTCTCTTCTCAGTCCAGGACCCAATAAGCAAAGAGAGGGGTTTGCATTTATGTAACAGCATTATTTTAAAATCAATGTTTTTACTAAGAAGAAAAAAGATCATGACATCCAGCCCATGAATGGAAGCACTGTTAAAAAAAATTATGATCAATGTGGGAAGCAACTTATCGGAACTTTTTAACATAATTTTATTCAATCAACGTATTGATAATTTTTGTCCCTTATGAAGGGCAGCAAAATACACATGTATGAGAAAAAAAGCGAAAATGTCTATATCTAATCTCAGACACAAATGCACAAGTGCCACTAGTGTCTGGGGGGTGAGGCAGTGGGGGTGGAGAAGAAAATGTTATCTTTGTCTGAATTTTTTTCTCATTCCATATATTCACCAATTATTTATTACAATTTTAACTAAATTCTGATATTCTAATTTATACCCCCTCACTGCTTCATTTGATCATTAAAGGCACAATTTCTAGTGTGAAACATTGTTAAGCTGTCATAAGAACAAGATATATTAGAGCTATTCTGGTACTAATGTTGGGATTTAATTGTACTTCCCAGGACCTCCATGGTAATAGACGCTATTAAGGAGCATTCAATAAATTTCATTAAGTTTTAAACTGAAACATAGGTGTAATTAGGAAAGAATACGCACTTAATTTTAAATCTTGTGTTAGAAAGTTATCTATACCATTTTGCACCTGCAAGAACAACTTTATTTAAATAAGCATAGCACGAGTGTCTGAGCTTTCAGCTAAGAAGCCAGAATCATAAGCCCACCTCCCCAAATCCAGTACAGAACCTAGCTACAGAAATATTTTGTCCATCCTTTTCTCCCTACTGTTTAGTGCAGTGAAGAAAAAAAAAAGGGAAAACACCTGAAAAACCCACAAAGGCAAACACAGAAGAAGAGTCCATAAATGATAATGCTGAAGAGGTCCAGAGTGTTTCAGCAAAGCCAAGTCCTGACTCTTTTCCTTTCCACATCCCGCTGGCAGACACAAATCTTTACCAACACAGACTACAAGTTTCAAGGCTGTCTGAGAAACCATCTTGTGTTACAAAAGGTCCAGCAGATTGATGGTTTGCAAGTGTTGTCATTTCACTTCAGAACTAACCTAAAAGTTCCTAGTGACTGCACAGCACTTAATTCACTGAGATACTCTTTCTGCATTGCAGTTTTAACAGGAATTTCTGAAACTAATGCATATCAGATAGTTTTAACTTCAATTTATTACCCATTTCTCATGAAATCTCATATAGATTTAACCAACACAATGCTCTAAAATTAGAAAGGCAGTAAGTGAATTCTGTGCTTTCAAGGGTGTTTTAATCTGGTTTCCAGAGCCTTTCCACTTCATTTTATTTCAGGGTTCTAAGGGAAGGTTAAACTAACATTGACTGAATTTTCTATTTCTGTTTAAAAACTATCTCATAAATTCTTCATGCAACAACAAATCCTGGTCCATTAAAAAAAAAAGAAAAAAGCAAAACACCAAAACTTATTGGCTCAAACTGGTGGATGAAAGCCAGTTCTCATCACAGACTTTTAACCAAAAGCACCTCAAGCAAGATATGTATTTTGAGAAAAGGAAATTTTCTGCATTATTCTTGGAAGATTCTTAACTACTTCCAACTTCAAAGTAATTATGTAAATAACATTTAATAATGTGTACTCATTCCTTAACAAGCCAGAATAAACCACATCAGTTGGAGAAACTGGCTGATAAATCCACTCTTCTGGTGCTTTGTTCCCACTGTCAGCTTTGAAAAAAACGGGCACTACATTTCTGAAAAACATGTAAGACTACTAGTGACTATTTTCCTGTATTGTTCCCTTCCCTTCCTCCACATTAAAACAGCTTTCCAATTCATATCAAAGCATGCAAGGAGCAGTTTCATTTTATAAAAAATGTCAAGGTCCCAAAGCTGTTTCCAAATTTAGGCTTCACATTTAAGTAACTAAATCTGTATTTCAGCTGTATTCAAAACCAACCCTTACTTTCAGCATAAGCAGTTCTAGTTAAAGACGGCAGAGTAATGAAAAAATAACAGAAGAGGCATTTCTTTCCAGAGAACACATAAATCAAATACCAACATGAGAAATTCAGAACTATTAAAAATGTAACTAAAAATTAAAAACTATTAAAAAAATTAGTAACTAAAATGAGGTTTCTTTTTTTTCCTGTATGAACATTTAGACAAAAGCATATCAACCTAGAAAACAGCAATATAAGACAATAACGTGTTTTAAAACTACAGTATTAAAAAAAAAACCAAAACAAAAAAAAAACAACAAAACAAAACAAATCACTGAATAAGGGATATGAGAGTTATTTTGGAAAGGAGCTCACAGTAAAAATGAGACTACAATGAACGAGAATCCAACTGGATATAAAAAAAAAAAGAAAAAAACCCAAACCAAAACAAGACAAACAAA
Organism: Calcarius lapponicus; assembly: GCA_039654755.1. Taxonomy (NCBI): domain Eukaryota; kingdom Metazoa; phylum Chordata; class Aves; order Passeriformes; family Fringillidae; genus Calcarius; species Calcarius lapponicus. The sequence continues at coordinate 18,957,962 of CM077481.1, read as the reverse complement.
CAAATAAACAGAAAACAAACAAACAAAAAAAAAAAACAAGAGGAATTTGCTAGTTTGATAGTTTGAAGTTTTGGTATGGTTTCTGAGCCTTTTACAAGTACCAGCAAGTACTTAAGGCACAGGTGAGGCCCAGCTCATTTAATCCATTTTTGATTTGATGAAGCCAAACTCATCCAGACCTGATTTCTGTAATTTTTTATATCCACAATTATGTTAAAGTATCTTCAGAAAGTAAAAATCTAAATTGCACAGTTCAAAAGAGTATTTATCCTTGTGCTTTATTATTTAATTCCTGCTGAAACAAATTCCTCACTCTTTGTATTAGACTCATTTGACCAATCTACAGATTTTAAAGTGACTTCATGCATTTGCCAGCAGCCATAACTGACTTTATTCAAAATTAAGTGGAAGGAAAATGGAGAGTTAATTATATTCAAGAAAATTAAGTCTTATTTGGAAAGATGAGATTGTCCCATCTGCCTTAATAAAGTTTTCCTTCAAGTTTCATGGGTGTTTTTTTAACAATCATAGGTGAAATCTCAGTTTTGTGTTGTCCATATTTCCATAACCTGTTGGAGGATTTAATATCAGAATCCATAAAAAAAAATCAGTATAGCTTAAGCCACAATGTTGTTTTTTAAAGCAACATATTTAAACATAGGAAACACAAACTAGGACTTGAAGAGATAGTAATGGATATCATAAAAATATGGGAAATAAAAGCCCAAGATTTCACTGAACCAACTTAAAAAGGGTAAATTATGCTACTTGTTGTAGAGGAAGTACCTTTCACTCAAAGGAAATCAGTAACAACAACTAAACCTGAAGTCCCTGAGGTGCTACCTAGAAACTCATCAGCACTGATTCAGCACATGAAATGGTAAAGCAGCAACAAATTAAAACAGACTACCAAGAAGTCTGAGCATCATGGCAGCTTTATGAGTTAAGAGTTCCCCTTGTGACTACCCCACTGCTGTGACTTTTCTAAAAGGACTTTCAGCTTCAGTTGAAACAATGTGACACAGTAATAATTCTATCCCAGAATTTGTCTGATTATTCCAATTTCATAATCCCATTTAATTTTATTTCCTTTTCTACACCATGTAAGGGTTTTTTTTTCCTTTAAAAGAAAAAAAACTGGAGGAAAGATGTCTATACCTCTATAAAAGAGTATATAGGTATACCTCTATACCTCTTACAACTTACAAGGTTGCCAGTTTAATGGTATATTCACATATTCAGAGTTTAAAAGGACTCATATAAAATCAACGCATGATCAGATGTCTTAAAAGTTTAACCACCACCACTGAAACACATTTGCAATATGCTCATTTTACAGCCAAAAGAATACTATACTGAAAGACCTCTACAAGACAAATGCCTAAGAAAAAGAGAACAAAAAAGCATTTTCTATAACACGCAGATAACTTACTAAACTTTAATTTAAAATATTCAAAGATCAGGCAAATATTTGTGATCACTAAAGATGTCACACTAATTTTATTTCTTACCATGAAAACTTGTTTGTCAGCAGGAATGTCTCAAATATGGGACAGTAACTGGCTTTCCCAGTCTCACTTCTTTAAGGAGGTGTGCAAGTGCTTTTCAAATCATTATGGAACCACTATAATATATAAAAGTCCAGAAATATACACTAGTTTCCAGGACACATTGGTGTAACTGTAGCTGGGGGAAAGTCTGCATGTGAAACGAGTTGTGACCTTGTGACTTACTAATGGATGTTTATGGAAATACTTTTCTCAACAAGTTAATCTTTTACTAGGTACTGGAGTGACCTGACTGTGAACTAGAAGCTGAAGACTCATGTCACCCATTGAATTAATTGCTACATTAAAATGACAGGCAACCTGGGACAAGCGAAGGGTGACAGAGCCCCAAGCCCATGCAGACATCAGAAAGAAAACACGCCTTTGAAGTGTTTTGAACAAGGCTGACTGCAGCCCAGAACCAGTGAAGAACACACTGTCACGTAATCCTGTCCTGGAAAACCAAAAGGCATTTGCATAGTCAGCCTCAGGAACACTCAGATGTGTAACACAAACTGTAACACTCTGAACAGTCTCCACAGGGAAGGTCACCACTTTCAGGAGACAGACTTCCCATACTTGCTTAGTATGTCTGGGTTAAGCATTAGCTAGCCAGTCATGCACCTACACAAAATTATAAACAAGCTGCTGTACGAACATGGAAGAGCAGAGTTCTCAATTCTTACTCCTTGGCTGCCCACTCACAACAACTGAAAGACCAATGCAGTTACACAGAAAGGGTTAAGAATTTTAAATCCGGTCCTTATAGATTATTTTAGCAAGTGCAAATAAGTATACAGTAGCCCAACAAACCCTTATCAAAAGTCACCATGGTAAGAACTAACCACTTCCCTTGTGAGAGCCAGCTTCATCCCCTCCCAGTTATAAAAACATGGCATTTATTTGAACATGGAAAGGGAGTAACAGTGCTAGACCCATATTGTCTCATTTCCTATTTCCTTTTAAGTATCAAAATGCAGGTCTTTTCACAATGAGATTCAGAAATGCAATGAAGCATACATTGGGCCTTCAGGAGATAAAGTGAAATGCTGGTTCACTAAAATGAACTTAATGGGAGAAAAAGAGCATTTTTTCCTCCCTCAAAGTGGTTATAAAGAAACATGAGGAAAGATTGGTCAGATTGACAGTAAAAAAAATGCCAAAACCATGCCCAATAATAACTGCACCAAAAAACTTTGACTGCATAATTATTTGTGGTTTCAAGCAAAATCCAGCAGTTTAAAAATGTTAATAGCGCAAAATCCATATGCCTATTCTGTAGCGCCACCAAATCAGAAATTTATTTGTCACAATGTCTCATGCACAAATATTTTGAGATCTGGAAGCAACAGTGTTTTCTCAACCAGAGATTAACTGACAATATGAAAAAAAGAGCCTTCCTAAGGCAACAGCTCTCATAACACAAGCTGTGTTCTCCCCACAGAGGGGAGACACAACACAGTTGGTCCTAAGTAGTATAACCAGTTGAGCTCTTTTGCACAGATGACATGTCACATTTCTGAAAATGCTGCTGTAGTATAAATCAGTCCTGCATCTGGTTTTGGCTTTGTTCTAATCCAGTTTGCCTGCTTACTAGTTGTGCGAATCAGAGCTTTACCACTTTTGGCTCTATGATCAGAAAACCATAATATAGATTTTGTACCAATGTTAACCTGAGAAGGTAAATTTCTTCAGTAGTCTTTCCCCTCACAAATATGAATGGAACAGACCTGAATTATTTCCCAATAAGCTGGATGAAACAAACGGAGTATTTTTTTCAAAATCTTACAGCTCTGTAAGTCTACTATTCATAGCTACAGGTCCTAGGTACATTAAAGAAACAGTCACCATCTTACCACCTGCAACATTGTATCCTTTCAGTCCAGGTTTTAATCATGACAAACCCATGGGTTTTAGATATTTAACAAATCAGTATGCACCAAAAACTATCAGCATAGCCTAGGCAAAAGCAACTTAAAGTGTGCTAATTAAAACATTCACTTCTATGTAGAGGTTCTGTTACAGCCAGGAGGTCTTGCAGTTTGTAGCACATACTACATAACCAAATGTTGCATCTTTCGTTTTCCCTCCCAAGTTCCACAGAAGTACGGAGTGCCTGAAGCATCAGAGGCATTCTGCTCGCTAACTTTACAAGTCCTAGAAAAAGTTTTATGTAGCTGCGTGCCACAAGCTGCAGAGAACTTACCTAGCCACTGTGAGTACAATAGATATGGCAGTTTCATCCTGCTGCCAGCTGCTACACAGCTGATAAGCAGAGAAAGCTCATTCAGAACCCTGACAGAGCCACGTGTAATTCCAAGGTGGGCATAATGGTAAATTCAGGCGCTGATTTTCCTCTGAAGAGGAATTTATGTTTTGAACAAAGCCCACACTAGATAGTCACATACTTAGTGATAAACTGCTTTATTTCAGGCTGAGGTACCAATATTACAAATATGGTAGATACACATGAACTGAACAGTTGCACGCAAAAATACCAATAAAGCCTTATAAGGCTCCACCACTGTTTAAGGTTTTTCCTAGAGGCTCACTCACAAAATTAAAATCTGAGTTTTTGTCCAAGTCCTAGCTATTTAGGTCTCAACTACTTATGCTCATGCAAGTATGTTAAATACAGCTGAAATACTAATGCATACAGCTAAGCTGCTTCCTGGGAAGAAATACTTTCAAAAAATGATTTGTCAAATAAGAAAAAGTGAAAGACCTATTTTGATGAAGCTCCTATGGAACTCTGTCTACATGATAGAAACTGGCAGATTTCCTACTAGTTCCCCTTGCTAGTTCCTCAACAGTCTACCCGGTAGGCTGAAAGGAAGCCAAAAATCTAAAAGTTCTGGCTGTGCTCTCCCCTGCAGTCTTGATTCCCAGGGTCTACAAGTGGCTTGCCCTGGCACTGGACCTCTATTCTCATTTGCAGTCAATTTTAAAATAAAGGAATGCAGTTATTATGTAGCTGATTTCGAAGTGTCAAAGCAATTTTCCTTCTCCACTTGGCTTTGCTGGTCATCCTCGCTAGCAGCAGCAGAAATGTAAAACTCTGCCACAAACATGCAACTCAGAGCAGGTCAGAACAAGCTAACAGTAGAGCATACTAATTTACTGCTGAGACACCAGGGAGAATTAAATACTTCAGCACATTTACCAGGACAAGACAGTTTACTGTTGTACCTGAACGTGCTGGAACTTAACCACACGATTAAAAGACAAATCTTACAATACAGTAGCACTGTTCTGCTTACCATACATACACTTAACTTTTCATAAAAGAGCTAATCTATACTTCAGAGTTTTCAATATAAATAAGAATTTCAATATCAAGTATAACTTGTGAGTTAACAAATGAGTTTAGAAAGATGAACAGTAAGCAGTTTCATTAGTTTACTACCATAGTTTACCATAGTTTATAGTTTCAATAGTTTACCACCATACTCAGCTTGGTTAAAGACACTATTTTTCTGAGAACTGCCACTTTTCTCAAAGGTTTGTGACATTATAAGTAAACTGTATCCCAAAGAGCAATAGCCAAGGAAACTTACTGTCACTGTTTTATTTGGAACAGACAGTAAACATTTGAATGAGATGTCATCAAGACCTTTTTCAAGGACATGTCAACGGGCAATGTTCAGATCAAACCTTTCCAACATTTTTTTTTTCTTCAGAAAGGGAAGTCCATCTTCTACTGTAGAAGACAGACAGGATTTGCAGAGCAGTCTAGGAGTCTGCAAATCCTGACTTCTCTCCTTTCATGGAATAAAAAAAAAAACCCTCAGACTGAGAAATTCATTTTGGCTAAAATAATGAGCATTTCTCAGGTAAAGGGAACACCTGACATTTTTTACATTATACTCTGGTACTTTCTAAGCCCTTTTCCTATATTTTCCATTCCTAAGAGAGTCAACTTGGACCCACTGGGCTTTGAAGTATCTATACAAGAAAAAAGCATTCTTTTTCAGAATTGAATCCTTTGCTACCAGCAATATAGCAGAAATGAGTGACAACAGTAACCACATTGAACAGAGGATGCTGGCATGCAGCATAGGCCAAATGCAATGAGCAGGCACAAATCTCCCGGGTCAAACACTTTGCCAACCCACACCTTTCCTCACTCAGCTTGACGAGTGTATCAATATATGCTGGTTTACAATGTTGAAAACATCCTTACATGAAAACACCTTACAACTTTGAAAAGAAGGAAGATATCTTAGTTTAATTGCAAATATTTCCTATTTTATTATGTGCCCTCTCACCACAAAAAAGGGCTCAGTCTGCATGGTAGTCTTCACAGTGAGAGAAACCCAGGAGATCCAACTTTTCCATACTGGTTTGGCATAAGGCATTTCTAAAATGACAACACTGAAGCCACCTACATTGCTCTCTGCCAGAACTCTGCATGGCTTCAGGTGTCTCATTTTATACTTTCTTGTCCACAAGGCTGGAGGGGAGTGAAGTGGGAAGCTTCTTCTCCCTCTTCTTGTACTACTGGCTTAGAGCAAATGCAGGACAATCTGCAAGTCCTTAAGATCTCTTTTCCATGTACCCCTGCTCTTCCTCCCAAGAGCCTCTGGGAAGGGTTAGAAACGTGCAGTTGCAACTCAGTAAATTCTTCTCCAGGGAACAAACTCAAACTTTTAGTTAATTTTAGGAAGATGTTTGAAGTGTGTAAACAAGGCTGTGTGGAGCAGAACGTACGAGGCCACCAGCCCTAGCCCTAACCCTGGAGGTTCAAAGAGAAAGCAAGTGATCCTGGTTACTGTGACCCTGCCAGAAACCAGGACCCACCCCCGGCAGGCAGATACTGAAAAGCTTGGCTGCATTTAGTGGGCATTTTAGAAATAGTTTCCACACCATGGAAAACCTAATAGAAACCTCAAAGCCCTCGCACTTTCTACAGGCTGGGACATTTGATTTGCCTGCAGAGATCAGGAGACCTACTGTAATAAGCTGTTCATTACAAATCAATGCAGAATTTACAGTTAAAAATCCCAAAAATCAATGTTAATTCTATCTTTACAGGAGAAGCCATTTTGTGGATCAATATAGAGGCACTTACTGAATTATCTTTTTAAAAATAAACTTATGTATATCAGTACAGTTTTAAGAATAACTCCATCCAGCTCCATACAATTAAAAACTAACTCTTCACTCTTCCATTTCAAGTATGAACTGTGAAAGAACTTTACCCAATTACAGAAGCCACTCCCTATGTTTTATTTACAGGAATAATCTAACAAAATATAAGGCAAAACAGGTCCTTAATATGAAAGTTGAGTTATCCCAAGTTTTTAAGAATACATTAACGCTGTCTCAGCAAGCTTCCATGCTAATCAAAACTGCAATAATTTCTTACATAAAGCAAAGAAATCTGTAATCCTGTAGCCTAGAGTTTTGCAGAGGCATTTCCTTTAGTGAAATAACAAACATCTCAGATATTTACTTATGGAATTATTTAAAACTCTAATTATAGATGCAATGCTAAAGTTAAAACCTTCAATCAGAGAAAAAAGATTGAAAATACTGTTATTATCAGACCTTGCAACTCCACCGTCTAAACCCATGAAAGAAACCAAAAAATAAACAAAAAAAAGATAAACAGAAAAACTGCCACTGACTACACAAGAATTTTCAAACTACATATTCAGCAACCAGAAATTAAAAGTACAGTCATAATTCAAAGCAATAACAATATTGTCTTAGCCATGGTGGCAAACAAACACCAGCCTGCTAGAGTGTCTTAATCTGACAAGCTCAATAAATTGTACATGAGCTGTAAGCTTCACCACACCTTTGACAGATACTTACATTTCTGTATACATCTCCAAATGCAGAGCACTTACATATTATCTGAAGACAAAATATCATCCATTGACCTTAGAAGCCTCCATTTTAAAGAATACTAAGAATTACTAAAATTATATTGTGCAGACATTTTATTTGCAGTAGAATGAGAGGTAATATAAACAATTTGTATAAAAAAAAACCCTTAACTGTTTCTCAATTTGTTATGACAAATTAGGGTTAGGGTTTTTTTTCCCCCTTCAGCATTTTAAATATCTAGACCAAGCTCTTTCAGCATCCAAAAGGAACAGTCCTGGAGACAGAAAGACCATGGTTATATATTCAAAAATCATCAGGCTGTAAGATGGTATTTCAGAGAAATAGCTACTGAAATGAAACACATATATGCACACCTTTGAGGGTGAACAGCCAGCTCCCAAAAGTACCCGATCATCACTGCTGACGGCTGAGTAAGAACTCATTTCAGTTTGCTCAAAAGCAAGATGACTGGAGGCTCAAGAAAAGGATGGGGAAGAGCTCAGAAAACAAGATGTCAGATGTGGCCAGATGTCAGTGAGGTCAAGCAGATGCAACTCACTTCCCAGCACTCTATTTCCACCTTCCATAGGGACCCTGGACAAGGAGCTGCAGTACAAGAGCAGGATGGGAAATACTAGGAAAGAACTGAAGTTGTCCAGCATAATAATCACATTAGCAGTCACTGAACTACTAATTCAAATACTAGGACAAGAGAGATGAGAGCAGACAGTATTATGTTATATTTCCATGAATGATTTGAATAGTTTACACTTCACAGACACAATGAAATATATGGAGACACTGTGAAACAAAGGCAGACTGTCTTGAATTACAGTTTAATCTCACAAATAGGAATACTCCATGACATTTTAAGTTTAAAGAAAAAACCCCGCTTTCTGCAAACATCTTAAAATATTTAATCATCACATGCTGAACACTATTAAAAAAACCCCTGGACATTAACAAGCCAAAAAAGAGAGGGACTGATGCCTCTATCACCTTTTATTATGACAATTTGAAAACTATTTCATCCATTTCCAGACAGAATGTAAATAATTTCAAATTTCAAGTTGCTCTTAGATAGCAAGTAAATAGAGCTGCTGTGTTTTCAAGACATTTTACAGCCAATAGTCAACAAAACTGATCTTCTAAAAGCACACCAAGAAACAAACAACTGCAACAAAATACAGCAAACAAACCCCCAAAACTCAACAAAAATAAAAAACCCAAATCCTACAATCCAAGAAACAGACCAAAAAAAAAACCCAACCAAAACCCCATAACCCCTCCCCCCACCAGTAACAAACCAAACCAAAACCCCCTCAAAACTCCAAGCATACGGGGAAAAAAAATAGTCAAGACACTTCAGCACCAACCAGAACACTCCAGTTCTACTTGCGCAGTGTGAGACTGCAGAGCGGAAGCAACCCTTCAGGCAATACACTCAGCCTTCGGGTAAAGATAAAAAGGGAGGGTAGCAACAGAAAGCAGCTCTCCACTTAACCACGTTCTCCTAGTCATACAGAGACAAGTAATGAAGCCCTTTAAAAGGCTTTCTGTCCACTCTGCCTTAAGAAAAAGAATGAACTGTAATTCTAGAGCTTTAAGTGAGCACACAGCAGATAAAAAGTAAATTAAGATGACCCTTGGGTCTCTGCAGAGAATCGTCTGAGAACACTCAGATTAGCCTCAGAAACTCAGAACTCAAACCAGATCCGTCCTCTTATCACCACTTCTGCTGAAAACTAGCTTTACAAGTTTGTTTGAAAAACAGCTACATGGCAACCTATAATTTGTATTTTAAACAAGCTTAAGTCAAGTTTCACCAATACTGGAAGCCAGTGAAAGCCAAGAGAAGCATTCCCATAGTCATTACACCCCCAGATGCCTTTTTCTACTCATGCCTCCCTGCAGCAGCATAAATCTCTGCACAGCTGCACCATTACTTTTGAAAACACTAGTACACTAAGAGGTCTTGTGAAGTTCAAATCCATCATACAGAAGGAAAAACTGGTCTTCAAATCTTGTGCACTACATGTTCAGCCTTTGGGTAAGATATGACTGCACACATCTACACACAGGTATTGCACTGAGCAGACTTAGACTCCACTGAGTGACAGTAGAGACTGAACCTTTAGTATCACTAAATCCAATGAGACAGAAAGCTCCAGATTAGTTAGTTACAATCTATTTACTTTGCACAGGAACAAAGAAACTGCCATACCAGATCAGACCATTTAAGCAGAACCCTACCACTTGCAATAACTAAGAGTGATAAAAATCAGACATGGTAGAGGGTGACCCTCTTCCAAAAGTACTCCCAAGCCACAGAGCTCAGAAGAGGTAGAAAGGTAATCTTCTCTCACCACAGTATCGGCTCAAACTGGAAGCAGAAAATTTGGTAGCTTATTTACATAGATAGTAATAAATATCGAGCATTAGAGACTTGGATAAAATACATAATTATATTTTACCTTATCTGAGAATAGCCAAGATCAATAATAAGATATAATTTTCTTACCTTAGCTACATTCTGACAGGAACAGAGAAAGTTTGCATTTCAGTGACAAAAAAATCCTTGGCCATGCTGCACAGTCACTGTAGATGCTCTCCTGTTCCCACTACAACTCCCATGAATGCTTCCTCTGTTAGAAGCATTCATGTCCTCCTTTGAAAGTCATCAAAGGTGCTACAAATTGATAAACAGGGCTGAAACTGATGAGCTTTTACTAGCACATTTGTACATACAGACAAAACTTCAGTTTTACAGTGTGACTTTGGTGTCTCTAGCATGTGTCAGACGGCCACTGCAGAAAAATACAGTATAAACATCTACAAGGGGAGCCTTGCAGCTGAACTATCTAGCACATGCCTTTTCAAACACCTAATTTTCATGGAAGTCACAAAATATGTGGTTACAACACACAGATAAACTGCACCATTTATGTCCTTTCATTTTTATAAAAACATGATTGCAGCAATATAAACTAATGCTGTACTTGAGGAAGTAATAAGGTATCTACACCAATTTCAGACACAAACATCACTTAAAGGTCTGGATGTTTTAAAAGCATATTGTTAAGCTCACAGAGAAGGAAGTGCACTTTACCTCCAGGGATTTCCCTCATGCAACAAGAAATCACGCTACAGTTATCAATGAATTCACTATTTGCCTCTTGTTATGAACAAAAACAATATATTGACAGTAAACAATATATATGGGATAAAAGATCTGAAGTGCTTTATCATGTTGAAGCTGCAATTCCTAGGAAACAGCTCCCTTCTTCTCTTACAGTGATATAAGATAGCTTACTTAGCCTTCACTGTTTTTACTGAAAATATTCACTCTACTGCCTGACATGCAGAATGCTTGAGAGCTTGAAGGAAAAAGGTAATATTTACATCTGTAATTCAACAGCAGTCAGTTTCCCTTCTCAGGTTCATTTTGATGCTCAAGAAGTTCTTCCAGCATAAACAGAAACAGAGAATCTATTTTAAAGGAAGTAACTGTAATACCAAGGAGACTGATAGGGGGACTTTGGAGCAAGCATAATATCTTCGAACTAATAGTAGATCCTTATAGGAAAGTACAACTAACTGCATTCAAAGCTTCCCCGATAAAACATTCTTTAAATTATGCCTTTAAGTTTTCCTCTTAATAAATATCTGGGCAACAGCTGCCCCGGCAAATTTAATGTGTATTACTGTTACATATAAATTAGGCTCTCTCCTCCAGCTGAAACAAGTCAATATTAAAATGAGGACAGATAGATGTTTTAAATTTTTAAGCACCTTGATAAAGTATTATTTGGTCTAATATCTGTTTATTGGTAATACAGCACACAGAATTACGGAGATACTCTACCCATAAATGAGCATTTATGGGTATTTCTGAAGGACAATCATTGTTAAAATTGTCATGTATTTTCAACTGCCCTTATAATAAACTCAAAGCAGACTCACTGAAACACTTAAGAGAAAAGCTTTTGGCATTCAGTATTTTCTAAGATTTGTTAACATTCCTGGTCAAATAGCATAAAGTGCTCACAAGTATTTTAACCTGTATACACACTCAACACATTGATTTGGCCAAATGCAGGTACCTAAAAGTAAGCAAAATTGTCCATGTGAAAAGGAAAAAAAATTCCACAGCTGCTTTGTCATTGCTGCTGTGGGACCAACTAGCAAGGATGGACACAGTGTTTCACGGATGCGACATACATTGACCTTCCTGCGTCTCCAACATCAAGCCTGACTCCCACTTGCTATCACCATGAGACTCAGCCTCCTCAAACATATTCTAATATTCTTTTTTTTTTCTTGAAAGCCATGAAACATGATACAACTGTATTACAATAGGCAGTACATTACAATATCATAACTTTATAAAAACAAAGGTGGTGCTAAGAGTTTATAAAAAGGCACTCACTAAAAGGTGTACAAATGTTCCCCAAAACATTTATAATTTCCTGCTAATCCTTCTGTAAGTACAGAGCCATTTCTTATCTGCACAACCACACCATAACAAGTATTTTACACTGCCCTAGGAACAGGCCAAAATCCATCTGAATTGCTGAGAATACATATAAACAGGACATTGGTCTAGAAAACCGTTCTTATTACAGTACTCCTGTGGTAATTCAACCTTTAAAAAATACTCCTGAGGTTTGACTGACATAAGACACAACTAAAAAGAACACACAAGCCATACGTCCAAACAGGAATTATATTTTTATGAGGTTTAAATGATAAGCCAAACTATAAGGCACCATTAAAATAGGTCCCTGGATGCTAATACTAAGTTCTTAAACTACAGAGTCAACATCAGATAAAACCTTACAAGAGATCCAGATGAAATTGTCATCTTCACGTCAAAATTACTTGGTCATACTGCAGTGCCTACACACACGTACACCAGTAAGACCCAGCGAGTTAAAACTGAAATGTGGTCCAAAGTACTTAAACTGCTTCACTGCGGGCATAAGTTCGCTTTCAACCTGAATACTTGCACACATGTTAAACAGGCAAAATAGTGGCAGATCACAAGAAAGTGGACTTATCAATTAATACATATAGAGGGCAAACACAGGATGCAAACACCAGAGCACTGAATACAACCACTGAAATTTATCACCTAGACTAAGCCACGATAAAATTACCTTCTCCTAGAAAAACAGCGAGGATATTTATGCTTCAAAGTCTTTCCTCTTCTAACTAAAATAAATCAGTTTTGCATTATCGCGAAGCTGCAAACTAGAATCTGACTTCGGAGAAGTCGGGGGCAGGGGGGGAGAAGGGGAAAATAAAAACATAATAAAGTCAATTACTCAGTTTTGCAACAAAGTGCTCGGGCAGCGCTCGGGGAGCCCTCAGGGCAGGCGCTCAGCCGCCGCCCGGCCCCGGCCGCGGCCCCGCGGGTAGCTCCGCGCTCCGAGCCCCAATGGCTGCTGACACATCCGGCCCCGGCCCCGCCACCGCCCCGAGCTCACACTTCAAAGCCTTTCGGGCTCCGGCCGAAGTCAAGCACAAACGCACCCCGCAGCCAGGCGGGCCGCCCCCCGCGGCTCGGCTCGGCTCCCGCGCAGCCCCGCGCCGCTGACAGCTGCGGCCGGTGGGGCAGCCCGGCCCGGCCGTGCCCCTCCCTCAGTCCCGGACCAGGTGCCCCGGGGGAAGGCGGGCGAGCTCTGCTCGCCGCGCCCCAGCGCTGCGCTCCGCGGCTGCTCCCGCCGCCCCCGCATCCGCTACCGGCCCGCGGCCAGGGGGGAACGGGGCGGCGGAGCCCGCCCGGAGCCCCGTCCGCGGGAACAGCCCCGACGCCGCCGCTGTCACGCAGCGCCCGCCGGGACCGAACCTTGCCCGCCCCTCCAGCCGTAGGCACCCCTCACCTCGCGGCGGGGGACGGCTCCATCCTCCGCTCCGCGGCGGGGTCCGTCCCCGCCGGGCTCCCCGCCGGCAGCGGCTCCAGGAGCTCGGCGCAGCGGCTGGGGGAGGCAGCCGGGCTGGCGGGGCTGGAGCGGGGCGGCCCGGGCAGGTAGTGGAGCAGCAGCGTCTCGGGGGGCTCCGGCGAGGAGGAGGAGGAAGAGGAGGAGGCGGCCGGGGCGGCGGCGAGGAAGAGGGGCGCCTCCGGCAGCCGGTCCAGCTCCACGCTCCGCACTTTGCGCAGCTGCTTCCGTCTCCAGTCAGAGCGCTGTTCTCGGCTGCCGCCGCCCGCCTCCCGCAAGAGCCCCCCGCCGCTCCCGGCGACGCTCCCCGCCACCGCGCCGCCTTTCAGGCTCCCGCAGGCGGCGGCGGCGGCCGCCTCCGCGCCGCCGCCCGAGGATAATCCCGATGACGAGGCGCGATCCCCCGCCGCCGCCGCCATTTTCTCTGTCGGGTCACATCGGGCTCCCGAGCACCGGGGGCCGCCGGCGGACAGCGCGCTGCGCAAACGGCGCCGCCTGCGCAAACGGCGTAGGGCGGGGGCGGACGGCGGGCGCGGATTGGCGGCGGCGGGCGCCGGGGGCGGGGCCGCGCCCGTAGGTGCCGCGGGGCCGCGCCCCGCCCGCCCCCGCGCAGGTGTCGGGAGGGGGCGGGAGCCGGGCGGGCGCCGCGCCTGCTGCCGCCACCGCTGCTGCTCCGCGGGGCCGGGGCTGGGGCTGCGGCCGGGGCTGGAGCCGGACGGGGTCCGTCCGTGCGGCCGAGCCGAGCCCGGGAGCCGGTGGAGGCGCCAAGCGCGGCCCCGCCCCCAGGCGGCCCTCCCCACGTGTGGGAGAGCGGCGGGGGCTCCGCCGGCCCCGGGGCGGGTACGGCGGGCCGGGCGGGCCGGGCTCCCCCGTGCGGGGCCCGGAGAAGCCTTTCCCGGGTCTCGGAGCGCTCCCGCTCGCACCCCCGTAATGTGAGCCTCTCCTGTCCCCAGCATTGCCCTGGCAGCCGGCGAGCGGCCGGAGGAGCGGAGCGCCCGCGGTGCCTCGCTGCGTGCAGCCGAGGAATCGCCTCTCCAGCGTGGCCCTGCTCACCTGGCCGTCCCTCTCTGGAGTCAGTAGGAAATTAAATGCACATCCTCGCTCGCAGCCTCCGCGCGTCCTTCGCCGGGCTGCCCTCAGTGGGCCGGCGCCGCTCCCCCCATCCTCAGGTCCTCCTGCTCTGTGTCTGCGAACGACGGGGAAGCGTGAATGTCCCGGAGCACGCCCGCCTCCATGTGTGCGCAGGAATGCACATGCAGATGGGTTATACCCTGCCGCGCACACCTACCGCTGCGGCTGTTTCCCGAGAGACTGCGAGGGAGAAGAAAGGCAGGAGACATCACATGACCGAACCTTGGGAGGTTCAAGTAAATTTTCTACTTGTCGGGATTTTCGCTCGACCGCATTGGGGTGGTTTTACTTTTTGATCTGAGATGAGAAAACGAAAACCGAATATTGCTATGCATACAAGGTTGTTTTCAGGATGGTGTGGTTTTTAGATAAAGTAGAAGTCACGCAGTTCAAAGCACTTAAGCTGAATATTTCAGGCTTATTTCTCAGAATTTGGTGTAACATCCAAGTGTAACATTAACTAAGCATCTCAACAATGATTATTAGTATGGTCAATTTTCTAGGATCTGTGATCTCATCTGAAGCGCCAGTTGAGTGAGAATTACCTTCTAACAGAAAGCAGATTCTTTCTTGCCTTTCATATGATCAGAGGCTGGCCTAAACATAGGGTCTTTGCTGAAGGATGTGATGAGGAGATAGCAAGAGGTTTTTCCCTCTAGACAAAACCCTGAGGACACTCTTTGTACTCTATATAGTTGCATATAGAATAATAGCAGTAGGTAAGGCCTTGAGATCACACTGAGTGAATTATTTAGGTGGCCTGCCAAGATGCCACACTACAACTGTCCCTGTGCAAGTTTTTCAGTGAAGGATGCTGTGAGAAGGTCATTTGCATTCATTATCACCTTGCAAGTACGGTTTCTTTGGGATAAGCAGATCATCTAATATTCTCTTGTAATGTACAACTCGGAGATACAAATTAATTCTGAGTTTCATAAAGGTAGCACTTGACACTTAAAGCCTCTGCTGCAAATTAGAGTTTTCTGAAAGATTGCTAGACCAAGACACATTGACAAAGTGAGTGTGTTACTCATGGAAATAAGATAACAAAGTATCCACTTTGCAGACACAGCATGAAATTAGTCCCATGCAAATCAGTGCACTATTACATCTTTTCAAATATTCCTCTCTGCCATAAAATCAGATTTACAGAAAAAAAAGAGAATATAACCACACAAACCCCTAGCTTTTAAAGACATTTAAACAGAACAAGAAGATGACTTTAGGTATTTTATAAATGCTCATCAAATGGAAGAGGAATACCCCTTTGAATAGTGATTAGTTGGAATAGAATATAGAGAAGAAGAAGCATATCTTCAATAAAAGTAGATCTAGGAGGTAAGGGTGTATACAGTGTGTGTGACAGTTCTAGGGGACAGCTTTCTCAGGGTGTAAAGACTCCAACAAGGGAGAAGGAAACAGGAAATTCAAGGAAAATGTCCAAGTGGCAATGGGGTACTGAGGAATGTGCACGTACACTGAGGTGAAATGTTTTCTGGAAAGCAGCTAAGAACAGAGCAAAATATAAAATACAGGGACAGTGGGAGGCACCACTGTAAGAAATAGCTACATGGAGACAGGTGCTGTCACCACTCCTGCTAAGGCATTACTTTGCCTTTTGAGTGAGGCCAATGCTGTCAAGGTTTTGCATTACTTTTGGATAAGATGCAAAGTGGAAAACCCTTACTATTCTGTCATTTAAAAATGCATGGCATGCCTTATAATGGTTGTTGATCCTTTCATTACTGGCTGAATTTCAATTCTAATAAAGTACATTCTGCCTATAATCCTTATATTCACCTTATTTTTCTCAATTGTCTGTTTCTCCCCAGTGCCTTGGTCAGAGAAGGAGGCACAGTGGATAATAAAACCCACCTTCCATTCCTCACTCTGGAACACTATGTAGTGTACTGCTGGCGTGCAACACAGATTTATGCACAATGCAAAGTCTCTACCACTCTGAAATCAGAAATTGAACATGCTGGTTGACATCTGTCTTTTCTCATTTGCTCTTCAATTTTTTTTTGCTTAAATAAATGAGTTGACCTGATTGAAAAAAAAAGTACAAAACTTACTGAAGAGCTCTGAAAGATACTCAGTTACCTCTTGCACAGATTATTTCTCAGTCTGTCTAAAACACAGCTCTAGAAGGTAACCTGAGACTTTTAGCAGTTTTTAGTCACAAGTAACGGCACCCAGGGTTTGTTATGAAACAGAGGCCTTTGGCCTCAAATTAGCATCGTGCAATATTTGGAACATCTACCGTTGTACACAAAGAAACTTCTGTTTGGGAACACACTAAGATTTTGCAAGCCAAGGAGTTTCCTTGTTGCACAAAACTTGTAACAGTGTAATGAATAATCAACAATTTTCAACATGCTAGAGATAGGAATCTGCTGTGCCCCTGAATACATAACCTAGGCATCATCATGCACAAACAGAATAAATATGAGAGATAACACAGTCCATAGTTTCTGGTCTTGACTAAACATGCAAAAAGAGTTTTAATACTGTATACAAAATGGATTCTCCATGTCTTGTTAGTCTGTGTAGAAAGACTTATCCCCACCTTGATCTTCTATTCATTCTTTCCGCTGTGAGAAAGGGAAAACAAACCTGCTCCTAAGCCAAAATCCTTTCCTGTTTACTCCTCTGTAATGTAATGGAAAAGTCAAGCAACTAAATGAGAACCAGTCTGAGGACCTTTTCATGCTACTTTCCTAAGTCCTACTGAAAATCTGCTGGCATTACTGTTTTCTGTAGAAATGCTTTGCCATCTTGCTTATGCATCATTCTTACTTTATAGCATAACAGGTATACCTTTCAGAAGAAATTTCCTTCAGAAAATCAGGATCCTGTACCACTTCTCAGGAGAGAGAATGTCAGGTAAAACTGGAATCTGTTACAGAAAATTATAGAGGTTTTGCTCACATACTGGGAATGTCTAGTCTACTGCTATTTATAAATTTCTTTCCTTAATGTTTTACTTATGCTTTTCATTAATATTTTAATGGAAAACACATTTTAAAGATTTTTTCCCCTCACATTTCAGTCCACATGGTACTGAACTTTTGTTAAAAATGTTTTTTGGATCTGTGAAACTGAGGGTGATGTTTTGACCTACGTTTCAGACACATAGTATAAGGAAAGAGCTGTACTTAAATCCCCTTGTTCTGCCAAAGCATGTAATAACAGTTCCCCTATTCCTTTTAAGAAATAATGGTGATGATGCTACTTACAACACTTCTGCATTGTCTAGTCACATTCCTTACACTTAACAATATTTTTGCTCTAGCATCTACCCATGAACTGGTGAACCTTTTGGTCTATGTACCATATGATCCAAAGCAGAAAGGTGATCTCTCTCCAAAGAGGTTGCGAGTATGAAAGAGAGGCAAAAACAGGCAACAGAGCAATCAGCAAGCTGGAGTGTAGTCCTTGTACAGTATATCTGCTGCCTTGTTTGTACATTTTGCACTAACTACTGAAATCAGTTCAATTTCTGACCTCAGATATTCTTTAGAATATTGATAGCTTGATGTCTAACTTGGATGTTCTTCTTGGCTGTACTACAGAGGACTTTTCTGGCCTTGAATAAGTCATGATCCATTCAATTTTTCCCAGCTGTAACTGTGTAAAAACTATATTTACCTACCTAAGGCATGACACAAGGCTGAGGGATATAATATTATGGAAAATCAAGATGAATCCTTGCTCAAAAGGAATGTATTAATGAACTGAGCAAAACCTGTTAAACCTCTTCTCATACATCACTTATGAAGATCTACCAAAATTATTGCAGCCACAAGCTCTTTTTCTTATATTCTTCCAGACTAATAAATTGACAGCATAGTTCTCACCTGGATCAACAATTCCATCTATTGCAAGCACCACTATCTGTTAGCTCTCTGGGGGAAAGCAACTCTACCATTTCAGATTCAGAAAAACACTGAGAGCTCAATTTTCCTTCACCCTGCTGCTACCACTGTTAAATCTCTTTCAGCCTAGGTGTTTGTTATTCTTTCTGTTCTATGAGTCAAAGACACAAATAGAAGCACAGCTTTTAATAAATTGTGGCAGCTTTGTTCCTAGCTACAGGTTTCCAAATTACCTGAGAAACAGATGCAAGAATTTCACTTTTATTTTTGTCTCAATAGGATGGAAGAAGGACCACTTCCTCACTCCCACTGAAGAGGACCCTACAGTTATTCTTTTCCTCTGCCTGCTGCTCATCACCCTTGCTCTGCCAGCAGCAGAATCACACAGTGCCAGCTGCAGTTACTAGAGGACAGTATCTTGAAAACAGCATAAACATTCACCCACCAGCAAACATTAAAAGCCTTGTTGGTATATCTCAGCATGGGTGTGGGCTGTAAAACAACAGTCTTGTGTGATTGATATATCCAGCACATACCACACAATCCTTTTGAGCATCCTGCAAAAGAAGAGCAGACAAGAGTGACACAATTTTACAGAGACCTCTAGATAACTGCCTCCCTGAATAATTGCCAGATGGACAAGGAACTGGCAGGAACACTCTCCACAGAGAACCCTGCTTGCTTTCTCCAGAGCCAGTGCTTATCTGAATAATCATTTCTGGGTGCAGTAATGGCATCCAGCCTGACACATTCTCTCCCTCCTTTTAATTTCTGTTCATTCCACCCTGGCCCACCAGTCATAATGTCTGTATGCTTCCATTCATGATGGCCAGCAGTGATGGCAGTGCTGTTCCTCTTCCTAAATCCAGCAGGTGCACCTGCCAAGGACCTCAGAGCTGTTGGAGGAAATAAAACTCAGCAGCAACATCCATGCCTAGCTCATCATATGACCCCTTTATGCCAAGCCTGCCAATTTTCTGGCACAATGGTAGAAGTGAATCAAACAGCTATTAGCTGTAACAGTTTCAGGAATCTACAGATCTTAAAAATAGTTCTGGGATCCTTTATGTTCAAATAGTCAGATCTCTACCATCACCACCACCAGTAGCCTTTTCTTTAGAAAAAGTCTGCATGGCTTTTTACTAAGGCTTTTAAATCTCTGTTATTCCCTCCAGCAATGTAGCTGGCACAACACTACCTTGTTGCTTGTGTGCCAGTCACAGTCCCCGAGAACAGTGTTTCCAAAGCCATTTAATCCTGGTGTCCAAAGCTATCATCTAAAGTAAACATTTTTAAAAACCATATGATCTGGACATCAGTAGTAGGCATTTGCCTATCTAATGACAAAGTGTTTTGAACATGGTGTTCTTTCAACGTCTTCTGTGCATAAATAAGTAGGAGCCCAGGAGTCAAAAAAAAGTTTCCCATGTGATTTCTGGAAAGAGAAAATTGCACTGGAGATTTCTGAGGAAAGTAACATTTCAGTTCTAGTCTTTGATTGGTATTAAAATTAATCATCTTATCTTTGTAATTCATGAAAAGCTGGCTCCAAAAGAAATATAAAGAAATAAAATATATTTTTGCAAAACAAATTTCTGACCTTTATTGAGTTCTACTTTACTGATATGATATTGAAAAAAAATAATTCTATCTATTCCACAATGTAAGTATACCTGTGGAATTTAATTGCCATTCCTGAAGTTTTTCATTTATAGAGCTCTAGTTGTTCTACATTCATAGCTTCCTTTGCTACACCCAATTAATTTGTAATTTTTATGATGTCTGGATACTAATCCTATCAATAAATCATGAATAGAAAAATTCTTTATTTTCTGCCTGCTTATCATCCTTTTGTTAGGTACTGAAATCACAGAAAATTGCTGTTGCATTAGTTGTTGGTCTTTGACATTTGTAAAGTGATTTTTCGTGTAATATAAATACATGCAAATACATATAAATATATGTGTTACATATATATGCTGCTTCCTTAGTGGATTTGGATTGGATTTTATGGTTTTGCAACTTTGATTTTGATAATTTCATCTCACTGATGTAACCTAAAACTATTATCAGTGTACAAAGCTGAGCTGACTTCAAATGCTCTACATGTTTGCACTATGAAAGGCTTTGAGAAGCAAGGAATGACCTTGACAGAACATTTTGTGTGGATTTGGGAGGGGACATTACTCTAATGCTTGCCAAGGTAGGATACACAATTTATTTTGACTGATTGCCTATCTTCCTTGTTCTTTGTGGTTCAAGCCAAAAGTTTTCAGATTTTGAATAAAGGTTTGCAAGTCTCCAGAGCATAACTGACGACTTACAGTTGAAGGTATTATCCATGCAAGCCACTTCCAGTTAGTTGTGTAACAGCCTTAATCCAGTTTTCTGTGCATGACACTAACAGTGCAAGTCAGATCAGTTAAAAAACAAATGTCATAATTTTCTCTTGGACTTCATTAACAAAGGAACGGTACTGAGATGCTGCATTTAGTTTCATTCCTCTACACACAAGATTTTGTGATTTTGCTTACAAATATTCACTGATTTCATTATATTAATTTCTTTAGGTGGTTTCTAACATCTTAATTATAAGCTGCATGAACAGTCTCCCCTTTAATTTCTATCCAAGATAAGAATGTGTATTAACACTTTTCCATATTAGTCATGGAAGTCTTGAGATTGTAACTACTTGTTTGCTCTGTTAAATCAGAACAAAGGATCCTTCACAGGGTGGTAACATACCTTTCAGTCTATAGTAAAAACTACTGCAGCCACTTTCTAATAACTTCTTTCAGCCTCTAGTGAAATATGTATATATGAAATATCAAGAGATAAAATAAAATTCACACTGTTGATACAAAATAAAGAAAATTATACTCCTTCTTGAGTTCCTAAACCCAGAACTTTTGAATTCTGATTTTTTCTCAAATTTCTTTGTATATTCTAACTCCTCATGTTTACTATGAATTGTGACAACACATATTCCTTCTTTGTCGCAAAGAATTCAGATTTATTTAGATTTACTTCAGTAGAAAACACTTGCACATTATTTCAGCAACAAAATAGCATTTTAAATATGAGGAAAGCCTAGCTTTGATATCCATTAATTTGCAGGCGTAAACTCATTAAACCTTGAGGAAAGGTACCTTTCTCTTTGTATATGAAAGCACCCTTCTAGTTCTGGTCAATCCTTTATTCTCTTATCCTGCCAACTAAATTTTAGTAGAGGAGATTGCCTTTTGCTGCATCTTTAAATTTCTAAAAGTCCCCCCAGATTCTTAAGACTCAGATTTGCATTGTGGGAATCTTCAGTTTCAACACAATGGTCTGATATGATATATAGTTCTGTAGAACATTATACATGCCCCCCAGAAGCTGCTCTTTCAGATTTTGAAGGATTTGGGGTAGTAGATACACTACTCCATGAGTGTATGGGTATCAAAGAACAACACAGCTCATCTTTTTATCATATCAAGTAGTCCAGTGTTTGAAGATAGCTGAAGAGCATCTGAAAAGTGTCATCAGAGAAAGTTATGAATGAAGAATATGGCCATTTGGAAAAGCCTGCAGAAAGTTAAAAAAATCCTGGTTTTCAAATGCAAAGTTTCCCCTAATAGAAATGGTGTAAAACAACTTCTTTAGATATAAAATAAACCAGTACTATTTCTCTAACTCATGTGAACGTGTGTGTTAATCGGTCAATAAATGCAAAATCCTTTATGATCTTTTCTTCTTAGTATTGTCTTTGGTTCTTATTTTTCATTCTAAAATATCACTAATGACAGCATATTAAAGAAGTATGTATGATAAACTTCTGACTTCTCCATCCTTCCCTCTTTTTTAAAGTATTGAAAGTAGATAAGTTAAATTCAAATGCATTTTGATGATGTCAAGAAAGCCAAAGTCATAGGTATGAAGAGAAAATGTTTCTATTTCCCCTGCTTTCAACAAAGCATGAGATAAAATGTTACTTTTTGGAATAACAGTGATTCATATCTGAAACTTAGACTAGCTTTGTAAACATGTCAAACAATTTGTTTAAAACCACAACCATAGTATATTTGGTGCAGATGCATGTTACAGAACCATGTGAAGGTGTTTGTTTTGGTACATGGAAAGGCATTCCAACCATCTTATTTTAGTAATTGTACCACACCAAAGACAACAAAAGCTGTCCTGAGATTGAAGTGTATGATGCTTTCAAAGCATGCTCGTTGTGAATATTCAGAAGGTCAGAGGTCTGAATTCCACTGATGTCTCGCATTCTAGTCTTGTTGCAGAAGATGGGAAAGTATGAATGAAAATGTTGCTAGTAAGCCTAAGCTTACCATAAGATTTTGTGAGTAGTTTGGCATTCATTGGTCTAGAAGAGGATATACAGAGGATCAAGAATTAGAGAGGCAAAATCTGTCAACTTCTCCTTTGCAATCTTGGCTAAGCTTTTGCAGAGCACCAGTCATGACCCTGATGGTTAAACTCCAGGGATGGGGGAAGGATTCTGCTGCCATTCCTGCTCCCTGTACTCCTGGTCCCTAGGCCCAGGAAGGCAACATGTGTATCCTCTCTTTCCCAAAGCCCATCTTTAATGATTCTGATAATTATGTTATCCCCATGAGAAATTCAGTTTCAGAAGAACCTCTTAAAAAATGAAGAGAACTTTTGATAAATCAGAATTCTGTGTGTTATTGTCTCTGAAAGGTGTGTGGTACGAAGATCTCCTTAAACACAGTATTTGTTGTTAGGTGAACTGTTTAGGTGGCTCTACACTTTTAATAGTGTAATTCTGTGACTATCCACACTGCGTTTGTATAACAACAATTCCTAAAGCGTGGACAAATGGAATCATTCAGAAAAGTGCTATCACTCAGAAGAATCATGGTCTAAGCTGGAAATTATATCAGATGAGACCATCTGCTCTGGACACTAGGCGCTGGCCTATTTCCTTATGAAATGATAAAAGGGCTCCCATGTCATATCTTAGCCTTTCTCTTTTCCCCAGCAAGTAATGTTTTGGACAGAGAAATCTTGTGTTCAGTGTTTCTTAGTGTAAATGTCATTGACTGCATTTAACATGATGTTTCTCTTAGATTCAAACATCAAAGTTATCTTTCAGGAATGCTTATCAACTCATCTAAAGCAGAATGTTTCATTCTATTCACTGCAAACACATGTACTTACCCCACAAATTAATAGAAAGTAATCTAGGATTGAACTAATTCATGTAGCTCATTACATTCCAAGGTACTTATTCTGTCTTCCAGTTACAGCAAAAAAAACCCACAAGAATATTTTTAAGCTCTAATAATTTTTTAGGTAATATGAGTCAGACACAGGGGGTTGTGGTGGCATTATACCGAATAACAGAGCTCCTCTGCACTTTAAAACCATGCACAAAAGCTACAAATCCTATCACAAGACACCTTGGGCAATGAATCCTGTTCAATTTTAACTAGTTCTGGGTAGTAGAAACTATGACAAGGGGCTAGGAAGTCTGCAGAATAAAGAGGCTGTACTGGTCACACCCTCCTCTTTGCCTGCACTGGGCTCAGCAAAAAGCAAACGAAGCTGGCCAAGAATAAGTTGATTCAGCATGCTTTGCTGAAAAGGCTCTTAAGCTGTTCCAGACAAAACTATGAGGAAGGATGACAGCGACAACACGATCTATCCTTCAGGCTAAGTCTCCCCCTCTACCCACTGCCAGGTTTTGAACTACTGCCAAAATGAATCATCTTTACTTCAAAATACACTAGGAAGTTCATGTCTGGCACAGGTTGTTCCTTAGTTCTTTTTAATTGTCTTCCATGCCTGCACAATCTACTGAAAGTTTCAAATATAGTTTATATTGCGCACCCAGTAATGCGTGGTTTAGCTTCAGGTAAAAAGGCTGGACTTTGTTTGCTGTTATTTGCACGTTCATTTGTACAGTGTGATCAGAAGCTAAAACAGGAAGAGGTGAAAGCTAATGAGAACTGATTGAGACTGAAGTGCTTGCTTCAGAAAATTTTACCCTACACTGCTTGACCTACAAAGGCATTCCCTTTCTCCTGTACTTATTGCTTCAGGCTTTTCCTTTGGTCTGGTTTGTACCACAGAAGTTGCAATGATTTAACTGAATCAGTTTCTTAAGGAACATATTTCAATCAGAGTAATCTGGTTGTATGAAGATTTGAAACCATCCTAAGTAATTTCCAGAGATAAGACCTTTTATTTAATATCAGCAAATCTTTCAATTAGATTTTTTCATCAATAGATCTCAAAGCACTTTGTAAAGTAGGTTACTGCCATTTGCTCTGTTTTTCAGATCAAGAACATATGAAATTATTTGCTTACTGTGTGCAAGTAGAAAGCTGGGAATAAAAAACTCTGTCTGCCCAATTTCAGCCACAAAACCACATGGGATTTTCAAGTTTTCCTGACATGAATGTACTTTGAGGATCCAATTTCTGCTAACATTTTAATGATATACCAGTGATTTCATGGTAGTCACATTAAACTTTAAAAAACCCTGAAATAATAGGTCTTATTGGGTGTACTGTAAAGTGGTGGAATATTGTTTTATTTTTAAAATACAATAACAGCTCATCTTTTAGGGTTTGCTATGTGAAAAATATTGGAAGCACCTCTAAAATATCTAGAACCTCTCTTCCTCCATCAAAGTCAGGCCATGGATAATTCATTCCAAAGTTATATTCAGATACAAGTAAACCACCAAAGAGTCAAAATAGAGTGCTATAGCAGGATATAAATCAGCTAATGTGTGAAGATACAACTGCTTCAACAAGGAGCAAGAAGGAATAAACAAGTTTGTACTGAAACACCACATCAATTTCCATCTATCTTCAGAATGTGGAGATAAGCGGAGATTATCAGTAAGGCTGTCCTAACACTGGGCTATCAGGTGCTGGTCTGCTAGTGGATATTTTTCTATTAAATGTTCTTCTACCACTGGACCTTAGGGAGGTAGTCATGCTTTCATCTTTGGAGGTTTCCAAGGCTGAGTTAAACAACCCCACAACTGACCTGATTTAGTGCTGGCAAAAGGCTTGCCTTTAGCAGGAGGTTGAACTGCATATTTTCAGGAGAGCCCTTCCAAAACGCTTCAATAGTCCTGATGTGAATGCAACAGATCTTGCACTTAAATTGGCCTGTAGTAGCTGAAAAAATAACCCCAACCCACCATCATGAGAATGGATAAGGTCTTGTAGAATTACTGAGTTGGGAAAGTTCTTCATTTCAGAAAAATGGAAACACTCGATTTTCTATGGTACAGTCTCTCTGCTAGGGTAGAAGAGGGATTAATTGGGTTTTTATATTAGCCAGGTCTTTGGTGCAGGAGCATTTTATTAACTGGTCGCTGTCATTAACCCAGATGAGTAAGAAACTGAGTTCCTGTTACAAATTATATTTAGCCTTTTTTTAGATCTTGGTATTCTTCCTTCCCTTTGCAATAAAAGAGAGAAAATTGCAGATCAGCATGGTCATTGTAATCTGTAACCTTTTTCTTTGTCAAACTTTTTTGGCCTGGGCTTCTAAAGGCTACTAACTTGCAAGAAGGGTGTGATCATGGGAAAGGTACCACAGTTTCATTTTGTAATCGATTCCTAGCTAGAACTAAGACAGATACATATTTTGTTCAGGGAAAAAGGCAAACCAAGAGAAGTGCAAACATCCATGTTATATGCTGTGTAGGGAATAGTCAATCTGAAACTATAATTTTCATATATTAAATCATTTAATTAACATTACTAATAATTAGAACAAGGCAGAAGAAGTTAAGGGAACAATTCATACATAAAAATGTAATCACATCTCAAACTGTTTGGCATATAGTTTTTGTTCTGACCACAGTGGGAAACTTTGGGTAGAAGTATTATATTTCTAAAACAACGACATGCTTATGTTTAAGGCCTTTCTTTGGGGGGATATCTAAAATATATTTGGTTTCACACATCTCCATACAATGCTGTATAACTATGAATAATCTTTTACACTGCTGGGTTTTCCCAGAACAGTTGATGATGAATAGTTGCTAAAGTAACATTAAAGCAGAATTAGAGTGGGCATTTATTGAAGTTATCAAAGTTATTTTTCTTAGAGTGGAAGTCAATGGTATTTATTCAGTGTCTCCTGCTAAGCTCATTCACAGAACAGTATCTTGCTATGAGAAATATGTGTACATCAAGACAAAATTAGAAGCAGACTATATAAACATGAGTACATTAGAGTTCTTGAACACAAATTCACTGTGGTCATTTTACAACTCTAGAAATCATCACTTCAGATATAGAAAAGTAACAAAATTATAAGAAGTCATATTTAAAGTCCTGGGGGATTTTTCACTAGTTTTTTACTTGTGCTGAAAAATAAAATTATATACAGAGAAACAGATACATATTAGGCATATTCTATGACACTAAATCAGGACTCCTGCTGAATTTTGTTCACAAAAATCATATGTTATCCTTTTATGTAACTGCTGACAGTACCATCAAATGAAGAACAGCTGTCAAACTGTCAGCTCATGCATCTGACATGACTTGATAAAGAAGGAAAATTCTATGCAATAAATTAAATGAAGTTTCAATTCAATAATCTTATTTTTGTTGAAAATTCTGAAATATATATTAGAATACTTTTGGAAGGGTGAAATGATGTGCAGGCTTTGTGCCAATGTATATTTAAAGAAGAATACAGTACAGGAAATTAAGATACACGTGTGGATAAACTTGCTGCAAATAAAAATGTGCAGGAATAGGCCATGGTTTTCTACCTGTTCACGTTTTACATTTCCTACAGTTGCTATATGAAGAAAACTCTTTCCTTGCCTAATTTTAAATTAAACAAATGTGTTTCTTATTAATTTCTTTTACTTTCATTCATGGGTTTTTATAAACAGGGATTTTTTTTTCACCACCTGAAAATGAGAACATTTTGGGAACATAAACCTCCAAACACTGGAGCTGGAGTGTTGCAATGTGTTTACAGCGTTCTGAATCACAAGTGGTGTCACACTCAAGCCCTGCACTCTGGTCTGGGTTGCCTCCTTGTCCATACTGGATTACCATTAAACATGACTCTCCAATGGAAGCAGATCTGTTCAAGGCATCACCAAACTTCTGAGCCTGGTAGCTGGTCTCAGAATTCCCTGTTGTCCCTGCCCTGGTGATGTCCCCTCTGGTGATGTCAGGACCTACAGCCATCCTCATCCTCTGCAGTGACATTTCCCATGCACATGTACATGAAGGATGGCAACTGTGGGAGGTCCTGGCATGACCAAGTCCCATCAGATCTCAGGAGGAAAGCTGGTGGGATGAGGCTTGGAGGACCTGAGATTTTCCTACAGCTCTGCATGCTTTTACTCACCCCACTGTGATATGTGTTCTAGGGAGGGACTTCCATGGCTGGTTGTAGCTGCCACAGTAGGGAAATTCTGATGGGCAGGTTTTGAAAACAACTGAGAGCAGGATGTGCTGGCATGGAGCATGTTAATAAAACAGGTCCCTTCCTTCTGAACACAGACTGACAAGAGGGCTGGACACAGCCCAGTCTGCCCTACAACACAGCCATGGGACAGTGAGACATGACCATCATTTCTGTCCAACCATTGCTTAGCCTCCTTCTACCCAACCAACCACAAAAAACAGTTAATAAAAGTAAGAAACAGAGGGTCTGCTTGCATTTTATAAGGCAGTTTTGTAACCGTATTTGCAGAATTTTAAAAGACCAGCAGTACTGCTCTTATGATCAGAAGTGTCATTCTCTAGTATCTGAACTATGTAAATAAAGGCCATGAGTACATGCAGTTAAATGTAGATCAAAGTGTTCCTGATTTCAAGACACAATGCACAAAACAACAACATTTTCTGAGACTGCAACATCAAAGACCCTGAAGAAGGCAATAGAGATGACTGTCAGCCCATTCATATTTGTGACTTCTAATATTTCCTTCTGTAAATAAGAAGAATGAGGAAATGATCCAGTTTATTGTCTTCAGACAAAGAAATCACCACAGTGATTTGCAGTAACAGCAAATCATCTGCCTGTAGCAGCAGTAGTATTCTAAGGGTCCGAGGATGGACAGGTCCTTGTTACCTTACATTGTTGTAAATGGAAAGATACAAACGTGTCCCACTGCAGGCCTGTGATACCCACACAGCAGCAAAGAACATCATGCTTTCTTTTGCACTGGGAAGCCAAGAGACAAAGGCAGCAACTTGGCAGGCCAGTAAGAGCAGCCAGAGAATATGTGCTTTGCAGCAGCACCTCCTCTTCTCTGGGACTTTGAGCCAGTGACATAGTCCCAGGGACATAAACCCAGGCTCATCACCTCAGCCATCCCATCTGCCTCCCACAAGCAATCCCATGTACTTGCTGAGAAGAAGCTCAAGACACTTGAAGTTTCATCAAAATGTATCAATTACACCTCATAAAAAGTTCTTGCAATTATAGGCAGAGATAAGCATTAATCTCATCTCTAACTTAAGGCAATGATGTTAAAATTTCTTTTTGCAGCAACCCCTCCTGCCTAATTTTACAGCAATATTTAAAAAGAAATATAAATGGATAGCAAGCAGTGCCTGTTGCCAAGGCAGACTAGTTTGTCTGTTGCCTCAGCATTGTGAAACAGATGTTGTGAAACATCAACTGAAAGAGGCTTAGCCCAAGACCCAAAAGGGGTGATTTATGCTACTAACTTGAGAAAGAAAACTGTCCAGGACTTTAAAAATAAATAATGCATTGGGCTCTTTTAACTCATTTCCCAAATTGTTGCCAACTTCATACTGATTTCAAATCTTTATACACTACAAAGCACACAGCAGAGAAACTTGGCAAGGAATTAGCAGCTGAGAAAGACAGAGGAGATGAATCATGATCATACGGATACAGTGCTGCACGCACACAGCACAGAAAACTCTGTATTTTGTAAATGTAGAATAGTCATGCAAAATTTCAGTATTCTTTCAGATGCAATGCATTCACACATTTTAACAACCTGTAACATAAGAAAAGTTCTACCAGAGCCATTTTGGAGATCAAAATTCCAAGATCTGAAAGGAAATAAGCATTACACCATCCCTTAGAGCAACGTTTATCTTGCAAGTGATGTAAAGAAGCATCTTGTGTTCGACAAATGGAACTGATTTCAAACAGAAAAAGTTGTCAAAAATTTTGCATGCCTTCAGTCTACACTATGTAAAATAAGGACAGTTTTAAAGACTACTGAAATCTGTGTGAGCTGTACAAGCACTCATCAGCTGGGTGATGGGTGTAAAATGGGGGGAAAACATGCTTTTAACACCCCCCAAAGAATGAAATTTTCTATGTATGGTACTTTCTTCACTGTAAAGAGGTGGTCAGGTGCATTGATACTGTATCCTTTGCTCATGTGAATCACTTAATACTGCTTAGAAGACCTTAGTCCAAAATAGGCATTTGGCATCATATTATTCTAAAAGAAAATGAAATGCTATTGACAGTAGAGCATGAGTTTACTTTTGATTACACTTATTTTTTATAATATATAGTTCTGTATTTTTTTGAGTACATGAAAATACACCCTCTAACAATTGTAATTAGAAGAAAAAAGAAAAAAGAATTACAAGCATTTCATGGAAGAATTTTATTTATTATCAGTTTTCTTCTTACAGAGCTTGTCAAATAAGTAAACAATTAGACTAAAGTCTGTGATGGCTGACCATGTCTGAAAAGAAAAGATATTGGTCATTTTGCAGGATGGATTGAGTTAGAATAATTAGATCAATAAGAATAATTTATAGTTCAGCGCTTGTGTAGATTGTGGTAGTAATTAAAAAAGACTACAGAGTGATTTCTAAATGCCAATACTATTACATTTCTTCAAGGTTACATAATCTCATCTCATACAGTTGACTGTCTGAGACTAAGGAATGATCATGAGAAAAGTTCATGTTTCTAAATGGGAGAGCGAGGGATTTCCAGGGCAGGAAAGGATTGCAGCAGTAGCACTGTGTGAAATTAGTTCTGCTGTCATACATAACCTGTGGTATTCGGCCTGGACAAGGCAGCCTCATAATTGCTTCCATCACAATAATATAGTACTTTTATGAAATGTAAATGGTTTTATCAAAGAGTGATTTATAGCCTAAATTAAGTAGTTTATTCTCTGTAAAACCATCTATAGCTTTTTGTCATAACAGGAAAAATTTCAGACTTGATGCATATATTCTGAACTTATTTCTCATTGCACAAATTGGGGGACTAATTATCTTCATGCCTTGAAAAAACAAAGTGATCAATGAAAGGTTTGCCCCTTTCCTTCCCTCCAAAAAATCTCATTAATTTTTTTCTTTTTTTTGTCAGCTTGATACACAAGAAAGCCTTACGTCCAGGAAAAGTGTTTTACAGTTTATAAAAGATCAGACTGTTCTTATGGCTATACAGCATCGGGTGCCTTGTCTGAACTCTATTGTTAGAGCTTTGGCTCTGCTTCTCTATAATACACCAGATGCTAACGGGGCAGAGGGACAGATTAGGGAATATCTGCCTTCACTATGGAGTTTGGAATAAAATTTGCATTGGAATTAATAGGAAAACATATGCCTATGGCACTTATATTAAAGGCAACGGAAGAATAATTTCCCTCTTGAAAATATAAAGTAACACATGAATATAGACACGGGAGGAGATCGTGTTTTCTAATACAAATAGAAGGCTTTTTATAGCAAAGTGATATTTCAGGGTTAAACATACTATCCTGGACTCAAAAAGAGAATCGAAAAGTCAAGATCTTTCTTTTTGGCCAAGACGTATTTTCCAAAATACTGCTTATAAAATGTTTTATCACTGCCTTATGGTGATGAAATAAACTAAACATGCTGGCACTTGTGGTGATATGCTGGTGATATCTGTGCTGGAATGCCTCTTTGCTTCCCATTGTTTGGGGAACACTGGGTAGGTTACTCAACTGGCCATGAAACTTGTCATGTTGCAGATATTCATTAAGTGCTTACTATATAAGCATGACCCTGATAACTCCTTACAATTGACTAGGAATCTGTTATGGGACATCAGGTCCTGAGGAATTAAAGAACTTGTTATATATGTATTTCTTTCGTGTCATTTGAAGGCTCTCTGGTTAGCTGGAATTTAGTGCAAGAGACTATTTTACCCTTCAGGAAAATCACTGCTCTCATCAGGTTGAACCTGCTCTGCTGAAAGCAGTGCTGAGGTCTTCAGATGCACCCACTCACAGCACTCTCCACAGCTGTGAGCCAAGGGACTGAATCACTTTCAAAGGAACAGAGGCACTTTCCTGGATTTTGAGTTACCTGATGTACGTGCATGGTTAAGGATCATTAATCTTTCAGCAGAAGTAAAACCCTGTCATTTGCATTTCAATATGTACAGTGAAAAAAAATATCCAGAATATATATTTGAGTATATCTATTACAGAGCTGCACTTCAGATTCTATTCCTACAGGCTTGTGGATGTGAACACTGGAAAATTGAATTCAAAATGTGCATGACTGTACATTCATGCATTGCTCTAGAGGCAAAGCTGTAGCCAGGGCACAATGCACACTTAGCAGGATGCTGTGCCCTGATCACAGAGAAAATGGGGCAGCCTGATAAACCAGAGGCTGGCTCTGAGCTGGGTTGCGTGCCTGGGCTCTGCCCTGCCGTTCTTCTTATTCTGTCCTTAGGCAGCACTCACCTCAGGGCCTCCAATGCCCTCAGCCACTCAGAATACTGTCAATACTTACGGGAAAAAGAAGGAGGAATTGCAGCACAGATAAAAGTCACTTTGAGGCAATAAATTGCCATGTCAGAAAAGCAAAAATACACTATTGGATATAGAAAGCAGGCAGACAAAAGGTCTGAGCCTTATCTTTTAAGAATGTACACATATTATTTCTACATGGTTTGAACCCATGTACTATAACCACAAACACATGTTTAAAAAATTCAGGGTGTTGTTTGCCCACATTTTGGGGAAATACTTCCAAGGATGAGGGGTTTTCCTTTATCTTGCTTGCAAAAAGAATCAAATCACAAGTTTAAAGCTGTTAGGAAGAAGTTAAATTGGAAACATTGTTTTCTATTGAAAATGTCAATAAACAATCAAATTTGATTTCCAAACCATGTCTGATGACTGCTTTAGTAGATGCAGATTTTTGACAATCAGAAAATATGCACTTGTCCCTCATACACACCAGGTGTTTATACTTTTTTATGATCAGTGTAAGTATTTTTATACAACAAAGTACCTGTAAACTATAAGCCTTCCTTCTTGTTTCCTTTCAGTTTCTCTAAGCCTTGTTAATACAACCAGTAATGAAATACAGTATGAACATGGAGATACAGGAAAAGAGAAAAAATTGTGTTGAAGTATAAATTCAAAACTTTTCATTAACCAAAATTAATGAAATATTTTTGTAACGAAGGTTGATTACTTGTACTGAAGGCTATAGGCTCTTACTGTTGAAATTCAATCTAGCAAGAATCTTCTTTTATGATTCGTCTTGGGAAGGTATCATGATTTCCCAAAGCTCAGAGGAGCAGGGCATCTGTATGCAATAAATAGACCTTTACTAAATATTTATGAAAGAAAGAATGCTTCCAATGTAAATGCTTCCTGTACTTGAATAAGAAATAATATTGGGGTCTAAAATCTCCCAAAATATGAGAAAATTATCCTGGGATTCTATTCCTCTAAAGACAAAGGAAAGACGTGAACTGATTAAGGCTCTTTGCTTATGAAATGGTTACACATAGGTGATACTTTGGTTATCATGTATGTTGCATATTTCTGAGAGAATTTATAGCTTTGTTTTCAGGTATGCAGAAGGATGAAATGTAAAAATAACCTTTACTAGGTAAAATTGGAGAAAAGAAAGGAGACAGATACTGACATTATTTCCCCTTATGTTTGAAAAATGGACAAATAAGTGTTCTAAGATATAAATTGATCAGTAAGTATGGTCAAATTATACAACACTATTCAACAAGGTCATGGCTTTGTAACCATGGAACATCATATCCCATGCTAGCTAACACTGAGAATTAAGAATTATTGTGTTGGAAATAGGTCATCCACGATGACAGGAAGTATCAAATTAAGTATTATTAACGCTGTATAGTTATCAGTCAAGAAAAATCCAAACAATTTTCAGAAGACACTAGCTTGACTTTTATTTGCAACAGCTCAAACAGAGAGGCTATTTGAGCATGCTGTTGCTGAATGAAATACATTTTCTGTGGTTAAAATCCTAGTAAGTGAGGTTGTCACCACAGGACATCATGAAGAACCTGTGGCACATCCTGTTTTCTGAAGAAGGAATCTCTACTCCAGTGCTGTAGCTCAGAAGCTACTCCTCCGAAGTGTGAAGGAAAACTCAAACACAAATAAAGCAAGTAAATTTCTTTTTCTGATAAGTGGTTTATATACACTTGCAGATTTTTGGGGCCTTCCAAACATAACAAGGTTGAAAGGCATTGTTTCAGCAAATTTCCCACTACATAATTAACACTCTTCTGACTTTAACCATCTCCAATTTTCACAGCATTTCCTGTTCCCTTTCACAATGTCAGGGCTGTGTTGCAGGGAAATACTTTTAAGGATGAGAGTTTCTTGTGCATCTTCCTCACAAAATGAACCTTATCACAACTGAAACAGTATTGATTCTGCCCTATTTCAAAGGCAGGCACCGATCAGAGCCTCACACAGAGCTCAGAAAGGATACAGAAATTGAATGCTAATAGCACAGCCTATCATGCAAACAAACTTCTACAGCTGACAGATGAACATACAAGCTTAGCCACAAGTACTTAATTTTAAAGCAGTTCTTAAGAGCCATCTGACTTCATCCACAGTACCCCAAAGATTATTTTTACTGAAATTAAACTGGAAAAAGCTGCTCTCAGTTAAATAGTGTCCCATAACTGTGGACTGAAGGCCTGGATCAGTTAAGAGCACCAAAGAAACAATGATTTATTTTGGAGTTTTTTTCTTTCTGATGAAACATTAAAGAGAATTAATATGTCTTTTTGATCTGATATTGTGAGTTATTCAATTATTATTCTACTCAAGTCAGTTAGGCTGGTTACAGAGACTAAAAAAAAGCATAATTCTCTGAGTAAAATGAGACAATCTCATGAGATTTGGCTCTCAGACTCCCCAGACTTCTATACATACTTCTGTTAACCTTATTTAGTGTTAATATAAAGACATTGACAAATATGTTTTTTAGAACAGTGTATCTTCTATCTGATCCATCTAATGACCCTAAATACAATGTTGTCTCAAATACCTTATTTACCATTCTTCTTTCAACACACACAAAAAGAAAGAAATCGTGTACTACACAGCCTCCTTTTCATGGGTGATGGTAGTGGCTCCTGGACTCCAAGTGAGGTATATGGCATTAATTGGTGAGTAATTATACAAAGTAAAAAGCACACACTGATCCTCTCCATGGGAATTTGGACTGTGTTGATTTTTTGGCAGTGGACTGAGACTATTTTTGGTAGCTTTATTGAAAAGAATCCAGGAAGTCAGTTTCATTTTAGTGACAGTATCTGTTAATGAAATACAGGGGATTTCACTTTGGTTAGCTATCTTGTAAGTGATTACTAAATGGGAAAGCTCTTCAGGAGGTGCCCAGTTTGCACCATGCTTAGCTAGCAGAGCTAGCTGTCTACAGTCAGCCTGTCTGTCTGTCTCCATGTAATTAGGGCCTTTCTCCTTCAAAAACTGCCAGTCTCTATTTACATCTTCTGTTTTCCTTGTGACCTTGAACAAGAATATCTTCTCGGCCCCAGAGGTCGGGACACGGGAGTATCTGTTTATATAAAACACAGAGTGGTGGCCCTACAGGCTCTGCTTTCTCTTCTGTTTGTGCTCAGCAAACCTACAGCTCTATCACAACCCTGCTTACCCTTAGATAATTTGAAAGTGGGCACCTCTTCACTCCTCCACTTTGTCTGGTTTTTATGGCAGATGTTTTTTTTGTAAGAGAGGTTGCTATCCTCTGTGCTAGCATGTTGGAAATCTGTCTGCAAGGATGGGCATAAATCCAAACAGTAATATGGAGAATATTCACCACTATAGTCGTAGTAACATTACCTTGGGTCTTCATTTCACCATTAGACAGATAACTTCTCTTTCTGCCATGTGCTTTTAGCCATGTGCTTTTAGCCTTTCTTCTAGTGAAAAAAGTCAATTTAGTCTGCTTATATCCCTTCATACTCTTGGAAAGTCTGCCCTGTAATTTACAGTGAGCTGTATTTAGCTTTGCCTGAGTGTTAGTCCTTACAGCATTAAAATAGTTTGCTTGTGGTTATGTTTCCTTCTTTAATTGAAATTAGGAGGTATCTTGCACATCAGTGTGTTTATTTCAGGATATGGTTACAATTGCTAATACTGATATGTTTAAACTCTTGCCAAATGAAGAATGAAATGCTGTATGAGAAAGAAAATTGTTGCTTGCTTACTGAAAGAAGAAAGCAATGCAACCAAGTGCCAGTCATGTATTTAGCCAGATTAAATAAATAAATAAGCCTATTTTTAAATTCCATTCACATCCCAAAGACTTGCTCCCAGGAAGGCATCCTGGGGAAAAAAGTGTCCTCTATATATATAAAAGGAAGAAAAACACCACCATTTTAATTTAAAAAAAATAAGATAAAAAATGTTTTGGTGAATACCTTGAGGTTTTCATATAGTAATTTTTAGTATTTGCTTTTATAGTAGTCTACTCCAAAATGAAATATGTTTTACTTACTGTGCTGTGGGATATAGCACTATTTTCCTTTTCCCACAAGTCAGTAGCTAGGACTCACAAAAAGCAACATTATAGTGACAGTATTTTTCTCTGTGAAGCTCTGTGTAGGACTTCTAGAAAATGACCTGCTGATCATTTGTGAGTAGCCAGAAAGCTGAAGAGGGAGGGAAAAAGCTGGGGGGGGGGGGGGGGGGGGGGGAGGGCAGGAAGTTCTATTTAACTCTTCCCTATTCACAGACCAGCTGTGGTGCTTAGGTGCACCAGGAAATCTGTGTCAGTACTACACAAGATTGTGGTCAAGTGTACCCAAGATAACAGGAAGCTAGATTTGCAAGAAGCTCTTGAGTATTGCAGGAAGTACTTTCAGTGTATGGGTAGTTTTAGCTCACTTACTAGTCCAGAGTTGGCCCAGGCTCTTCCCAAGGGACAGCCAGTCACCCAAAACAAAACCTTTGAAGGCCAGCCTGCTGCACACTTGTGAGTCTGCAGGGGAAAGAGCTGGGGACCATTGCTTATAAAATATGTCGTGTGATGGGACGCAATGTCTTCCATCTGAAATCCTGATCTGAAGGCATCTAAATTAGCCACTTTCTTTCACTTTGTCTTTCTCCTTTTTTCAAATTTCACTGTGCTGCCAAGATGTAATAGCCAGCTGTAGGCTGCTTACATGGGAGATTTCACTTCTCCTCTCACTGGCTGATTGAGATGGTTTACCTGACCTCCCATTTTCCATGTGCTTCTGTGGCACACTTACTGTGGCTGATGATTCCCTCTGAACTCATAATTTTGAATAGCCAAACTCTCTTTTGGGTGGAACCCTAATGCCTGTTCTTGTCACTTTATTCTATGGGTACAAGGATCTGGATCTCGATCAAGGTCAGCTGTGAAGCAATGTGACTTTGGAGCAGGGTGCTGGTGGGAGGGCAGGTGTCCAGATATTTTAGGTTTGTGTGTTGGTGTGAAGGTGCTGTGAGGTCGTCTTGTGAAGAGAAAGCAGCAGGGGTAGCCTGTGTTTAGTTGCCTGCCTGCTGCAGGGTGACAATAGTATTTCCCTGGCTCGGTGAGATTCATGTCCCTTGTTGGGCACTTCAGGGAAAGTATTCATCTTCTCTTTACTTTTGCATAGTTCTCACAAAGTCATACAGGTTTTTACGTAAATAATAACAAAATACCTTTTCTCAGCAGCTGGTCTTAAAGCACCACAAGATTGTTAGCCCTATTTCAGTGATGGTGAAACTAAAGTCTGGGGAGCTAAATGGTGTGAGGTGACCTGGCCAGCTTCTGGGCAAGTGAGCTCTGAAGAAAGCTTACATTTCTTGAGCTGTATCCCATGACTGAACTCTGTAAAAGGTTAATTAAAACAGCAGGATCTAGTCTATAATAAAGCACTTGATCTCACACACTGTGCCCTGATCTCAGGCAGTAGGAATACGGGCGAGTTGGTAATTTCTTGTGATGTTTCTTTCAGTCTTCAAGCTAACCACTGCACTAAGAGGAAGCTGCTGAAGACTTCCGTCTCTACATATGCTACAATGCTAATTATCCTAATTTGTTAAAAAAGAGGCATTTAGTTGCGTGGGAACCATTTGTGCAGCTCTTTGAGGTGTGTTGTGCGTCACTCATAGTATCTGTTCTGTATCAGCATCTCAGGCCTAATTCTTTCCTTGTTGCTTTCAAGGAAAGTTGAATTCAAGTGTGTTATTAGATGCTGCATTCCTGTATAGATTGTAGGAGGAAATATCACACAGCATGCAACCGGGTTGTAGGAAGGGAAAAGAATGTCAAAGTGCATTAGCTATTGTAGATAAATTGTAAGAAAAAATCCAGGGGAGGTTTTAGGAGCAGGGCTACCTACTCCAAAGCACAGTCTGAAACCCTCTCAGAAACAGTGCGACCAATCAGAGAATCACAGAATAGGTAAGACTGGAAAAGGACTCAGGATCATCTGCTCCAACCTCCCTGCTCAAGCAGCCTCATCCCAATGATACAGAATGCCATTAACTAGCCCAGAAGCTTCTCTGCTGAGTGGAGGTGCCTATTAGGGGCATATTGATCAGCAAATTCCTTGCAAGTGGAACTGAAGAAATAGTAGAGATCAGGGAAGCCATTGCAAGTCAGCATTTGTAGGTGATCTGCTGTTGCATGCCTAATGCCATCCACTGAGGTGCACACGTGAAAATATGGAATATGAAAAATGAAATGTGCACTTAGCAATAGTTTATGAGAAAACATGTTTATGAGAAAAACGGGTGTTGCCAAATACAGGAAAATATCCTCTGTGCAATATCCACTCGGTGACCCAAAGGCTGGGCTCTCAGCCAAGATCCTAAACAAAAGTAATGTGTTAAGATGCACGTACTGTTGACTGGAGCCAAAAGCTGCAGCTTCTTTGGAGGACTGCATGCCTGTACAAGCTATGTGGCATGAGTGCAGGTATCTCTCGCATCAGTGAAATGTGACAAAGTAACACTATGTCCTCTCAGATATCTAAACTTACTGTAAGAGTTTGATCTTGAAAATGTGCACGTTTGCAACAGTTATTTGTCCCTTCACTGGATGCCTGCTGCACACGATTCACCAAGACCCAGGCTTCTAAGCTTGGGCAAAGAATTTTACCTGTGCCAGTACACCCCACTGAGCATTTCCAACTGATTTCACTGATGGGATTCACCTGGAATTTAACAGTATTCTGTATTTATATTGAGTATTTCAGGATTTCATGGAGAAAGTCATTAATCAATGAGGAGGGGAAGGGAAGGGAAGGAAGGGAAGGGAAGGGAAGGGAAGGGAAGGGAAGGGAAGGGAAGGGAAGGGAAGGGAAGGGAAGGGAAGGGAAGGGAAGGGAAGGGAAGGGAAGGAAGGGAAGGGAAGGGAAGGGAAGGGAAGGGAAGGGAAGGGAAGGGAAGGGAAGGGAAGGGAAGGGAAGGGAAGGGAAGGGAAGGGAAGGAGGGAAGGGAAGGGAAAATTCATCTGAAATGACCCATTGGCACAGTAATGTAAGCAGAGTAGGGAACCTAAGCATTCCTGATGAAGTAAAAAGTTCACTAGAAAGTTTATATCTTCCTATTTTAATCTGATAGTTGCCTAAAGCTGCAATGTGACTATTGCTTCCTATCTGTGGGATTCCATCTCTTTACTGACAATTATTCTTAGCTGTTTTTAGGCTTCAGGTGTTCTCTTTTCCTATATTTGGTGGCAAAAGGTGAATTTAGATGTGCGCAATCTTTTTTTACTACCCATCTATGTTCAGAGAAAGTATATTCAATTTCAGACTTCTTTAAGTGCTTAAAAATTATTGTTGAACTCTGAAAAGCAGATTTGTGGTGTGAAAGAGTTATCTGCCAGTAAGTGCATACTTTTCTGGTATTTTTAAAACCTTGAAATCATAACCACAAAAATGAGTAACATTAAAATTAGATACAAAGTACTCAGTGTAAAGCTTTTTGTCAGATTGAGTGAAATAAAATTAGGCATCCATCCATTTAGAGCATCAAAGGTCTAAAGCGTATTTTGAATATCTGAATTTTATTTTTATATTTCTTCTGCATAATAAATAGAGGAAAGAAGCATATTTCCAAACTGTGTGTTAATGTGTGGATCATATGCTTAAAACTATATTATTTCAGTTTTTTAAGTAATACCCAGGAAATCTGGTAGATATTGGTTTTTATGCATATTGTCCCCATAATGTATACAGCTCCATTTGATTTTAGAGGGAAAGAACAATAACACAGCCCTCTCCAATGTATTTCAAATAATTTTACCAGTGTTTTGAAACAAATGCAGAGCTTCCTCTTAGGAATGTGCCTGAGCCTGGGGCTGCAGCAAGGTAGACATGCCCTGAGTCAGGGGCAGCTCCTGGCTCCCTGCCTTCCTTTGTCACGGGCCCAGGACACCTCCACCACTCCCACAAGATGCTCGAGATGCTCGTGGTTGCTGGCTGGGCATGCCAGTCTATTGCATTCCACTGCCCTAATCCTTGTCCCACTAACCCTGTGCCTGCACACTTTGCTGGTAGTTTGCACTGTCATCACCTCCTGGGCCAGCCAAGCAGCAATGAGGAGTTGCTGCTGTGGTGCTCCCTGCCCCTGCCCTTAGCTCTTGGCAAGTCAGGAGGCACTTGGGAGGCATTTGGTAGGGGTCATACAGCAGTGGTATCTCTCTGGTAAACAGTTTCTCTTTTACTGGACCTTGTCAGGTACCCCTGAGAAATTGTTTGGACAATTTTTTTTAGTCTTTTTTTTCTTTAACAACAAGGAGGACTGGATAATGCCTTGTAATGTGAAGGTTTCTCTTCTGTCATCTGTGAATGTCAAGTACAATTAGAAGCTTGCAGAAGCAGTACAAAAGCTAATCAATTTGGAGTCCTCTTGAGCACTTGACCTCTTTTTATCTTGGGGCAGTGAGCTTCACAGATTAATGAAGTGCTTCTAGACTGTTGGTCTTCAGCATCACTGGGTGTCAGCTTCCCTGAATACAGATCACCAGGACCACCTTGTTCATGGTGCAAAGACCCTTCCTGAGTGAGCGTGATCCAGCTGCAAGGCAGCACCTCAGGGCTTGTAGGCCAAGGTCACTGTGAGTTGTGGAATCAGCCTGACCTGGGTAAAAGACTACTATTGGTCAAGAATTTTTATTCAATAGCATTTTGGGCCAATTTTGCACTGTAACAAATGAAATTAACAGTCCAGAGAGAATCAGAAATCTATACATTCAAGACATCCAAGGCCATATTTCACTTACTTTTATATGAATTCTGACTTGGTTGCATAAAGAAAGCCCGTTTCATAGAGCGGTGATCTCAAGTTACACCATTTATACCCCATAAAAGGAAAGAAATGCAGAAACAAACCACTAACCCCAGTGGAAAAAAACCACTCCCCAAAAATAAAAAATCTCTGAGCCTAATCACCCCTTGAACATCTGAAGCCTCCCCAAAACCAGACTAATAAATGGGCTGATTGTGCCACGCCTGAAGGTCACAAATTTGGAGCTATTTCTGACCTCAGGAGAGGAGGAAAAAAATTCCAAAACCTGCAACACCTTGCATTGTGCAAACTTCCAAAAGTCCTTCTTCAGCTGAAGATATGTCAGTTCCAGCCCTTCCCCTTTCCTCTTAGCTGGTTATTAACAACTTGGGAATCTCTGCCTCCACAGACTGGCAGCTGAGGTTTTCCTTGGGGTCGCTTTGCTGTTGCAGCAGTAGTTGAGTTGTTATCAGACCCAGCTGTTTTTTAGGGCTACGCTTGGGCCAGCCCAGAAATTAGTCTGGCACAGGACTTTTGCATTTTCTGTTGTGTGTAATCAAGTGTTAACTTTTTGCTGTTCGAGCACCTTTAGGCTGAGGGAGGCTGGTTACAGGAAGTGGTGATCAAGTTTGAACAAATCCAAGCATCTGATATTTTCCACCTGGGAGTTATTCATGAACAACAACCATATTCCAGTAATATCATAATTGCAAATCAGTTGAACAAAACAGTAAAAGATTCAATTTTTAAACTACTATTATTTTGGGATTTTTCTGAATTATCAGTCTAAATTCATCTTTAAGTGCTGTAAAGGATAAACATACTGTGCTTATAGAGGTTAGTTTGTTCAAGGCCCAGTGGATCTGCTGTTTTGCTTTGAAAGGGAATACTGTACATCTTAGGTCTATCCAAAAGCAGTTCCAGAGGTTTGTTCAAAACAACTTGCCCTCAGAAATTCTGGGAAGTTGTTTTAACCAAAGAGTTGAGCGTAACAGACTAAAGCACAAAATGGCTTCTTTTGAGGTACATTCAAGCCCTTGGCAGCTTGAGGTGTCCATAGCAGGTGCTGGATTTGCTATAAGTGGGCAATTTATAAACAGAGCTGACAACTGGGAAAACAGAGCGTCAGGAGCGCAGCATTCCTGAGCCCGCAGTGCCTTCCCTATGGACGCTCCCCAGCGCGCAGTTCGGAAGAGCAACCCGCCTGAGCGGGGCCAGCTGCCCACAGCCCAGCACAGCCACATCAGGGCGCGCTGCAGTACTGCTGGGCACCTCCACAGACCACTGCAAAACAGTCTTTGCTCCTCCCTCCTTCCCTAACCAACAGTTAATTGGTTAATTCTTGGTGAAGTGGTCATCCCTGTCCGCATTTTGTAAAGAGAAAAACGCCAATGAGGTTTCACTCAGGCTTACTTTTAGATGTTGTTTAAGGTTTTGTTGTTTTCTGCATAAACAGATTGGCTCACCATATGTTTGCATTCACATCTTTTTGTAGCTTATTATTTGCCTTTGCTGAACATTTTTCAAGTTAGGCTGAAGTCTTGAGTGATTTAAAAATGGTAGAGCATCCTCCAAAGAGACAGAGGTTGTAGGGTTTATTATAGCAAATCTGGCTGTAAGGGAGGCACTGGTGCTGCACAGCAGACAGCGGGGAGGCTGACCCTGGCCTCCCATTCCACCTCATGGATTGGATGATCCATGCTTTCATTATGCTTTCTTACGTCAGCCAGATCCAATAGGAAGAGAACAGCAGAACTGTGTCGTGAGTCCTTCACAGGTTTTTATTTGCTTCCGTCAAGCTAGAACAACCCAAGGAACAGAAGAGAAAAGGGAAAATACCCCTAACTCTTCTGCTACTTATTTTGAGTGAGCATCCAGTTTCTCTGGAGAAGGAGCTCTGGTGTTTCAAGCCATCAGCTCGTCCCTCAAAGCACAGGTAGCACTGCACCTGCTCTCACTTCTCATGGTGTGGTTGCAAACTCACTGTTTCATTACTCTGCTCAGGAGAACATCTGCTTCTGCTATGCAAGCAGTTCTCCATTCTTCCCTTTACTTCCACATTCTTCCCTTTACTTTCACATTCTTCAAGAGGTCAGATATACAGAGATATGATCAAATTTTTTTTTCACACTCCTGCTCTATCATTCTGCCACAAAGGGGCTGCATGTATTAATCTTAACATGCTTATTATTATTTTTACTTCCTTAGCCAGAAATGGGACACAAACCTACCTATGATCCCTATACCAGTATAGTAGCTCACTCAGCAAGGCATTCTTTCAGGGCATTGGAGACGGGTTTGAATCCTTGCTCCATTGGATTGCTATTGGGAATTCATTCGAGGGACACTTCCTCCTGCTACCATTGATTCATACTGTATAAGTAATTAAATATTCACTGGCCTAGAAAGATGTGTTTTGCCCTGGGCAGAAAACCCCTCAAAGTGGGAGGTTTTTCCTCTCAAGGTGAAGTGAAGCTCTCAGCATCAGCC
Source organism: Calcarius lapponicus (assembly GCA_039654755.1). Classification (NCBI taxonomy): domain Eukaryota; kingdom Metazoa; phylum Chordata; class Aves; order Passeriformes; family Fringillidae; genus Calcarius; species Calcarius lapponicus. Next base: position 18,914,626 of record CM077481.1, on the reverse strand, counting down.
TATCCATGGTTTTGTGGCAGGGCTTGTATCCGTGCTCTCCCTGCCATTCTTCTCTAGAAACTCATCCCAGGAGCCAAAGAACGTTGATTGAAGCATCTCATGCTGCATCAGATCTGCTGCTATTTTTGATTTCAGCAAAGGCACATTTTCAGCAAGTAACTGTTTCAGCACAAGGCTGCTAAGCAGTTAGAGACGTGCTGGCCAGGACACTGATGAACTCTGACAGGCACTGTTTCAAAAAGAGCGACGGCAGGTTCTAAAGGCAGAAATCTGGATGGCTAGTACTTGCATTGTTACTGCTATTTATAGCCCTAAACCAGAATGGCCTTTAAACATAGCAATGGCTTATGATTGGGTAGGATTATTTACTGGCCTTAATTTCCAAAAATCTTCAAACGCTTTAGTAGATCAAGGCTGTGGGGACCAAGCAGTGAGCAGTTTATCTGCAAGCCCTCAAATGTGAACATTGTAAGATACAGAGATATCTGTCCTCCTAATCATCCATGGATGTTATACTGCATTGTATAACAAGTTATAATCTGAATACACCTACAGCAATTTAGCAGTGATATTAAGCATATGCTCAATTTTAAACATTTGGATAACATTTGCTAACGGGTGATGCTAAGCATATGCCTAATTTACAACAGTTGGGTAACATTTGCTAACAGCAATTGCTCTTTCTGTATTTTTCTTTTATTTTTTTTATAGCTGCTAGAGGTACCAGGAGATCGTTTTAAAATGTGTTTAAATTCAGCCTCATTTTGTAGAGCTCTTCAGCATAGGCTAAATATATGCCAAATATTTTTTCCAGGAAGGGTGTTTTCCAAAATTGACAAGTTTCTCTAAACAAGCAAAATGCCACCCTATGTCACAGAGATTGGTGAACTCCTGTTGACTTTGTAGTGGTCTGATGCTGTCTGTGTTTCAGTGTCCCTGGAATTTTAAGAAGGCCTCAAAACAGTCATATCCAGCCCATGGAGTTCTGCTCTCATATTTTCAGATAAAGAAAAAGAGTCTGTCAAATTACAAATTAAGGTTTGTTTAAGGAAAAAAGTGATCAGAACATTTTTGTCATTTTATGTGTAAAGAATTTTACATACATTTTATGCGTATGTATTTTGTATGTTTCCTGTATAAAATAAATAAAAATAGATATGAGACCTTTTCAAGGAATTATTTATCAAACATGAAAATAATTGTAATTCAATCAGTCAGAGAAAAAATATAAATGGGGAACTGAGATTAAAAGCAGATATTTATTTACAAATAATTGTAGCTTAAAAACAGCAATCCATAATCAGAACCAATGTTTACACTGATTAAAAACCAGCTTTACCAAAGTAAAGTGCAAGACATTAAAAAAAAATAAAACAAAATTAAAAGAAACATGGAAACTTGATAAACATTTATATAAAGAGGAAGACAGATGAAGTAAAAGACTAATGAAGTAAAGAAAAGAACACAACAGATAACCTAATGCACATATCAGTAGATACTCGAGAGAAAAATTAACCCCTAAGATTGTGAACTAAAGCAGACAACAATGATGGAATATTTCAGCTGGTCAGTATATACACATTTTTTTAATTATTCATGACAATGAAACTATTAATTGCAAAAGTATTAAAGGATCATAGAAAGATGAAGCTATTACAAAGTCATTAACAAAACAGTAAATCAAGATAACTGGTATCTGAACATTTGAAAAAACTTGTGGGTTACACGGCTTATATGAAATACTCTCTAGAGCCCTAGAAAACTTCCAGAGAACTGGGAGGCATCTATTTCACAACTAATGCTTCTAAGGAGAAACCAATTAAAGAAGTATAGGACTCATCCTGACCTTGATGTCAGAAAAATAATGTTGATATAAGTGTCAATTAGCAAAAAACCAGAGGGTTGGCTCAAAGAAACCTCAAGAAAATAACAGTACACACTACTTTCCCTCTCTCTTATTTGGTACTTTGACAACTGTATCTGAACTCCTCTGTCCCCTCCACATCTTCACATTTCACTGGAATGAAACTGGTATGGGGTGTTCAGGCCCTGAGCCTCTGGGATGGTGAGGGGCTGGGGAAGGAATTGCTGCTGGCCAAGTCAGGGGTGAGCCCCTGGAGCAGATTGCCCAGTGAGGTTGTGGGTGCTCCCACAACCTGGCAGTATCAAGGTCAGGCTGGAAAGGATTCTGAGCAACCTGGTCTAGTGGAAGGTGTCCTTATTCATGACAGGTGGTTTGGACTAGCTGAATCTCTAAGGTCTCTTCCAACCCAAATCACTTTAAGAGTCTATGAGCGTTCTTAGCAGAAATGCGCACATAAAAAAGACACTTAATTTGGTTCTAGATTATATGATATGATATTAAAAGACACTTAATTTAGTTCTATATTATGAGCTAGATAGCTCATTAATGCATTAAATAGTTTAAATGCTCTACTTAATATGCTACAAATATAATTCCACTTGAGTTTGTACCAGCTGAATATACTTACACTTCAGCCTGTGCCATTTTATGATTTGATCAGTGGCTTAAAAAAATGCACTACCATTGTAAACACAATTTGCAATTTACATAAGGACTTAGAAGGGGAAGAGGGATGGGCTGTAAATACACAGTGCTCTGGAGGTCTCTGTGGGACTGGCAGCGGAGAAGCAATGTGCACTGCAGAAATGCCAACTCTAAGATTATGCTCTGGGCTCAAACACAAACTAGGCTTATGGACCGGAAAGCAAACACTGGGAAAAAAGAGCTAAAACATGTGGTAGATAATCAGGTACAACATAAGAGGACATGTGACTGCTTTAGTAAAGGCTAAAGGCCTTGGGGCCACAGCAAAATGCCCCCCTCCCTGTCCTCACCCAGCACGTGGCAACAACTATGTGGAGAGGGAGACACCATCTACAGCCACCCACAAGGGCTTGAAACAGTCACAGGAACAGGCACCACACTGCCTTCTGCTATCGCTAGGCAGGCTGCCTCAGTCCTGATTTGGAACACCTGCATCGCTTTTTGCAGTGCTGGGGTAGCCCAGACAGACTAAGCGATGCTGAAGCAGTGAAGCTGGTGCAGAAAGAAAGAGAAATCAACAACTTGAAGCCATAGGGTTTCTTGGCTTAGCAGATGTGTCTGTTTGAGCATGCCCAATCCCTGCTGTGGATGAGACAGCTCAGAGCATTTCTCCATTAGAGTGTTCCTACACTAGGAAGAAAACAGGAATCCATGTCTTGGAAAGACCGTGGAAGAAGCTGAAGTGAAAGCTGAAGAAAAATTGATTACATAACAGTTCTGTAGCCCAGACTTTGTACCAAAGTGAATTCATACAGCTACATGGTTGGTGATCACTGTATGCATGGAGTGCTGTTTGTACAATGCTCTTTGGAAATAATGATATATTTGTGAACAGCTGTCTCCTATCACAGGTCTGAACAAGTTCAGGGAATACAACCACCTAAGAGTTTGAAACTCCCATGCATCGCGTCAGAAATAATGCTGTGCCTGAGGTGCATTTGGTACATTTTGTCCCCCTACTTCTCAAACCAATATCCACACCATTTCTCTCTATGGGTTGAAAAAGTGGTGTGTTTACTGGCAGCAGTCAAGCTGTGTCCACTGAATTCTGCTGATAATTCAGCTCTGCACATGGAAAAGGGACACGGCCATCAGACTATGTGCAATATGCCCCTGAGGTCCTCTGGCTCTGCAGATGATACCCGATACCCCAGCATCCTAAACCATTCTGTATCCTACTGGGCCACCAGAACTTGAAGGGCAGGCTTTGTTTTAGGGCTTTGCCTCATGAATAGTAATTTGTTCTGTGGTGAAGAACAAGGGGCTGGCATGTGACAACGCGGTGTCTCCAGTCAGTCTGAAATCTCCCAAACCTCCAGCCATGACAAGGAAATATTTATATCTCATATGCACGCCAACATTTTCTTTCTTGGCTCTTTTTCACACTCAAAAGTGCTCTGTATCCACTGATTCTTTCCAGGGGGAGGGCAATAGGAACCGACATGAAGTCAGTCGGATGTCCTTTCATGTCAAGCATCCTGCCTCTCAGAGAGGCTAGGGGTAAGTTCTGCAAAGCAGGAAGCAAGAAACCTTGCAAATGTAAAAACCTTGCAAATATAAAGCACATTCACCACCCCTTATACTTGTATTCTTAGCTGATGATTTGTACCAAGAAGCTCAGTAGTTTGTCACTTTCTTCATGTGTTTGCTCCCAGATTAGTAAGAAATACTAAATTCCTGCTACTTCTGGAGTGCAATAACACTGTGTGTTTCACAGGATAACACTAAGGAAAAGGACTATTTCCTACATTTAAAATTGGTTGCCCTTCAATTTCTTAGGTTTGACTTCCATTGTAAAAGGTGTCAACTGGCAGCTATTTTTATATATTTACAGATTCTTCCCTTTAAATTAACTCTCTGTAATCTTTCAGACATGTCTCACATGACTTAAACTCCCACTTCTCTTTGAAGATTTCTTTTCATTTCAACAGCGTCCCTTCTTGCTAACCAATATTTCTGATGAATTACATATTAATTTAAATGCTATTTCAATGTCTTCATTATTGTATTATATATATTGTCCTCATGATCATACTACCTACCATATAACCAAAACTTAAGGCAATAGGAGACTATCCAAGATCAAGTACTCCCTCCTGCTAACATTTATTAAAATAATTTGTGGATTCCAGACATCTGTTTCAAAATAGTAGTTAATAAATAAAATAATTTTTAGTTTGATTTTCATGTGCAGACATGGAAGTGTCATTACAGGAAATATTTCAGTAAATTTTCCCAGTGTGTACAGCAACATAAAAATATGCTTTATTTTTCCCCCCATTCCTGAAATTCATCACTGGAGCTGATCTTAACCAAAGCCTTAGTTCACTGAATGAAGAATAGGACATTTCTGTATGGATTCACAAGGCAGTTTCTGTGGAGGGAGACAACACCCTTCCTTCAAGTGGTACTATTAAAGCTCATTAAGCTTTGAGGAGTACAATGGTACTTATTATGAAGAAACATAGAATCATGAAATGGGTTTAGATTGGAAGGGACCTTAAAGATCATGTAGTTCCACCCCTCTGCTATGGGCAGGGACACTTTCCACTAGACCAGGTTGCTCCAGAAGATAAAACAAATGTTTGAGTTCCTCCTCCTTGGACTTTTCAGACACTGTGCTCTGGAATATTTTTAGTAATGAGCTTCTACTGCTACTTAGCTACCTCTGCAGCATGGTCAGAAGTGACACAGTCTGAATTAAATGTGTAGTGTTCCAGTACTTCACTGGGAGTATACCAGTGTACCTTTCACGAAGAGTGCAAAAGGACGAAGAATAAGACTTATAATGTGTTTTTAATGCGACACATGAGAAATGACCTGTTGGAATGGGAAGCTTTCCCAAACTCCACTACTGGGCTCAAAGCTTAGCAATTAGTTTTGGTTATCAAATAATGGGCCAAGTTGCCTTCTCTTTGTTTTCAGTAATGTTATTGGCACAACAATGTGCACCAGAGATTCCAAAGATAAAAAGGTTCGCTAAATGCCTCAATACCGAGGGCACTTCACAGTAGCAACAGGATTTCACACCACAGATCCATCTCTTATACAGGCTGCTCCTAAGGGTTGCAAACTCAGTCATTAGAGTGACCTGTATTAGGACTTTCTGCCTTGATGACCACACTGATGAATGGAGAGGAATAGAAGCAGAGCAGGTCAAACAGAAATGGAAATTTTCAGTTTTCCTGAAAAAAATAATAGCAAAAATTACTTTGTTTCTTTTTATCTGATACATTTCATTTTGCTTCAAGATGCATATTTATTTAGTGATCTTTTCTTTAGTGCTTAGGTCTATTTTAAAAGCCTTTACTAAATTAAAAAAATGGAAAGGCAAAGTTTCTATGATTTCAAAAATTAGCGCTTGATTTTTTCAGAATGAACTATGGCAATTCAAAATCTTTGGAACCCTTTAACTTCTTGTATAATTGCCTTCTGTTTTCTAAACAAAGGTGATTGCTGAACCCAGTCAAAATTTGCACATTGTTTCTTCTAGTAACACTTTCAGTGAATTTGTTGTTAACAGGAACCATTTCACTCTCTCATTCTCCAACATTCAAAGCAATTTTTGAAGGCTTTCATCTTTCACCCAATTACACGCTTGTATATTCTTTCCCTCCTAGCCTCCTAAGTTCCTGAATTCTTCCTTACGTAGCCTGCAAAATATTCATTTCCTTTTGAGAACATGGAAGCCTTAATCACTGTGGGTTGCGCAACAAAGACCTCCAGGAAAAGCCTTATTTCACCAGAAGGACCCACAGCTCTTAGGCAGCAGTGCCAGATCTCCGTGCTTGGCCAAGCTCCCGGCGTGCCCCCCAGAATGCACCCAGGGGCTGTGCCACCCCCTGACCTGCGCCCACACTGGTGCCCTGCGAGCAGAGCACGGGGGGCAGCTGCGGCCAGGGCAGGGAATGAGGGGCAGCAGCACACAGAGCAGGGGACCTGGTGACTGGCTAACAGGGATGATTGGCAAACAGGGATGACCCAATTTTGTTGGTGAAATCTCCGGGAGCATGGATAGAAAATGATCACCCTCATTAACCCTCTTAACTACATTTCATTTTAACGCATAATGTGACGCTTCAGTAAAGTGTACAGCTAGCTGACAAAGGAGGATCATTTCTAGAGTAGTTCCATAAAATTGTATCGTCTGATGACTATAAGCTTCAAGTGATACTTCAGAGGAGAAGCTTTATTGCTGTCTATATCTCTAGGAGTATCATTTGAGGGTCTGTAAGTCCTCAGGGAGTAAGGTACTCTGTATGCAACAAATTGAAAGACTATTCTAGAAATGCCAGAGCACTTCATGGCCTAATTAATCTAAAATTTTTGGACCCTTTGAATAGTTAAATAGTGACTTGTGAATACTCTTAATGACTCCACATCACTCACTGGCCACATAACCTCAGCTCTTGGTTCATCCCTTGAAACACATGGCTTTAGCCCTGGTGAGGAAGGTCCCCAGCAGCAATCTCATTCTGCAGAGGACCAGGTACCTACCAGAGATGCCAACCACAGGATGCCAGAGATTTCTGTCCTTCAGGTTCATGTAGCACACATCTTCCTGAACCTCTGAAAGGCAAATATATGAGCTAGTGTCCGCAGCACACACTCATGCTCACAGCAATGCAGTCCAGGCAGCATTGTGTTTATGAAAGATATTTGTTTAAGAACTGCTGACAACTTTTTTTCTCTAACAACTTCACTGCTTGGTCTGGCAACCAACCCACCTTTCAGTCCTGGCCTCAGACTCAACAGTCCTTGCCACCTTCGCAGCCAAGCCCAGGGAGAAGGGGCAGGCACCCCTGTGCAGTGCCCACGGCCAGCAGCACCTGTGCCATGGCAGCCCCACAGCCCTGCTGCCAGCATGGGCTCGTTCCAGGCCTTATATGGAGATAGCACACACCAACCTTGCGCAACTCGCTTTTTCTGGAAAACAGGAATAAATGGTGCTGGCACAGAGACATGGCTGCTGGAGCTGGAGCCACGCACAGGCACGCACCCAGGAGCACATTTTGTCTCTGCACCCATTGTGCAGCATTCTGCTGTGTGGGAGAGCACTGAGCAGTGACAGTGACCTGTGGCAGTGGCCTCTGCTCTGTTCCCAGAGCTCCAGGTTCGGCCATTTGGCTGTGATCACTGCTCACTGACCTTCCCCCTGCATTTTCAGGCCCATCCTGTCTTGCTAAGGGCCTGGCAGGAGTGCTATGAATTTCTCTCAAACTCATGCTTGCTCCCTCTCCTGCATCTAGCTCCTGTCTCCACTTCTGCCTCTTCTGCTTTAAATTTTTCCCACCTCAACCATCCTCAAACACCTTTCCCTTCTGTCTGCCTTTTAAACTGATTTCCTAGCCAGGATCTTAAAACACAGACAGGTAAGATTTGTATGATGTCTGTTTCTGTTGTTGCACTTCAACTCAAATGGCTGAGAGCAAAGCTCACAAGAGCGTATTTCTATATATCTGCCCAGAGTGAAGTTATTCATTAATCCAAGCTGTTGTTAAAAGTCTGGCAAATTTTCTTTGCCATAACTACTTTTCAGAACAGTGAGAAGCACAGAAGCAGTGAAAGCCATTGCTATGAATAGCTCCCAATCCAAAGGTTGGATCTTTGAGCAGTTTGCTCTTCAAGTAGTCAAGGAGAAGCTAATCCTTGCAGGATTCACAGTGCTAGTGGGTCTTCCCAGCCACAAGGTGAAGGGCAGAGAGTTCCACACAGGTCCTTCATCCTCAAATCAATAAATCAAAATCTTTTCTAGACAGGATCCTATTTCACACATCTCTTTCATGAGTTTAGGAAACAGATTCATTCTGGAGGCTTGCACTACCTTTGAGAACTCTTGCTCTATCATGTGGGGAATGAGCATGGCCCATTTCAGCATATTCTTGTGATTCTAATCTGTCTGTTAATGGAGAAAAAACCCCCAATATTTCAAAACAATATTTACAGATCAAATTATCTCCAAGCAGCAGTGGGAGCCTTAGGAAAACTGGGGAGAGAATTAAGGGACAGTTCATCTGTCATAAGCGCACTTGCATATGCACTGCAAGCGCAAAAATGTGAATCTCCAGTTTTTCTCTGAAATCTGATAATTTATTTGTTCTGCTTATATTTGAGAGCAATGAAACAGGATATGAAACTAAATTATACCTCTCCGCACTGCTACAGGGTACTTCCAGGCAAATGCCCTAACCCACAGTCTGGAGTGAAGCCAGAAGCATCCCAGCATCTGCATTGCTCAGGACAGGGGATGTGCACTAATAGACTAAGCGGAGCCAGACACAGATCTGAGCAGCAGCTTGCATAATGCTTATCAATTAGCAGAGCCCTGGCAAAGTGTTGACCCCTGGGAGCCCAGACTGCAGCAGGTGAGGTGGAGGAGCAGCTCAGAATTAGCCGACAGCAGGCCCCTTTCCCAGGGAACAGCTTGAGGAAAGCAGGGTGAAGCCCTGAATGCATGCAGGATCCATGCGCCATGCTAGCTGCCCTGAGGGCTAGAGAAAACATTTTCTTCTCTAGAATAGATGTAGCATTTCAGTTTGTCTTAGGTGTGTCCTGGTATGCATGAAAAATAATGCTCTCCAGGGGATTTAGGCATAGGGGCCCTTAATATCTGCATCCTAAAGCCCACAGGCAAGGAGATGGGTACCTAGATAGCAACACCAGCCAAGAGAGAGGTGCTATTGGGCATGCAAGATAGCACAGCTACTGTTGCTTGAGGATATTTTTGTCAGAAACTGTAAGTGCTTTTGGTATTTCAAGTGCCTCAACAGGTTAGACAGGTTTTTTTTCAAAACTGTTTTCTTGCAAAATAGTCACCTGAAACCAGTGCATGCAGCACTGGAGCTCCTCAGCACTATTTGAAGTCTAGTTTGAGATCTCTGTTTAATGGATTGATCAATTCACTTATTGAAGTGAATTGGTAGCCAGAACTTCGGCTTGCAGCCTGTTTCCCATGCAGTGCTGGCGTGGCACGTAGCAGTTTGTTTCACTGGTGGCGTTATCCTGGTACCTGTTTGCCTTTGCAAGGTGGGAGGGAATCAGCAGAGTGGGTCTGCATGCTGTAGAAACAGGCAGTGAGTGGGACTTCCCAAAATGTTCCTGGCAAGTTTTGCAGCAGCTGTGGGTCCCTGAGCCCAGTCCATCCATTCTCTGCATCAATGTGACTGCTCCTAGGACAGAACCTACCAGGCTGATTCATAAAGCAATTGCTGCTGTTATGGTTTTTACCATTCTGTTCTCTTGCTATCACTGGATTGGGCTCGTCACTTTTCCCAAGGGGTGACCTAAATAAATCTCAGAAAACTTGTGAGTTGTTATAATGACTTCCCGTCTTACCTATAAGCAGACTTCTTCACTGCAGCTGACTCTTGACTTACATGATTATTATGATTCCTGGAGCCTATTGAAAATTGCCTGATAGGTTTGAGCCTTGTCAACTTTTGTGTCTAACTTTATGATGTGTAGTAGTTTTAAATACACTATTATAGGCAATGAACTATTTTGTTTAGGTAATTTTTCCCCTTCAAGAAACTTGAAACTAATAGTCATGTTTCAGTTAGGAGGAATGCTTAAAAGCTCACTGAGTGAAACTCAGAGGAATTCCATATTATCCTGAGCAGAAATCAGCAGAAAAAGGGAGTCCTGTCTTACAGACAGAAGCAGAGATGGAGAAAAGCCTGCACTTATCCTAAGAGAAGTTCTTCAACTTCCTGAGGAGGGATTGGGATCCCCCAATCTATTAGATAAGAGATAAGACAGTTTTTAGTTTTAGGTTTTCTAACATCACTTTTCAAATAACAGCATGCATATGAATTTAAAGCATTCCCTATCTTCATGTTGAGCCCACACTGGTAAAAACCAAACAGGAGAACTTTCTTTGTTGATAATGACGCTGTGTGTTACTGCAGAGAACACAGACCCTCACTATATCTAGGCTGCAGCCAATTAGTCATGGGGAAAAGGAGGAGATACACTGGATTATCCAGGGAAAGCCAAAAGCATTGAAATTTGTAAACAACTCATAAATTAAATATTTTAATAATTTAAATATTTCAGCCTAGAGTCTGTCATGGACAGCATCTCTCACATAAGCAAAATTGGTTTATGGAAAATGCTTTGATATAATCTGACACCATGTCAGAGCATATCAGAGGTTTAAAGAAAACTCTGTTTTCAGAGAAGCAAATTATTGGGTTCCTACTCCAGACACGTGTCTATCCTACTCATGTCAGAGAAGTATTGTAGGTTAGAGTTGCCACTGAGCTTTACATACAACATAGTGCTACCAGATATCCAAACCCAAGTGAGATTGCACAGCATGGGCCAAATTATTCACTGAATACATGTCATATACCTCTGCCTTACTGACCTCAAAATGAAAAAGTCTATGCAGGTTTAAAACCTGTTCTACATCCTTAAACACTGCTAACTCTCTTGTGGGATAGAGGAAACTGCAGTGAGTTAATGCAAAGCAAGATACACATTTCAGGAAGGACATGCACAAGCAATCAGGACTGTGATGGATGATCTGTGGAGATGTGTTGCCCAATTTCAGCCTTTCATTTAGATATTGGATAATATATCAGGTGCAATATAAATGTTATTCCTTCAGAAAAAGGAGTGTAAGGAATTTTATAACAGTCAAGATAAACGTTATTGTTTTATGTAGCAGGTAAGGGGAGACAAATAATCCTCTCTAAACAAACCGGGACAATAATATAGCAGGTGAAAGATGATGAGCAGAAATGGTTACATGAAATCTTATTTAGTTGCATAATATTATAGAAATAACAGTTATATATTATTTATTAAAGGAAGCAGAATCCTACACCCCACATATCTCTGGAGAGTTGTTGGCAATAAGTACAATGTTCTCTCCATAGCGATGCTCTGCTTCATTATTAATGAGCAGTCTCATGAATTAACCACCTCTGTAAGTGCACACAGCACAACTGCCTTTAGGAAGCTACTTTGTTATTCACAGAATCCAAGGACCCTGAGGCTGGAAGGGGCCTGGGAGATCACCTCCTCTCTCTGCCTGCTACAGACCTTTCAACATTGTCAAGCTTTCAAGCCTCTTCAGCAATGGTGGATAGATTGGCTTAAATGGATGTGCTGCACCATATGTGATTGACTGCAAAGTGGTTTTATCTTCCACTACCTTGATTAGACAGCTATATAACAACTAAAACATCTGAAAAGGAGAGCAGGCTTGCAGGAAGCACAAGTAGCAAACCCCAAAACTCATTACACCTGTAATATACCATGTCCAGGGCATATTGAGCTGCCAGATCTTTTGGATGCCTCTAGGGAAATGCACTGGTGCTTGTGGCAGCAGTAGGGCTAGAGGAGAGAAGGGGTTTGGAGCAGTCTAATGGTTAGTTTTGCTTTGGGCAAAATGTTTGAACTGTTTGAACTGACTCCCCTGGTCATCTGTCTCCCTTGCACGTGGGATGTGCTTGTACTAAAGGCAAATTTTGCACATCCACACTAGCAAACCACTTGAAAACACTGTTGTGCTGTTCCCCCGATCCTTCTCAGATCTTTGATCTGCATCAGCATCCAAGGTAAAGCTGTTGCATAGCAGAGGAGGTCCTTGAGAGCAGACTTTGCATTCATGTACTGCTTCAGAATAGAACACCCCTGGTGTGGGGAGGCTCAGGCTCCAGCTCACACGGATTTCAGCAGTTCTACATGACAGTGGTGAAAAGCACCAGCTCCTCTGTCCCAGAGCTGTCCTCACAAGGGCAGTCTCTAGCGTGTCCTCTGCAGGGTGCTCACTTTTTCTGCATTCACAGACCCATCTACAGGTTACCTTGTAGCTAAGAGTGAGCAGCCTGTAGAAAACTAGTTCCATCGGCTGGGATTGATTGCTCCAGGCCTTGGCTTTGGCAACGGCCTGCTGAAGAATAAGCTGATTTGAAAAGACATTATTGACTCAGCTGCAATATTCGGAAGGTCTTCAGCAGAGGCAGGGCAGCATTTAGTCTTAGTATCATATCCAAAACCAGCTTGCTCCATTGTTTTCTCTAGGTGTGCCTTTCTTCTTTGTTACCAGGAAAGGGTTGGGGTAGATGAATATACACTTGTCTAGCACCAGCTGCTCAGCATGGAAATGTGATGATTTCACTTTGGATGTTATAAGCTTCTCTGTTACCTACCACATTAAGGTTGCAATGTCAGCACTGCGGTCAGGCCGTATATTTTCGGAAAAGACCCTGATTCTCCAGCACCTCACCAGTTGCTAAATCAGCACAAAACATGAGTAAGATTCTGCCATTTAGATGTTTTATGCAATGTCTAAAGGAGAAAGGCAAGCAGATGATTTTAGATGTATTTTAGGGAGCTGCATGCAGGACAAAACCATAGTAGCACTACAAGGGGGAAAGGACTGTAGTAACACACTCTGCCTCTGCTGCCTCCAGCTCCAACGCTGCCATGCTCTATCACCATGGCTCTATAAAGCAAATGCACCTAGTGGGAGCAATAAGGCACCTACAGTTTATGGAAATGAAGCAGGACTGGGAAATTTTTGTTGGACTCCCATTTTTCACAATGTCAAGCATCATCTGGTGCTGCTGAAGATGCAGGGATCTCAGCTCTTTGCACTCACACAGAGCCAGAAGTGAAGGACTCATAAGCATGAGTCCTGCTGAAGGCAGGACAGAAGTGGAAGGAGTTTTGCTCCCTGCCCAGATCTGACATCCAGGCTTGAGGCAAATGGGGCGCCTGACAACCCCCTATCAGCCCCATTGGGATACAGAACTAGATGAACCTTTCTTCCTTCAGGAATGTGGGCTGCTTGCTGCAGCAACCCCTGTAGCAATGGATGATGCTGTTAAGAAAATACTGTTTTGGGATTAATGCTGTCATAGCTCCCAAATGGAATTTTTGCAAGGCAGATACACCAGGCTGAGCTCATGAGGCAAATGTATGAGCAGGGGAGGGGCTGCTGCTGTGAGAGTAAGGGATGACTTACAAGGTTTTGCTGTCAGCGAATGCAGATGGAAGCCCAGTCACCTAAAGGCCCAAGGAATGATTAATAAAGGTTAAGAACATTGGTAGCTCTAAATGGGAGCCAGCCTAAATCCATGGGCGTGTTACATTTTAAATTTATTTCAACAGTTAAGTTCATGAAAATTAGCTAAAACATTCAGTGGCTGTGGAAGCACCAGACACTTATGGTAGGAGAGATTTGTGATTAAGTGTACAAACAGTAATAGATTACATTAAGTCTGTTTACTTCTGTGTTTCTTTGAGATTAAAATATGATGAAAATAGAATGAAAATAGTCCTTATTTTTGACATGGCAATAGGCTTCAATTGAAAGAACTTCCATTCTGATGAGCAAATTAAGGACATATGAAGTGCAAAACGTTTAATCCATAATCAGCCAAAAAAGTTGTATTCAGAGAAATGCTATCAACAAATTGACATTCTGTTGAAGGCTACAGTACTCTCTATATACAGTATTTTCAATACTCTCTATATAGAATATTTTCAACCATAATTTTGATAAGGGAATAAGGGATGCATCTACAAAAATGGCTGAAAAATATTGCCTGGCTTTTGGAGGACAGGATAAAAATAATAAAAAAAGAAGAAAGACCTTTCTAGACTGAAAACAGGAGACTAAAATTGAAGAAACGGCATTGAATAAAGACAGCTGTGATATATTATGAAGTAGAGATCAGCGTGCCGATGCAAAGTGAGTAGGCAGTGGTCCTGCTGTAGGACATCAGGCTTGTAGTGGAGGCAAGAACAAAAGGCTGTGACAAAAATGGCAACAGTTATACTGTTAAGTATTATCAGGGCTGCCATGTGAAAATCGTGGGAGGCAATTCTTCTGTATTTGCTTGGGTAAGGCTTTTCAGCTAAAGGGAATTCTCTACATTTGGACTCGGCACTTAAAGTTATAAACAAATACAGGAAAGTCCAAAGAATTTCAGAGAGCAAAAAGAGAAAATGCAGCTTGTGAGGAGCTGGATTTTTTCTGACTCAAAAAGAGAGTGCTGGAAAGGGACATACTAGCTGCAACTGGAACAAAATCCAATAACAAACTGCTCGCCAAATCCAGCATGAGTGGGATACGGTGTAATTAAGTTAACTAAAGGTCTGCATGGTTAGATGGAAGGAAAAGTTTTCTAACTCCAGAAGTAGTTGCTACAGTTGCCTAGGATCATTGTGGCAACCATGTCTTCCATATGTCTATGTCCCTGTCAATGTACAAATGCTTTTTGTGATGCTGTGGTTATGCTTGATATGGCTTTATGTCCCTACAATTATATGGGAAATGTATAGCTTTTTAGCTCTGCTTTTCTAACTGTTACTGTGCAAAAGCTCCTCTACTATTGTGATCTAAATCCTACTACATCTTTTAATTAGGAAGTTTCCTTCCTGCATATATTGCAACCATTTAAAATAAAATTTTGGTACGAACAATGATCATTTCTAGGATAATCACAACATCTTTTACCTATTGCTCTCCATAGGATAGGATAATCATAACATCTTTTATCTATTGCTCTTAATACTCCTCAAAAATGGAAGCTATTATGGTCCTTACTCATAAAGCAGAGGCACAGGAAGGTTATGAGATTGCTGAGTGTTTGTAAAGTACTCTGGTCATAAAACCAGGCTCATAACCTGGGAGACATGTCTCCCAGGCCTTTCCCTCCTTGCCAGACCACATTGTTTATCCAAAAAATTATGCTGGTGAGGATGGAGTACCTAATTCACAGCTCAGACACAGATTGTTTTTCCTAGTAGTGTGCAGAAACTATAATTCTCTGAATGCAGAGGAAGCTGGTGACAGTCCAAGGTGAAATTCATTCCACATATCTCTCACAGAATACAGGTTAATACACCCTGAGAATTGAGGCCATGATATTAAAGTATAATTACCTCCTTTTTTCTCCAATGAAAAAACATGTTGTTCTGATTGTGAAACTGTCTATGATTTGATTTGGAAAAGTAAGAATACTTTATGTCAACAGAAACTAATATTGTCTAATTAATTAATGTACCTCATGATGCAATATGTAATATAATATGTTTTCTCACAGTATTGTGCTTTCACAGAGCTGCCATTCACTGTAAAGGTTACTATCTTGCCTTTTATTCCAGTACAAAAGCTAACTGTAAAACTGGAAATCTTTCTGGGAAATTTCTTGGATACACAAAGAACATACAGGCCTGTTTTTCAATTTTCAGTGCTTTCTGAGATTCATATAAAGGGTTTTTTGTCAGCTTCCCATAGTTAGATGTGCAGAACCAGGTCCTCCAGGGTTGCGGTTTATTTTGCAACTTTCTCACAACTTTTATAATTGCAGATGTACATTAAGATAAAGTGTGAGTTGTTTTGCAAGAGTCTGTTACAATTTGCAGATTCCTGTGTTGCTGGGTTTGCTGCTTTAAAAAAATGCTGCCTGTTCAAGAACAAAACCAGTGAATGCCACAAAAGTGCTGCTTTTACAATGTTCTTGCTTTCTGTTTTTTACAGACTGCTGTGTGAAAAGCTATGTTACACTTTACATACAAGTAAGGAGGAAATAGCTTGACCCTGTTGATTAATTATTGTTTTGACATTCAGTGTTTGCTTTGGAAAAACTTCTGAAAATCTTATGAAGAGATGAATGCTCATCCTGCTGGATATCCTTCGCATATCAAAAAACTTTCAGTCACCTCACCATGTCATTTTCCATTATTTTTCTATTCTTCTCCTTCTTTCTTTCTTTCTGTATCAACTACAAGCAGCCTGTGCTTGACAAGACCAAAAAATAGCCATACAATATAGTCCAGACAAAGCAATTACAGTGACTTCAAAGAAGATTTCTTCAGTCTTCTAGCCACAATTAGATGCCCAATGCTCCAAGAAAAGTCTGTTAGAAAAGATGGTTATCTAATGTGCTATTGTGCAACTCAGTAGTACCTGCCTGCACCCAGAATCCAGCCTTCCCAGAAGTGTCAGAGCTGGCAGTGACAGCTAAACACAAATGCTTTATTTAGGATAAACAGATTCTGCAATGACCACACAGCTGTGTCCACACCTCTTGCTGGTGTCAGCTGGCTAGCATCAAGATTAGCACAAACTTTTATCAATATAACAGGGATGGAAAGAGGAGAAATATCAGTATTTATCCTGATTCAGCAAATGTCAGAGTGTCTGTGGCAGCAGGAGACGGTGACCCACATAGTGATGGCATGTACACATACTGGGGTGTGCAAGGCAGGTATGTATGTTCAATGGCCAGGAACATGCCCACAGGAGACCAGCTTTGGCACTGGGCAGAAATATGTCTAAGAAAGAAGCAATACATCTGTGCCCTGCTTAACTTGGTCAAATAATATCCATAATTTGTCATTCAAGTTGTTTGAATATTAATTTTTCACATTATAGATCCAAAGTAGTCAAACAACATTTGTTCAATAATTTAAATCCCCTAGTGTTTCAGGACATAGCTGGTTAAATATTATTGATTGTTATTTCTACATTATTTACTCAGTCTTAATAAACCACCGAAGTGTTGGTCTGAGTAAGTTTGCTCTCGCTGGCATTGTAGCAGTGTCCATATATATGCTTCAGTCCCATGATGCCCCTTTCATCAGAAAGGTGCATCGGGTTTTTGGTTCGCAACACCATCACTGGTGGCCCTGATGCCAAGTGCACGGACTCCTTAGACTTCCCTGGTTTGCAAGTAGTGCCTTATGAGCAACCCTGTTGGTTCTGTGCTCATTTATGAAAATGTACTCATGATACCAATATTAGCAAGAAATAAATACAAGTGATATAAGTGTGAAATCACCCACAGTTTACACAGGGTCTGAATGTGATGGGACAGCCTCATGTCATGACAACTGAAAGTGTGAAACTGCCTGCAACTGCTAAATCATCTTCCTTTATTTATTTAGGTGAAGTAAAATATCCCTGTGCTTTCAACAGTCTTCTGTCTGCATCTAGCCAGAGCCCTCCTCCTGCAGGACACCCGCTGCTCCCCGAGCCCCTGCCTTGGGAGGAGCTGCCTCTGCTCGGGGAATGCCAGGAAGCGGAGGAGGGCGCGGTGCCAGGGCTGGGCGCGGTGTCGCGGGTCAGGATGGCCCCAGGGAGGGAGCTGCCAGGTCAGGGCACAGCGTGGGGACATGCCAGGGCCCGGGCGCTGGGGCACATGGCGCAAATTATCCCGGCAGAGGCGCTCCCGCTGGCCCTGCTGCCGGGCGCGGGGTGGACGGGCTGCTCACAGAGACGGCGCAGGTGAGTGATGCTGAGGACAGGAGAGACTGTTCTGTCAGTCTCACAGAGACCGTGCAGGTGATGCTGAGGACAGGAGAGACTGTTCTGTCAGTCTCACAGAGACCGTGCAGGTGATGCTGAGGACAGGAGAGACTGTTCTGTCAGTCTCACAGAGACCGTGCAGGTGATGCTGAGGACAGGAGAGACTGTTCTGTCATTCTCACAGAGACCGTGCAGGTGGGTGATGCTGAGGACAGGAGAGACTGTTCTGTCAGTCTCAGAGAGACCGTGCAGGTGATGTTGAGGACAGGAGAGACTGTTCTGTCATTCTCACAGAGACCGTGCAGGTGGGTGATGCTGAGGACAGGAGAGACTGTTCTGTCATTCTCACAGAGACCGCGCAGGTGGGTGATGCTGAGGACAGGAGAGACTGTTCTGTCAGTCTCAGAGAGACCGTGCAGGTGATGCTGAGGACAGGAGAGACTGTTCTGTCAGTCTCACAGAGGCTGCTCTCCTTCCTTCCTCCATGGAGGGTCCTGTCGATTTTGCTGTTGCAGAGGGGCCGGGCGGGCAGTGCTCTCACCATGTGTGCCGCCTCTCAGTAGTCAGCTGCTTCTGCTTTTCTGCCGCTGAGCAGCTGCAGGGGGACGTGGTCACAAGTTTCCATTGCTGTCTGATCTCTCGCAGTTTCTGTAAGTCACTTGGGCAGGAGCCTGAACAGGAAATATTTTCTAGAGTGCAAGGTGCATTTTAGTAGCAAAACTGAAACCATCAATGTCAAGTCTGAAAAACAGATGGCCAATAAAAGTAAAATACAATTCATTCAGGAAGCACATAAATTGATGCAGGATGTTAGTAACTCAGTGGCTTGGGTGGCTGCACTGCTTCTGGCGCAGCAAGATACCCCACTCTACAGAGCACAAGTCAGCTGTCTGTAAGGTCCCTCTCTGCAGAGGGTCACACTGTTCCTCTTGGCTTCTTCATCTGTAGTCTGCCTGTACCTTGGGAGGCCAAGGATCAGCCAGCACTGTGAAAGGAAGCTCTGAATATTGTAAAGAAAACTGGTTTTGACAGAGGGACCTTTATATGGCCATCTGTAAGAACAAGAGTTCTCTGGCCTGATCCTGACCACATCACTTGTGGACAACTGCATAAAAATCAGGGATACTGCCTGGCAAGGGTGGCCCGAGGGTGCCCTGGAGCAGAATGCCCTCGGGGGCCTCTCAGTGGGGTGTAGGGGATCTCTCAGCTCCTCTGGCAAGCCAGCCCCAGGGTCAGTAGCTCAGGGTGGAACTGCACTGTGAAATGTTTTTCAAACCCTTGTGTCCTAGAGAATATGGTTCAGCCTTACCAGCAGGCTCACAGTGCCAGAAAACTGAGACACCCTGAAGCTGCTCTTGCCACAGAGCACCTATCATACACTGTGACTCTAAGCTCTTACACAGAGGCTTGCTTTTTTCTTTTTCCAGTAAAAAACATTATCAGTTTTTGACAAAGCAGTTCTTAAAGAAGTGGTTTGTTTTTCAGCTGAAGGAAAAAATTATCTTAAGGGAAATATCACTTCCCAATTTGTTCTGCTAAGCAGCAGAGATGTGCAGAGCAAAGCAGAGATCTGCAGATGAGGAGCTTGGTCAGCAGCTTCTCCCAGCAAAGTCAAAGCATCAGTAGTTCATATGTGGGAAGAATGCCAGGAAGCCAGAAGTATATTCCCATGTCTGTGTGAAAAATCCTCATATCATATAACAGTACTCATTAAAAAGCATGCACTGGGTATCACGAACTTGACACTCCTTATGTAATTAGGAGCTGCACGGGTATAAAAATGTCTCACATTTAAAGAATGAGTAATTATCTAAATTTCTGCAAGTAACTGCAAGTCCAAATTCCTCAGCAATCTCTGAGCAGTTGCAGCCTGCTTTGAACATGCCCTGCTCAGGATGATGAAATCAAGGAGGCTTACAGCAACTTGGACTGAAAAAACCCAACCCCAAACGCCCGAGCAAACAAACAGACAGACAAACAAACAAAACAAAACAAAAAAAAAAAAACCCAAACCAAAACCAAAATTTAAACCAAAGAAACCCCGAACATTTCTTCAGAGCAGCAGATGTGAGAAAATACCACAGTTGTTGGGATCTGCTTTTAGACACAAGGCTCTCTGGGGCTGGGAAGGCACCTTTGGGCCTGCTGGGGCTCACTGCTGGCACAGGTCGCCCCAGGACTGCACTGGGGTTCGTGCACAGTGCACAGAGACAGGGGCTGGTGCTCTGAGCTTCACCTCTCTGCTGGGTGACAGCTCCAGCCCCTCCGCCTGCTTCTCGGGCTTGTTTGGTTTGGTTTTGCTAAGCACTGCTGCTTTCAGTTCCTCTACAATAACGGAGCTTGTGTACAGAAAGGTCATCCTCAGGTCAAGCCAGGATCTTTTATCTTTTGTTTCAAACCTGGTATGCAGACAAGCCTTATCCTGTAGAGATAAAGTGAATCTAGGCATTTTGAAAAAGATACTGGAAAATGTTAAAAATAATCATTGGACCACAGCTTTTGAATCCCTTCTTTTTCTGTGAGCATCATTAATATGTTGTAAATGTGGAATAAATGCCCAGTGTCCCTGAAAAGAGCACAATAACATAGCACATCTGGATCAGAATGGGTTTATAAAAAACATTATTAAAATGAACTGACAGGATTAACCACTGTAACTGAAGAAAATAAAATCCACATTTCCCCACTGAATGTGAGCTGCATTTTTACCATATAGGGAAGTATGTGTCTCTTTTCAGCTGCTAGCAAGAATTGATCCAAACAATTCTTTTCCTGATTTTAACTTCAAGGCTAATCAGTGTAATCATTTTCTGTGACAACCCAGAGAGCTCTGTGGTGGTGATGGTTGTTGTTTTGCTAAACATCTCCCTGAGAAATAGATTTTGGCCAAAGGCAATGTCATGTGTTGTCCTCCCTCCTGTGTCTCATTGTTGTGTATCTAAAGTCTGTGCCCAAGGGCAGCTTTTTTCTCCCTGGGTATCTGGATATTTCTCTGGGGAAAGGTATCAAACAACTCTGCTTTGCTGCTGCTATGCCCTGATTAGGCAGTTAAAAACTGGGTTAGCAATGGCATGGAGGATTTATTTCAGGTGCTGTGTGCTCACTAAGGAGTTCCCTTGGTCAGTGTGCTCAAGTGTGTTAGGAAAATATCTGTAGACTCAGCCCTGTTTTGGTGGACGCCGTGCAAGCATGCTTGTCCTGCAAAAAGTGTGCTTGTCCTGCAGGTCTTTGATTCTGCAGAGGAAGAACAGCCTGGAGCTGAAGTGTTGGGCCATGTTGCATTGCTGTAAGGCCACTGCCCTGGGAGGGCGTGGGATTAACTCAGAGAGAGCCAGAATGCAGTAACATCAATTACCAGCACCCAGTCTGGTGTCTAGCTTACCATGGCCAAGCTCATCAGCTGAGAGGAGGCTCTCACTGAACAAGAGACATGTATGAGATGTGACTTGTAACACTAGCCCAAGACCACACACCCCTCTCCTTGATCCCACTGGCCCTGTGATGCCTCTCTTTCCTGGCAGAAGGGGCAATCTTCTAGGGAGCCCACTGTCTGTCCCATTCCTTCCAGCAGCACAACTTCCAGACAGCAAAGCAACCTTGCTTCAGCCCAGGTCCACCATGGTAAACCAAGGGAACACCCTGTACAGCAGGAGGGGACACTGGGGTCCTCCAGGAAAGACACAGCCAAAGAAACTGAGAGGATTCTTCTTTCAGCAACAGAAGAAAGGGAAATCATTTCACTGATGGACCACCATGCTTTAATTTTTATCCGTTATTATTGATTTTAATAATGCCCTGGCTTGCAGAAGTTACAGTTTTGTGGAAGACATCTTCTCTTGTGAAAACTGGAATTAGTGTTAACTTCTGTGGGAGCAGGGCTGAACCTCACAGCCAGAGCCCATCTATGCATTTTATTGTCACTTCATCAAACCTGGGAGTAGTATAACCAGTCCTGGGACAGCCTGTACAATGCAAAGGCTTCTTGAGGGCCATAAAGGACCCCAGAAGCTGTAGAATCAGACCCTACAGATGCAGTTGTAATAGATGATCAAGTATGAAGAAGTTTGCATGGCTACAGTTGGTGAGAGAGCAAAGGGGACTCTTACTAGCATGATGCCAGCAGTCACATAGTTTGAGTGAAGGTGGGCAAACTGGCTCTTTGGCCATGGTGACTGACTGCTCTCTTTCTGCAGCTGGATTCATGGGGGACAAGGCACCCGGAGATCTTTTTTTGAGGGGACAACGGAAGAACAGCAGAAGCTTTTTGGCTGCCCAGCCAATACTCCAAGTGTGTCAGACCAGGGCTTAACTGCTGGGGAAGGTCAATGGAATACTGTCAGAATAAGGAGGTAAAGGATGTTTGTGAATATCATACAGCCATTCCAGCTGTACCATCTCCCTGGACAGCCGCACCACAGAGGGCAAGTTCTGACTCATGGACAGATACAGATGGCTCCAGGCAGAGCCTGCCAGACCCTGGTATTTAACTGGAAAGTAGAGAAGGCATCTGTCTCCACTGCCAACCAGGACATGGCACCTTTGATTCCTAGCCATGACTCCCTCCACCTCAAAATGTGGAGGGTTTTCTAGGGAAAGAAAATGGCAGGATTACACACATTTACCACTCCCTTCCCATTTACCATTCCCAGTCCTCTGCACAGTTTCATTAGGACAGTATTTGGCTCCTGCAATGTACATGAACACATCCACAAAATGCAGTGAGTCAAACCAACTATCCATCTTCTTCTGCAGGTATCTTGGTTTTCTGGATATCCAGCATATCTGAGAACCTGCTTAGACGTTGCCAGAATTTGACATGGGAGTATAAAATGATGGATCCTTTCTATATCTCTGGGGTTCATTACAAAGTGCAAGGAATCTGCGCAAAATGAGATCACCCAGTGTGAGAGACAGCTGAGATGAGGAATACACACCTGCACCAGGGAATTCAGCAGCAAATTATGAACAATTACCTCTCTGCTTGCTGATTATCTGGCATAATGCCCAAGAGAAAAGGGGAGTATTCTCTTCTGCAGGTTGTTGGTAGCCCCTGCAGTCTGCAGACAAGGCAAGAAGCAAAAAAATTGTTGCTGTTCTAGAGACATCAGAAAGGTTTCCCTTGGGCCAGCTGTTTTTGTAAAAGCACCAGGCTAGCTTTAGTTTGCTAAATTTCAGGCACTAACAAACCTGTATAGTAGGTTTGCAGTGTAAAACATCGGAAAAGTATTCAGTGAGCCAAAAGTCCAGTTGTCTCTGGTGTAACCAGCTGAATTAAGTAGAGCTACATGGGGAGAGGGTGGAGGCTGTGAATTTCATCAGTCTGAGAGATATCTTTGAAACTCTCACATTTTCATCATAGAAAAAAGGAACATCTGGACATATTGTGCAAGGGCCACATTCTGCTTTCAGTCGTGTTGAGGCAAACCCAGAGTTGTCCCAATGGGACAATCCAAGATTTACCCCAGGATAAACAAGCACAGGATCTGTCACCATATTTTTGATTTTGTTCTCTAAGCTTAACCTATTTGTGCCCTGTGTGCACTAATTTTCTGAATTGTTTTCTCCTTAAATGAGACACAGGAGCAGGAGGGAAAATCTAAGTCTCCAATTTTTCATTCAATTGAGATTTTCATAATTCTTAGCATTCTCTAAAAACCTTTGTCTTGTATCACCCTTTCTGAACTTTTCTCCTCTGGGCAACCTGTAAATTATTATTTCTACCTTCCTCTCCCTCTACATTTCTTACTCTTCTTTATTTTCCACTTCCAGTTAACAAGAATTAACAACTGAGAGTTTTGTTGTTGTTTTTATTTTCCACTGGCTCCAAAGACCTCAGCTAAGAAAACAAAACAAGACAGTTTGCTCAGGGCCATGCTGGGAATTGTACTTTTCAACTGTCTCCACTGTATGCCTCTGACACTCCACAAACTATGAAGAGCTGAGGGAACAGGAAGAGGCTGTCAAATGCAGCAGTCTTGCGCTTGTTTGATTTATTTCTAATTTGTCTTAATTTCTCTTCTTACTCTCTGACTAAACCTTCAATTCCATCATCTTTTGGACAGAGCCCGATTTGAAGCTGCAATTTTTTGAGTGAAAAATAATCTCAGGAGTAAGACTCAGAGGCAGGGCATGATTTTTGGAGATTTGCTTTTGACACCTGAGGAAGTTAAACTTCTTCCAGCAGGGTAGCTCAAACACTTTGTGAAACTAGGGTCTCTGTCGAAGTATTCTAAAGAGAAAGGAACCTTAAGTACAGCTTTGCATCCTGAGATGCTCAGCAGTAAGAGACAGCCCAGCTCCGTCCCAGATGCTGCACGTGGGTGTTGACTTCTGTGTTTTGTTGTGACATGCAGGGGCTCAGGTTTTGCCCACTCTGCTTTTCCTCTTGCATGGCTAGTGCATTAGTCACCTAACACTTTTTTCTAATATTTGTATTTATAATGGGGAAAAGGGGTATTTGCTGTGGAAGTCCCAGGAAAAGTGTCTGCAAAGAACATGGGCACTAGCTTTTCCTACCCATCCTTGCCTTTCCTCCCACTCTTTACCATGGGGCACCTGGGAACTTGTAACATACTGTGCTTGAAATCATCATGGAAATTCTAAGATAGCTGCTTTTTTTCCTGAGAAAGTAATGTTCTTGCCCTGGTAGACATGAAAAAGCATCTTCATACAGACATCTGATGCTTCTCTTTGCCAAAACTAGAACAGTGAAGCAGAAGTAGATGCTCAAATAGCCTTGGTATAAGGACAGTCTGATGCATATAATGCATATAATTTAAAAAAGTTAGCACAAAGACATGATTGTTATTTTGCTTAAACTGAGCTCAACTCAGTAGCTAATTAAGTACAGACTTTTTCCATGGTTATATGCAGTTTTCAAATTCCTATAACACAAATTGTTTCAGAGGATAAGTTAAATACAGAATGCATTGAGTTTGGTAGAGAAAGTTTAAAGGTCTGCATTTTCCCACCAAAGCTATTTCATATCAGCTACAGAGTGGGGGTGTGTGTGTGGAGGGGTTATGACCTCTTTTATTTTTACAACCATTGCCATGATTTCATAATACTGGCAGCAGTCACTTCAAGCGAGGGACTAGACTTTATTACTATAATTATATGCTAGTATGTGGGCATAAAACAGAAAAACTTTTCTATAGATAAATGCCAGTAGCAAAATCCTTTTGTCCAACAAGCAGTCCCTTAGCAGTGTTATGAATATTATATTGACCTCAATAAAAGCTATGCCAGAAATGTCTACTGTACATGGCACAAGTCCTGTGTTCTTAGGCATCTTTGTTCTGAGAAATGAACAGCACTGAGAGCATGCAGCACCTTTTCTTTGCGAAGCATGTCAGAGATGTTCGCTCATTGGGTCATAACAGTTCATTGTGAGAGGCAGTGACACCACCTGAAATGGGGGAAAACAGGCAGGGAGGGTTCAGTGGCTGTGGGTTTGTGCAGATAGTGTGGCGCAGATGCAGAACAATACAGGGTGAGCCACAGGGCTCAGCCAGCCCAGCACCCATGAGCATACTGAATTTCTGGGAGGCACAAAAAGGAAGGATGTGTCCTGTAGGGAAGATGAGGCACTGAGCCCCTTCCCCACTGTTCCCAGACAAGCCCCCTATGCTGGGCAAGTCAGATCCCACCCATGTGGGAGCTCCATCAGCAAAGATGAAGGG
Organism: Calcarius lapponicus; assembly: GCA_039654755.1. Taxonomy (NCBI): domain Eukaryota; kingdom Metazoa; phylum Chordata; class Aves; order Passeriformes; family Fringillidae; genus Calcarius; species Calcarius lapponicus. The sequence goes on along the minus strand of CM077481.1, from coordinate 18,889,104 downwards.
GTTGAGGAATCAGAGAAGGCAAGAGCTTTGTTGAGGTCCACCACTCTTCTTCAGCAGCTTTTAAGGCCTTTCAGCCCAGCTAAGAGAGCTGCAGAGCCATGGTCCTACCAGCCCCCTAAGCCTGCCTTGTGTGAAGCCTGGGCTTCTGGTGATGCATGAAATTAGAGTGCAGCGTGGGTAGTTCACAGCTTGGGCTGGGAGAGCAGGGCCTGTTCAGGGTGGTCCCTGCAGCACAGAGAGAGCTGGGAGAGGTGGCAGCAGTGAACCTCAAAATGTGAGAATACTAAAGAGAAAAAATTTTTAGCCTGAGCAAAAGCTGACTTTGCCATCTGAAGTGATTTTAGACTTGATGACTTTCGTCTCATGAATCTGCACCCCTCTTGGGCAGAGTGGGACTGATGGCCGGTGAGGCAAGGGCCTCAGCAAGGGACTAGTTAGTTCCCTTGGCAAAGGCTAAGCAGACATCACTAGCAACTTAGCAAATACTAAAAAAAGGGACGTGAACAACAACAAATTATTGATCTTGATTTTTTTTTCTTCGCATTTCCAATAACCCTATCCCTGTTTTCAATAAGGAGATAGAGGAATACAGAGTAGTATATCCATCTTTGAGGAATTTTATTGGTTTTCTCGAGTGCCTCTTTCCAGCTGTATTAAATTTTCCGTCAGTGAATTATATAAATAACAGCTTTGTCTCATGTTAGCTGGAGTTAGTAAAATTACTTTTTGTGAATATTTTACAATAACATTTTTGAGTACTTTAGTTGTTAGCGATCTGATTTTGACTGGTAAAAAATGGTATTTGCCATTTTTAACATGTGGAAGCAGTATTGATGTATGGCTAAATAGCAAGCTGTTATGATTAACCATTTGTTATCAGTCTTAAAAACCATGCAGTACCCAATGTGTTTCTGCTTGACTGAGACATTTCCACTGTACAAAGAGTGTGAGGAATTTACACCTGAAGGCCTGATTCTTCTGTGCTGATTTTCGAAGTCGTACTTTCTCCCTTTTCAGTATGGTGGATCTGGTATTGGCAGTATTAACAACCCTGTAACTTGGCTGAAACTTGAATGCAAAAGTCATGATTCTGTTCAACTGTGTGAGGATGACCAGAGCTGATCTAGCTTCTGACATCAGGTATATTTAGGAGTAGTTTTAGTGTGTGGCATGTTCATGATTGAAAATAAAAATGCAGTTAGAAAAGACTACCAAAAGTGATGGCCAAACACAACATAGGCTAACCCAGCACTCATGCAAGAGTACTGAATTCCCCATCTATTCACTCCACAAATATTTTTGGCACTGTTTCCCTCAACTGGCTCAGTGTCTTCCAGGTGGAGTGCTCATCCTTACAAGGATCAATGATAGGCCTTATTTTGTCTGTAACAGATCTTTGCTTCCCATTCAGCAAGATTAATGAGCAAAGGCTGCCAGTGGTCTGTAAGATCACAGCTGGGTTGCTGGTTTCAAGTACGCAACACGAAACTTCAACAATGACTAAAGAGAAAAGGTACAAGATAATTTTATTGTACTGATGTTCTGGTAATTATTATTCTCAAACTCCCACCCAACTAGTCTTTCTCATATCTCATAGAGAAAAATAAACAGAAACTTGTTTGGTCTCTCTTTTCATGCATGGAGCCATAATAGGATTAGTAGAACACCAGCAGGGCAGCTGACGGTCTGTATAGCCATCCCACACTGCCTAGACCCAGGCTAGAAAATGGAAATATATTTGGGAGAAGCTAAGATATCAAAGCATGTTCCCCAAATAAGCAGTCATTAGGCATGGTCTTAAGAAAAGGGCCTACATTGCTCATTTTTTTTTCTGTTGGAAGAATAGGGAGGAATAACCCAAGTCAGAGTTGTTTGACAACTAAACACCTAAACGCAAACTAAAACACCTGAGTTTGGCTAAGCATAATAGATATCCACCTCTGAATTACTTACACAGTATGCACAGAAGACCAAAGGAGGACCAATCTGCTGTGTCAGCAAGGGGAATAAAATGGTTTTTTACCCTTGCAGTGGAAATACAGTGACTGAAGAACAGACACAGTTTATTGTCTTAATGTTCTGGTTTTGGTGAAGCACTCCACCAGTGTGTGAGAACCCTTGGCAGACCATGAGCCTCGTACTGGCAGGAGCCAAATGCCCGCTGGTCCTGGGGTGAGTACCAGGGCTGGGCAGGTGCTGGGTGCAGCCACAGGCAGGGGAGCAGGACAGTCAGCAGGGAAAACAAACCATGTATCTTAAGATGTATCAAAAATATATCAAAATCCTAGTGATATATCAGTTCCCTCCCCCCCCCCCCCGACAATTCAGGAGATTTCCTAATAGCTGTCTTGAACCTGGAGGACTGATAGTCACTGATAAAAATTTAATGTTAATCATTAATAATTATAATTTATTAATTTATTAATAAATTTTATTTATCAATATTATATTTATTACTATGGCTGCCTGAATTTTTCTTTGATCATCCCTTTTTCCTACTGGATGGTTAATTTCCTTTCCTAAGAAGTAAACACACCATTACATGAAAATATCACTCAATGCCAGAAGTCTGCTTTTCTGTTTCTGTGCTCCCAATGAGCTTCAGTTTCCACGTCCAGTGTGGCAGTTCAGGGAAAAAGTCCTTGGTTTCCCAATTCTGAAATGAAATGTTTATGTGTGAACGCTACATTTTGTGCTCACAATTTATCAGAAAAAAATTAAACCCCATACAATTGTGCAATGCAGTCTATTTTTAAAGTTATGTGGAGTGGGGGAAACCAACATACCTCATGTGGGCCACTTCTCTAATTGGGCGTGCTGGATACCAAAGGGGACCATTTACATTTGCAGCTGCTGGAAGATATGCTAAAATTAGACTAAATAAAAAATAGCAGCTGCATTTGTAGAAACGAATGAAAGATGATTCACAGATGAGAGGCAGCTTGGGGGACTCAGGCATGACAGCTAGATTTGACACAAAGGCTGGTCCAGTGTAAGATCCCCATGCCTACAAAGACACAATAGACCATAAGGGTAAGCCAAAACTATGTTCAGCCCAACTCCATTGCTGGGGAAATCCTTTCACCGCCCTGGACTTCTTTTTTTTTCCTCCTTTTTTTTTTTTTTTTTTTTGTTTTCTTTCCCCTTCTTAAACATGTGGTACAATGTCTCATTATGTAGGAACACGCTTTCCTTTAACATGTCTGTCTTCTTCTATCCCCTCAGCCTCCCCCTCAGACTTTCCTTGGACAACCACACTCATTGTGGCCAATGCCAAAAAAAGCCCACTCTCTGCTTGTGTCCAGCCCCATACTCCGTGCTAACTACATGCCAAGACATTGACAGAGTGCAGGATCTTTCTCAGCAGCCATGTCAGGCTGTTTTTTTTTATAGGATTCCCTTTCAAAATGCTAGTGCAGAGGAAATTCATGACCTCTTCTACCAGCAGCTCCATCTTGCATTGCCCCATGCATTATATTCAGATAAAAGGATATATTGTGGGATTTAAGGCTCAGTCTGTGTTACAGGGAGGAGGGCACAGAACGGGCAGACTGCACAGGCTGTGCTTTCTGAGCAGCCAAGCTGGACTTTTCCTGGGCAGAAAATAAAAATTTCTAACTGGTTTTCAAAGGAAATCTTAGCAAAATTACTTCCAGCCACATTTGATTAAAAGGACTCTCTCTTGTCAAGAAGAGTGGGACTGTGCTGTTCATGGCAATACAATATTATATGGGTTGTACAGGATTCCAGTGTGGTGTGTTGGAGAAATTAATGTGACAGCACAGAGTCAGTGAAGACCTTCATGTCAGGCTGTTGTCTCCCTGCTACTCTGGTTTCCATGAAGGATTTTGAGCTTGGACTTCTCACAAGCACAGTGCCCTGGGAGCACTCCCACATGCCCCCAGCACTCCTGAACTGCGACACAGATTTTTAATCCCCAGAGAGCGCATGCACAAAAGCAGTCTGATGCCAATTCTCAGGCAACTTCACCTCCACACTTGTGCAAAGTGGAAGAGAGTCTTCACCACCTAGTGAGGGCTCAGCTATTCTCTTCTCTTTACTTTCTCTCTGCTTCCACTCCCAGGTCAGGTCCTACTGGGGCATTGCCTGGCAGCCACATCGCCTCTGCCAGACTGCTCCAGCAGCAGCTCCCACCATTCGGCCTGTGCAGGACTGTGCTGACTACAGACAAGCTGTAGCTCCTGCTTGAACCAAAGGGATCCAAAAGCAAGCCAGAGTCTACCAACAAGTTGCATTCACCTTCAAACAACATTTCTAAGCAGATCCTTCCCTCACGCTCCTCTGCACATCCACTCCTTGCCCCAGGGTAATTTCCAGCAGAGCCTTGCAGCTGCCTGGCAGTCACTCTGCCTCTGCAGCACAGCTGGGTCCCTAGATTAAATTCAGAGCCTTATAGGACAAACTGAGTACTACTGTTGGTAAAGGGCCCACCTCCACAGCTGAGATAGCAGGACTTGGATTTCTGACTTCCTCCTTCACTGTGAAAAGCCTTGTTTGAGTGTCATCTCTTAAACTCTACAGACTCACCCTCACTCTTAAATAAAATTCTTGGATTTCACCTTATTTTCAGCTTTTGGGTCCCACATCAGTCAGAAAGTAGGACAAAGTTTTACTGCCCTCCATGTTTTGGTGCTTGTGCCACTCCCTGGGAAAACAGGAAATGTACAATAAACCTCATTTGACTGAAGATGCAGATGAGCCCATATCTCCTATTTGAGGAACTAAAATTAGAGAAGGAACAATTACTGGCTGCATGCAGAAGGGACTGCCCAATGTGCATCAGATCTGGACACATACTGGGCAGAGTTTGATGTAACTTGGGAGCGTTCTGCCAAAAAACAGAGGCAACTGTATTTATGAAGAGGAACTTTTGGAACTGCAAATTTGTTATGAGGCATCACAATTCCACTTAAGCCTTCCTTTAGACAAATCTTTTCCTTGCTGAGGCTTAAGTGTCCTGTTTAATGGTCAATGACCTTGTATGCCAAAGCACCAGACAGAGTGGGGGCCCTGAGAGCTCTCTCTCTTGGCCAGTTGTAAACCATGCTGCAAACCTGTTTGGTAGCCCTTGTGTGAATGGGGCCTTTGTTAGCAGCTGATGAGTAGGATGTTCAGAGAACTTGGGAAAGTATGCTTGGCAAGTAAACTCACCTAACTAATAATAAAAATACTCTTCAAATTTGCCAGGCTTCTTTGCCTCAGGCGGGAACAATAAAGTCAATGAATTGTTTAATGTGAGGAAATAACAAGAGAGGGAAGAAAACAAGCATACTGTTCCCTGATGCTGTTTTGGAATTTCTCTTGTGTTGATCCTGTTCTGGATTGACAATAAAAGCCTTTGGCATGCATCCTACAGAGAAATCAAGAAGGGTAACAGATATGTGATTCTGTTGAGAGTTATAGCACACCTAAGCATAGGGATGGACTCTCTGATCTAAGGCATTTTTCATTTGTAGCTGGGGTGATCCTCTATCTGGCAGGCACATGTCTGATTTTGAATGTCTTAACAAGCCAGAATACTTTCATGGGAACACTCTCAATGACATGGAGAGCTGTTTTAAACTGCAATCCTCCTCCACAAGAGGCCCAGAGCAGGCACTAATTAATGGGATGGGCGTAGCACATACCTGCCTCCGGTGGGAAAGAGCTGAGCCTGAGAACGGCATCTCCACATCTCCAACCACTACATTCTCTTCCCTGTAAAGCCAGAAGGCAGAAAATAATTTTAACTTTTAAGAAGAAGCATAATACCTGTATGTAAGGCAGGAATTTGACTTAGAAATTGTACTTCTTGTGACCTGGAAAACAGTTCCAGCATTTTCCCATCACTTTTCACTGTCACCTCTTGATTGAAGACACAGCAGCCCCAAGCATTTTTAAGAGACAGACTTATACTAAGAGCTCGCAGATTAAAGTGAGGACTAAACTTGTTAGGTACTAATCTTGTGCTTTGGGAAGGCTTCTTTAATTCTTGAGTTCTGCATCTTAAATGACTCCTTACATAACTTGCTGTTTTGTGTCTTTTCCTAGATAGTATATTGGTAATCTTGGCTTGAATGCGATGGATTTCTAAGTAGTAGTTCCTGTTATTTTGCAATTCGTAGTTAAATACCAATGGATTTTTTTTCTTCTAGCAGGAAAAAAATAGAGGAGAGAGATTGTTAGCTAGGCCTACTTTTGATTGTGGTAAAAGAATCACAAAGCTGAACTTTCCTTATTCTTATTTTATAAGCTGTTCATTGGGATGTGGGAGGAATGGCATTTTCTGCAATGCCTAGTGGTGCACTGCCATGCCAGATCATTACAATGTGGAGTAAGAGCACACCACTCCATGCTGGAAAATGCCATGGACTGCTTCCTGTGTTGCTGGTTGCTTCTGAGATTAAAGATCTCATCAACACCTAGGTCTGGGAAGTGCTAAAGGTGGAAGAGCAGAAAAGTTTCATGGTACAGCAGTCACACTACTAAGCATCCTAAAGCTACCACACGTTTCCAGTCTCTTGGGTTAACTTTATCAGCATATCACATTTTAAACCACAGAATTAAGGTCTTTAAATGGGAAAATACAGACTTGAGGCGTGATATAGAATAAAGCACACCTCCATACTTTGCAGAGCCAAGCCCCACTTCAGATGCAACAATTTCCACAGAATCATGGACTTACAGAATCACCAAATTAACTTAGGTTGAGATCATCAAGTCCAACCTATGACCTAACACCACCTTATCAACTAAACCATGGCACTGAGTCCCACATCCAGTCTTTTTTTGAACACCTCTAGGAATGGTGATTCTACCACCTCCCTAGGAAGATGATTCTAGTGCCCAACCACTCTTTTTGTGAAGAATTCTTTCCTATTATCTAACCTAAACTTCCCTGGTGCGTATTAACACTGTCCTCTCGTCCTGTCACTGATTGCCTAGGAGAAGGGACTGACCTCCACTTGGCTACACCTTCCTTTCAGGTAATTGTAGAGTGTGACATCCTCCCCTGAGCCTCCTTTTTTCCCAGGCTAAACAACTCCAGCTCTCTCAGCCGCTCTTCACAGTGCTTGTATTCCAGGCTCTTCACAAGCCTTGTTGCCCTCTTTTTTTTTTTTTTTTTTTTTTTTTTTTCCAGTGGCTTCCTGGGTTGCAGCAAAGTTCTCACTCTCCTCTCCAGATCCATATGGAAGACATGTTTTCTCCATCATATTAAAGGTTCAGGTGTGGGTCCCCTGACGTGAGGCCTCTGCTCTCTATGTCTTTTACTGACTGCTGTTTACAGTTTCTCTTATCCCACCGTGCCTCCCAAGGCTGTGTACTTGCCCAGCAGCTGGGCAGGATGTCAGCACCCCACATGTCACTCACTATCAGACCTTCCTTGCTTGAAGTCACAGTGAACAAGAGAGAGACAGTCTCTCTTCCACGTGGAATGACACTGCACACTACAGGTGGGAGCTCTGCTGTGGAGTGGACAAGAGGGAACACCGCAGGCTGGGCTGCAGTTTGTAATCCCAAGGGAAAATTTGGCTGTAAGTACAATGCAGTGGAAAGCCTTGTCTGGAAGTGTCTACCCTCCCCACCTCTCCCTCCTGCTAGGATGGGAGGATGTCCAGTGCCAGCAGTGACATTCCAGTGAAGCCGCAGCTGGTGCCTCCATGCGCAAGGCAAGCTGCAAGTTCCTCAGCTCTGTGACCACCATCAATAATGCACTCACAGGAGAGGACAGGATGGAAGAGTCAGTCAGCTAACAGTGCTCTGAGGCTGCTCAATGGCACCACTGTGTCTCTGCTCGCTGTGAGCACAGTGAGCACCCTGGGCTGTGCATGTGCGGAGGGCTGCACGCTCCCTGTGAGGATACACCAGTAGGGCTGGCATGTTGCGCTCTAATCTCAAGGCAGGCTCAGCCCAGGCTGTCAAATTTGCTTAGAATGAAGGAAATCATGTTTTTTCCTGCCTTTCCCTCCTGCCCCTTACTTAAATAACCTCCTCTGTTAAGGAAGAGGCCCAGATGGCAAACAGCCTGCAGCTGTGCTGCCCGGGGAATAGTGCAAGGAAATCAGTCTCACACAGCAGGAATAGCTCATGGACTTGTTGGAGCTTGTGCAGAGCAGGACTCCTTTAATCACCCTTTCTCAAGGTAAACTGTATACTTTCATTCAGCTTCATTTCTATGTTCCCCATTTTCCCCTCCCATTTGGTGCAATTAATTCAGGTCCAGTCATAGGTACTTGTGCAAGGCTTTTCACACTCAGGGATTTCATTCACACAAAGGGAATAACATCAGGTATTTTCCTTTCCCCACAATCCCTTCACACAGTCCTTCTAGACCATGTACTACCTGACGATCAGTTCAAGTCTAGACACTTAGCCCTCAAAATCTGCTGAACCTCTACTTCATGTGGATATTCCTTAACTCTAATATTGACTTCACCCCTTAACAGGGGGACTATTTGCATGAGTCAAGGGGCAGGAGATACACCTTCATTCTTCTCTGTCCCTTTCTGCTTCTGGCACAGGTATACATTTCAGCTCATAGTCTAAAGCTTGTCTTTCTTCTGTTTCTCTGTTCTCAGATGTCTAAAATCTTTATTTAGAAACAGAGAAGGGAGGACACAAAAGGCTTGCAGTGCTTGTTGATTGTGTTGAGGGTGCCCTGAGCAGCAGCCACAGTTGCAGAGTAGCTGGGCAGATGCGATGGAAAGAATCAAATCCTCCTCTAGGCTGCTAACATAAGTGTGATCAGATGGAAAAGATTAAATTATAATGACATCATTTTATGACATGGGGATCTAAAAGGGTCTTCTTGCCAGGGGACAACCAGGAGCAAGATGGGATTTATCAGAAATTCGCTAGCTAAAGACCTGTAACTAACAGTATTGTTTTGGACAGGTTTTTGGTTTGTTTCATAAGGAAAGATGGGTTATAAAATGCAATAGGTTTGATGCTGTTTCAGGGAAGCTGGTTCAGTACATGAAGATGGGACAGGTGAAGGTGCCACTCAGTGAGAAGCAGATCTCCTGTCTTTGCTTCCCATGGTCATGGGCCATGAGCTCAGCAATGGTGCCAAGGCAGAATATGTACAACGGGCAAGCTGGGGCATTGCTCAAAGGGGACAGAACTAACATGCTTAGCATGTGTCCTGGTTTCCAGAAGTTTAAGGTTTTGCTGAGGTGAGTACTCTAAAGTGCATAATCTTGGCATTGCATTAATGCGGCTCTCTGCCAGCAAATTCCATAGCATTTAAAAGAAGCAATTTTCTCCTTAATATGCATTTAAGAATCTGTCATTACTCCTTGGTTGTGCAGGTGGCATGATTTTCTGCCAGCAGCATGATTTCGTGCCCAGCTGTAGGTAAAGGACCTGCTGAAATTCCATGGAAATATTCCAGTTTTGCCTTGTACTTTACAGGACTGAAACAAATTATATTTACAGGGCACAGCTGCTGACAGAACTGAACAAACCATACATAGGGTTATAAACAAAGCCCCATTAGAACCCCATTCTTGCTGGTCACAGTATCTCTCATATAATGAGACACAGCTCTCTCCCTTTCTTTAGTTCTTTCCCTAAGACATCTTGCAACACATATCCATGCCATAATTTTCACCTTAACTCCTCTGTAAGATCTTAACTCTCCAGAGATCACAGCATGGTTGCTTGCTTTTGCTTATATGTGTATAAATGACAACTGGAAACAGTCCTTTGTTTTCTTTGGCTAAGCTGTACACTGAGCCAAATACTCTTCTCTTGCATCTCCAGGCAAGTTTTCTCAGACATATCCAGCCCAGCTACTGCCCCTTCACTGCAGGATAGCATGTCTTCCTCCCTGTGCCAGTGCTGCCATTCCCTGGTTCCCCACTACCTGGAGATGCTGCCTATCTTACTTTAAAATTTCCTACTTATCCAGACTTGAAATTTGTGTTACTGTAATCCATCATATAATTCCAGTGCTTTTTAGATTTTAGGTCTGTGTGCCAAACATCCTTGCTCCAAGATTCTGCTTCTAATGATTAAGATAAGGAAGAGGGACTTTGACTCCAACCAGTCATGGCTCTTCTGATCTCAACACAGAGAGACCTGCACAAGGGTAAAGGTTTCAGCCTGCTTGCATTTCCCCCAGCTTGAGTTCAGGAGCCTGGTGTGGGTTCAGGAGGGGACATGAGTGGCTGTCCCCTCTGTCCTTGCGGAGTTCCCACCAGCAGTCTATAGATGTTGACAACTTGGTAATTCTGTGAGCTATAAAACTGGCTGGTCCTGTTTGACTCTAAAACTTTGATCTAGAAACTCCCCTTGGAACCCATGAAAACATAGCAAACCCTAAATTTAAATGGGAATTTTGCAGTCAAAAATATGCATAATCCAAGGATCATCAAATTAACAAACACTGATGCAGTTCAGTTTTGTAAACACAATGGCTGCAGCTAAGCTCCCATGAAAAGCCACAAGACTGTGAAAACTGAAATGTTTATTCTTACATTACATTCAAGGACACTAATAAAAATAAAATAAAGTAAATAGATACTGAGACCAGAGGATTCCAAAATACAAGTAGGGAGAAAGTCCGAAATCTGAAATGGGAAAGAGAAAGAAATAAGGGTCAGTTATTGAAGCTGTTTTCATTTATTGTATTTCCCCTACTGCTGCTCGCCAGGACATCCAAGCCACAAGTTTCATGGAAGATTTTTATGCTGGAAAACCTTAAGTGGTATGTTTAAAGAAAAGACATGTTGTGCAGCACACTTTTTCCTTAGTCATGCTGGCTGCAAAACAGATGGGTGGTGCTGGTGATGTATTTTTCCCTTGCAAGGTGCTCTATTGATTTCTTGGAATGTATTTACTGGATGAATCACACACAGAAGTGCTAAGGGGACCATGGAGTTTCCCTTGCAGACATGCATCCACTTCTGTATGTAATCCTTAATTAGGTAACCACCCCCAGGTATTGGGCAATACACAGGCAGCCAGCATATATAAATGTACAAAGAGAGCTGGAAGGTGGCCAATGTGACACCCACCCACAAGGGGCCAGACAGAGTATCCCTGGAACTACAGACCTGTCAGCCTGACCCCACTGCTTGGGAGGATAATGGAACACATCATCTTAAATGTGATCACACAGCACATACAGGACAACCAAGGGATCAGACTCAGCCACTACAGGTTTAGGAAAGGTAGGTCCTGCCTGACCAACTCGATCTCCTTTAAACCAGGTGATGCTCCTAGTGGATGAAGGAAAGGCTGTGTATATAGCTTACTGGACTTCATCAAAGCCTTTAATACTGTCTCCAGTGGCATTCCCCTAGAAAATGTGACAGGCCATGGCTTGGACAGGTGCACCCTTTGTTGGTTAAAAACTGCCTGGATGGTTGAGCACAGAGAATGGTGGTGAGTGGTGCCACATCCAGCTGGCAGCTGGTTGAATGGTGTTCCCCAGGGCTCAGAATTGGGCGCAGTACTGTCTCATCTCTTTATTAATGACCTGGGTGAAGGCATTGAGTGCAGCCTCAGTAAGTTTGAATATATCACCAAGTTAGCTGTGGTATTGATCTGCTAGAGGGCAGGAGGGCTCTGCAGAGGAATCTGGATGGGCTGGAATGATGGGCTGAGGCCAATGGTGTGAGGTTGAAAACCAAATGCCAGGTCCTGCCATTAGATCACAACACCCCCAAGCAGTGCTGCAGGCTGGGGGAGAGTGGCAGGAAAGCTGCCCCTTTGGAAAGGACCTGGGGGTGCTGGTGAGAGCAGCTGAACATGAGCCAGGCTGTGCCCAGGTGGCCAAGAAGGCCAATGGCATCCTGGCCTGGATCAGCAATGGTGTGGCCAGCAGGGCCAGGGCAGGGATTGTCCCCCTGTGCTGGGCACTGCTGAGGCCTCACCTCCAGTGCTGTGTCCAGCTCTGGGCCCTCACTGCAGGAAAGGCCCTGAGGGGCTGGAGAGAGTCCAGAGAAGGGCAATGGAGCTGGGGCAGGGTCTGGAGCACAAGTGCTGTGAGGAGCAGCTGAGGGAGCTGGGGGTGTTTGTCCTGGAGAAAAGGAGGTTCAGGGCTGACCTTATCACTCTCTACAGCTGCCTGAAAGGAGGGTGTAGCCAGAAGGTCAACTCTTCCTCAGGTAACAAGTGAATATGACAGAACAAAGCCTCAAGTTGTGCTAAGGGAGTGCCAGGTTGTACATCAGGAGGAGTTTCTTCATGAAAAAGATTGTCAAACATTGAAATGAGCTTCCCAGGGAGGTGGTGGAGTGACTATCCCTGGAGGTGTTCAGCAAATGACTGGATGTGGCATTTGGTGCTATGGCCTAATTGACAAGGTGGTGATCAGTGAAAGGTTGGACCCTATGGTCTCAGATTCCTTTTCCAATCTAAATGATTCAGTGATATTAAGGCATACCTTCAGGCCATAGAGGGCACAGCAGTGCCCACTACCTTCATTTTCTCTTGTGAAAAAGAAGGGCAAGGAGGAGTCCAGAGACAAGATTTCTGAGCAGCCTGAGCAGTGGCTCTGATGGCTCCACAAACTCTCTTGCTTTTCATCTGCTTGCACAGTCTTATGCTCCAAAATTTATAGGCATCTTGCAAATCCAGTGCAAACTTTCTTTAACCAAATATTTTGTCTTCCCTACATTTTTTCTCAAAAGCTTTCCACTTCCTTTCTTGACCACTCATTCTGCCTTTCTTGTTTTTAAAATCCAGCACGTTATGCTCTCCATATGGTGTTGCAGAACCTGGCCCTTCAGGTGTTCCTTCATGCCACCTTCAGAAAGCTCCATTCTCCTGGCAAACCCTCCTGCCTTCTCATCCTTTATAATCCCTGCTTTTCTCATGACCTGAATTATTATCCCTGTAATTTGTCTTGTCTTTGTTTGACTTGTCTACCTTCTGTGGGAAGCAGCGTAGAGTGGAGAATGGGGCTTGCTCTGTCTCGAAGTTTGCTACTGAGTCCTCTTCAAACAGCAATAAATCTTATATCTGCCTCATTATGCCTCTGCTTCACAGTCTGTTCAGTCTGGATCTGATGGAAAAGCCCTCTGGCACATTGGGATTGCAGAACAGATCTCCCAGAAGCCCTGAGGGACCCAGGCTGGATTTTCCCTGTGAGCACACCTCTTTCAGTCTACCCTGAGGCCCAAGAACACAGCAGGTGTTCAGAGTGCCTGAGGGATGGTCTTTTTCTTTACTTAAAAATGGAGTGGAAGAAAGGACAAAAATTGGGGAAAATATTACTATAAATGGAGAGAATCCTATTCCCTGCTGGCAGGAGTATTTTGTGAGTCATGGTTATTTTCTTTTGAATACAGAGCTTCTCTGAGCTGATTAAGTGGAATTAACAACACACTCAGGAATCCTCATAGTTCCCTGTTTCTCTGATCCCTGTGGCTCTTGTTTTACCTCTCCTGCCTTTGGGAACACTTGAGGAATTTATTAATGAGGTCCAATTACTGAAAATTGTGGATTTATAGTCAACATTCTGGCTAATGCTGGAAAGGAGCTTTTAACTCCTTGGGAATTTAAAATAAACATCAGAAACCACCTTCCCAGGCATTGTTGCTCCCCTAAACACCCAGAACAAGAGCTGGCCAGTCATCCCTACCAGCTGCATCACCAGTTGAGACTCCCAAGAAGCAACAGGTCACAGGCTCAAGATGGCTCTCAACATACTCTACACACTGGGGAGACCATGGGCAGGAAAGGGTTTCAATTAACTGTCCAATTATTGCCCAGCATTGCATTTATTTGATCAAATTACTTGTACTATGTGCAAAGCAGGGGCTCCTGGGAATACTTGATGCTAACTCTGAATGAGGGACTGAGCTGAAAGGCACTCAGCAGGTCCTGGCACATCTTCTTGAGTTCAGAGGGGCTCCTGCAGCATTGACTTAATTTTGGCTTTTGTCATCTTCTAGCTCTTTCCACAGACAATAGACCTTGAAAATGGACAGCTGCGGATAGCAGTGCTGAGTCCAAGATTAGCAAGAGGTTTCATTGCAAGTAGAGCGACATTGTTGGTGTATAATGAAAGTGTTCTGTAAAACCAAAATCAATAAAGCAAGGGCTAGGTTTAGGTATATGGTTCTATACTGCTGAATAAAAGGAGCTGGTAATTGATTCCTGGACCTGAGGACAGGTAAAGCAAAGTGAATCACTCTATACCACCATCTACTTCTGGATGGGGTCCCTAAGGAACAATCGTTATTTTTAGTGTATTGTAGAGTTTTTCTAAACATGCTTGAAAATGCAGACTTTTCTACAATTCACATAAACAGTAGGTTTATAATATAAAATTTAGTATATGCATTGCATGACCTTGGGTAGAGCATGTGGACAGTGACGGTTCAATGTCTTTGGGAAAGGGTTGAAGGAGTGAGGAACTAAGCCTAATGAGAAGAACTTATTCATGGTGCTTCCTGGGAACAGCCCCTGACCAAACTACTTCCCAAGTCAGGGCTGGGTGTTGTATTGTATAAAGCTAGCTGTGGTCTTGTAAAGCAAAGCTGAGGGGCGAGCAAAGAAATGAGCTCTGCAGACCAGTGGCTATCCAGAGACTAAGCTCCTCCATGGACCTCTTTCAGCAGTATGGATGAACATGTCTCTCTCATGGACCTTTCATGAGACCTCAGATGTCTCAGAAAAGCCTACAGGTGAGACAGTAACAAGCCTCTTTTTCCTTCTCTACGCAAAGACATAATTTCATAGAACCTTCAGGGCTTTCTGAATACATTCACTGTTTTGTCAAGATTGGTTCAAAGGTTACTGAGATAGGACTGGAAGGCAGGTCCAGAGAAGTGTGCTTTTAGGGATGGCATGAACACATACACCTTGCTTTGCTGAAAAATGTGGCTGAAATCAGATCACATCAACTCCACTGTGTTTTTCAGGAGCACTAAAATTTCTGAGCACTTCTGGCCCAGGAGTAAATTACGTCTGTATTCTATAGCTCAGGGAGAGTGCAAAGCTCTGCCCTTGAAGCTTTTCTTCATTCTTGTCTGTCAATTGAGGCCGCATACTAACTTGTAGTATTCTACTAGCCCAGAACTAGGGCTATAATTATTCCATATTTCAAAAGGGAAAATAGTCCCTTTCATTGCCTGCCTTATGAGGTGTGCCAGAACTTGTCCCGCTCCCAAGCACCCAGCCAAGTTCCAGGTAGCTCCATCAGTAATTTGGGGAAGTTTTGTGCTCCTTTGTAGGTATTTATAATTCTGCTTTCCTCAGTGAGAAGCTTCAATTCAAAAGCATAGCACCAACCAAGTCTGAAGAGGCCAATGTAGCCTCAGAATGTCTGTCCTCATTATCCAGCACCACCTGCAATGACAATGACACGATTCCTCTCCAAATATGGCAAGGAGTTCAAAGCCCTCCACAGCAAGCAGACCAGACTTCTTAAGCAAACAGATAATTTTCAATTTGCTTTGTAGTCAAGATTCCAGTTATTGTCATAACTCAAGGAGAATTGTGGAGTTGGAGTACAGGAGCCAGTGGCATTGGGCCTTGTGCTGCATCTTACGAGGAAAGCTCTGTCTTGGGCTCTGCAACTGCTTGTCAGTGAACCACTGTTTTTCTAGGAAAAGAAGGGGTAGCCTGGTGATGAGGAGCTGACATCTGTGGCCCTGTGCAGCCTGCAAAGCTCACAAGGCTGCACACACTTTCAGCTAGATAAGGCCCCTTGGTATTTATTAGTTATTGAGAGTTATGTCTGTTTGCAGGGTAGAATTACCCTTTAGTCTACATCTCTCATTGTGTGAGTCACTATGTTGAATAACATATGTTTCCTATATTTGGTGGGATGACCCAATACTCTGCACTTCTATCCAGAATGGCATTCTATTTAAACATCACTAGCCTTCCTTTTCCACTGTAAAATCCCCAAAACATAAGCTTCATTGTCCTACAAATTTATTGTGTTTGGATTTTTATTTTTTGTATAATCAGTTGCAGGACCTGGAATATTAAGCTAGATCAACCACATGCTGGCTGATAGCATCTAGATTATACCAAGTTTGTATGTGTCCTAATAAAAGATGTGCTTATTGACGGAGAAGGATTCCAGTGGTCGGCTAGATTAAAACAAACAGAAAGAGAATTTCCAGAATTTATGCCATTCCACTGGAACCAGTGAGACTATTCAGGTGCTTACAGCTGAGGACATGCATATTTGTTGGCATGGTTGCTACACCATTGTTCTTGCAAGGAAGGAGTAGTGATCCATCATCATCAAGTGTAACAGGGTGCTAGGGGCTACTTTCATTAGAGGGAACGGCAAAATTCCCATTGATTTCAATGGAAGCAGGGCAGGCTGTGACACAGAAGTAGTAAGCTTGTGTAAACAAAAGTTACAGAAAACGTTCCTCATTACAAGTATTTATGATGACTTTGGAGCCTGAGAGTCTTTTGGGTGTGGAGCCTCTGAAGTACAGCAATTATTAGTTCACTTTTCTCCAGTGTAATTAAAGCTGAGGCACATCAACAACATCCTAATTTTGAGTATGTGGCGCTGACTTCTAAAACTGATATTACCTCAAGTCAGAGGTTTCTGAGAAAGCCCAAATTGCATTAAAACACATTTCCACCTCTATACATTTTTATTTACTTTCTGCTACAGGGAAATTAGTTTTAGTTTTGCTCCTCTGGTGTTTCTAGAGCAGTGGTTATCACTTCCCCAGGGGGGAACCTCAAATTTATTCTAATATAGGTCTGAACCCCATTACAAATGTCACGTAGATGGTCACACAATTATGTGAACCTGCCTTTCCTATCCCATTTCTTGCACACACCTCCATGTAGCTAGCAGACACCTTACTACAGACAGGCTTCCAGTTGAAAATAACTGTTATACTGAGTTCTGAGGGTTTATTCCATGAAAAAATACCAGTTCACAATGCAAGGTTTAGATCAAAACTAACTTCATTACTTTCATTAAAAACTATGACTCTCTAGCAAGTGGCAAAAAGTAGTGTGACTAAATAAGGGATAAATAAACCAAGAATCATTTCAGACTGCAAATTCCACAGAGATTTCAGCTCAGGATCCAAACCTGAGAGCATCATGGCTTCAGAGATTAATTCATAAAGCTGTTCATATGCATCATAAGTATTTTCCATTTATTAATTTCTGCATCATATTTCCCAATTAAATCCTCAAATTCAAAATCTGTGTAAGACTTATTTCTCCTATTTGGGATGTACAAATTATTGCCTTGGAGCCCAGCTATGTCTTTGATCCAGACCTAGAAGAGAAATCTGATGAAGGTACAACAAACAGGTACCTTCATCAGATTTCTACAATAAATAGAGAAAAAATTCTACAATAAATAGAGAAAAATTATCTAGCAAAAGTTACACTCCTATTCCAAGTGTTGGCTCATTCTCTTTTAACAGAAAGTATGAAGGCTTACAATAGTAATGCATTTACTCATTAAATTTATGATCTATAATGGAACTGAGGGTATTGCCACTAGCCAGGAGAGTGCTTTTAATGTTTTTGAATCCTTTGAGCTTTTGACTTTGGGAAATTGAGATATTGCATTGAGACAACTTCCGTTGTATAAACAAATACATTGTTTTGTTCTTCACTTCAACTAAATTTTTCATTTTTGCCAGCATCACTTTTCTTCATTATGGTACTTTGTATGCCTTTTCCTTATTGTGATGGAAGGACCAGAATAGCAGCAGTTTGGAGGGGTTTTTAAAGTCAAATTGCTAGTATGTTTTATAAAATACATTGAGATGCTGACTACTGCATTCTGAATAGATGCACTATTTCACTCAAGTGGTACAAGCGTGACTGAAAAAACATCTCACTAAAATCTTAGTGCTTTTCAAGGATCAGACTAGTTCATTACTATGGTATCTGGTTTTTAAATCTTCTATTAATCTATTAATCCTAATTAAAACTACCTCTTTTTTACCAGCCAATCAATTTATTACTATACTCCTTCAGTATAATTGAGAGACTATTAGTTGGTCTTCACCATGTGGTTTTCAACAAGATTCTAATTTATTACACCTACTTTTATAGAAGTGCCTGTAAGGTTTTACAGTAGCTCTCAATCTTTAAACCTGAGATGGAAGTGTAGGAGAAATAAGAATTCTAACAGCCAGGCAGTAAAGATTTTAATTTTCCAAGGGTTGATATGAACACTTTTAAATCTAATTTTCTTACTGTTCTGAAGTGTAATTTCTCAATTCTAATTTTGAATTTACATCTCCTAGGTGTTGTGAAATTTATTTATATTTTGGTCAATCCTGTCCTAGAAATATAGCTACTCCTTAAACAAACTGCTGTATGTTACTTAGAGTCACAAAGCATATCACACAGTGAAAGAAGGCCGTGCACTCAGAGCCCAATGGAAAAGTTGCCAGCTGTTTTAATAGCAGTTTATTTACTGATATTCTCTAATCTAGAACTTTACCGTTTAATAACAATATGGGAGCGAAACAAGAAATCTGTACAGTTTTTTGAGATTACTGGTTATTCATAAGTGGGTTATAAAGTGTCATCTGTCTGATATTAAAGGCTTAGATTTTTTTTCCCATGTCTCACTTCAGAATAATTCTGTCCTTGAGCATTGGATTCAGGTTGAATCAGGTTATGTCATTTGCTAATCTTCTGCAACACAGTTTTGGTGATCTACAAAGTAGGGTCAATTATCCTGAAAATACAGGTTATCTTCTTGCAGAGAAAGAAAAATACAGACAACAAACTTTGCTGCACTTTTTTGGCCCAGGGTCCTTCCACATGAGAAAAGCTGAATTATGTCTTGTGCCTGTGTCTGCCTGTGATGTTACACTGCAATGTATGCACTTGAAATTCATGAACAGACATGACCAGAAGAGAAGCCGTTAAATCTAAAAACGTTTTGTGTGAATCCTGCCTCAAACATCATAATCTGTTTGTTCATCTGATAATGGGAGAGGCTGCAGTGTTAAGGGAAAAGAGAGTTTTTACATACAAGCCTTGACTTGAACCCTGACAGCTTTTTACAAACTTAGTGTAATATAAAACGTATTCCTAGTTTTTGTGAGGTGTTCTGGAGTTTGCAGAATACATAGCATACCAAGCCTGTTTTTCTCCTCCTATCCTTTCAAACTCTTTTGCCTACAGCACATGTGGGCTTTTCATGAATACTGTGACAATTTCCTTGGATGGCCTTCAACAAGTCACTGGGATGGGCTGTCCTTGAGTCCCTGAGTTCTGGATTAGGAACTAAATCAATTCACTTCCATGAGCAAAATGGGAGATAAAAAACTTCTTCGCCTCTCCCACTTTATTTTAAATTGCTTTCCAGAGCAGGGACTGATTCCAAAGCAGATATGTCAACAGTGAAATTAAGGTGTATTTTTATATTTTATAGTTTTTTTGTAAAGTATAATAGCCCAAGTGAGTGTCATGATACTACAAAAGATTATAATACCTCAGTACTTAAACTTCCGGAACTCTGCACATGGCTGAGGTATCACTGAGATAAATGAACCCTATGCTTTTTGTGCAGTGTCACATGCTTTATTTTAAAGTAAACCGATTCCATTATTGTGTAAGTTGTAAGATTGTCTTGCTCTTTTGTTAACAGAAACCCTTCATTTCATAAAAGAAAAGGATGAAAGGACACACAGAATAAATAAATCTGCTTTCTTTTAGGTGTCTGTTTCCCAGGTGGTATTTGGCAGTACTGAAGGTTTATTATGACTGGATTTTGTAACAGCAATCATACCCCAGGTATGATTTTTTACCCCAGGTAAAAATACTCAGACATGACTCACCAAAAGAAGAGATCTTTGCATTCCTACAGTTAATTCTGTACATTGCATATTAATAGGAATTGTGGACAAATACTTCTGTGCTCACTACCTTTCACTGTGGAGCAGAGGTTCTAAAACATGAAAGTTCCTCCCAGTTTTGCTGTTTGCTTGCATAGCCTGTCAGAGTTTAGATGTGCAAAGCATTTTTTCTTGTTACCCAATCTTCTGCCTAACAATTAAAAGGGCTTCAGCTATACCATCATAATCATAATGTTGGGATAAACATTGCAGCCATTTTACAAATCAGATAAAAAATTGAACAGAGTATAAAAATGAAGAATTTTTTAAGACATCACGGCTGTCTTGGGCTCATGAACTCATGGGCTCTCATGAGTTCAGACATATCTACACCACTTTTCATTATGTGTAGATATTTCTGAACTCATGAGAGCCCATGCCACCTTGTGTTTATCTCCAGAGCAAAATGACCCTCTCTGTACTGTCTGATTAAGCAATCCAGTGACCAGAGTTTATATTTGCAGCATTTCTGTGATACATATTTTAATCAAGCATTTTGAGCCATTTTCTGTTTCCAGTTGACTTGTCAGGGTCTTACCTCTGCCTCGTAACTCTGAATGCAGAATAATTTCAAGGCTTAGGTTCAGTTTGGATGCTAATGGAACCTCAGAGAAATCCCTGTGAGGGTTCAACCCAAGAAGTGACAAGACTGTGGTTTGCCCTGCTCTTCTGAGATTGCTGCTTCCTTGATCACAGCAAACCCAATTCAGGAAGGAAGATCCACTCTAGCCTCAACCCAGCACAGCCCTGGGAAGGAAGGGCATGGAGGCCCTCAAGGCTGAAAGGAAGGGTGGGAGGCCTGACAGGGGCTTCTGGTTCAGACCTGTGTCAATTAGTTATTCATCATGACTACACAGGCCTAATAACTGCTCTATAGTTTCCCTTGCCCACTCTTTGGTTTCTATACTTGCATTTTGACACCTTTAGCTTGACTTGAACACTGAGAAACCAGGGCTCTGGCTGGGTTTTTTGAGATTTTAAGAGCAACTTTGAGCAACCTGGGTACTTTCATTTGCTCTTTGGTACTTCTTTTTTAGTCACAGTGAACTGAAAAATGTTGTTCTTTGAGTATTACAAAGGACAACAGTGTTCAGGTAAATTGGCCTCAGAATCTGCTTCATCATAATGAAAGCATTTACATCACTGCAGAGGTTAATTTCCCTGCTTCTGCAGTGCTCCCAATGCATGTTGGCCTTCCCAGGTTATTTTAATAAATGACTGTCAAAGTAGCTACAGGCATTTTGCTGCTGGAACGGAGTGTGGTTTTGCAAAGCAAACATCTGTGGGGCTTTCCAGATGCAGGAAGAGCAGGGAAGTGGGTGTTATCTCTCAATGGGAAGGGAGGAATGTGGCTAGCAGCAGCAAATATACCAAAACATGTGAGCAAATATATATATATTTTGCTATTTAGAACAAAATAAAATAAGGAAGACAAGATTAAAAAAAAAAAAGGAGAGAGTATAAAAAATTAAATCTGCATGAAAGGGAAATTTTTTCATGGTTTTATTTTTGCATGGCTGTTTTCCACAACCTAGGACTGTTCAAAGCACAAGCACAAGTAGAGAATTTCCCCAGGAACTTCCCACATTGACACAGCTGGAAATGTCAGGGACAAACAAGGATTCATAGATACCACAGAGATGTTGTGAGAATCAGTCCTGGTTAGCAAAAGGAATTAAATTTTCCATCTAGGACTAACTAAAAGAACTTCTGCCTTCCTTCTAGCTTTCTTGGCTGAGGTCACACTTTTAGCACTGCATCCTGGGTCACTTGGAGCATCAGCTGCCAATTTCATCTGTAGGAGCCTCCCCTCAATGAACATGTGGTGGGTTTCAAGCAGAGTCTGTCTTAAAGTCTTTGACAAATAATTAAGTTTAATATATATTTTCTCTCAAATTCCACTTGATGTGAAACTGCCTGAGAGATGTGTTTATATGTTCAGAGCACACATGAAAAGAGAACCAAAACAGGGCAGAAATCTGTAGCTGAGGTAAAACCTGTGTGAGGAGCTTCTTGATGCTGGGCTGAAGATCAGACAAGCTTACAAAAAGGGCAGGGAATGCTCATAATGGACTGAGTCAGCCCAGCAGCCGTGAGGCTCCTCCCTCCCCACTTCAATGATTTTATTGTTCACCCAAGCCACTGGCAGGCAGTCTGGAGAAATCCTCTTGTCCCTGCATCTGCCCCTTTGCTGGATGCAATCAGGCCTGGACAACTTGGTGCTGCTTCAGTCATCTTGGTGAGGTCTTGCTTGATGTGACCTCCTTTGATGGGCTGCAAAGGCAGGGGACACCAGGGGTGCTCTGCACACCTGACCCGTGCACCATCCTGGAAATCACAGCTGAGCTTAAACAAAATAAACAACAAATGCACCCAGAGTATTAGATGAATGCTGACTAGAACTGCAAGTTTCAGATTCTTAAATTAGATCTCCCTGTGGTTGCAGGTGCAGATTTTCCCCATACAGCTAATAATGGTTCGGACTGTTGGCAGGTTTTTCAGATTTTTTTTTTTCTCAGATTTTACCACTCAGGTTCACTTTGGGCTTGGCATTCCCTGTAACTCTGCCACTCACTGCTCTATTAACTGCCAAATGCATTTCCAAGGGCATAAAATCTGATAATTTTGAATTGCACTGTTTCCTGTCCTTGTTCCTTCTTTTAAAGGTTATTTTGAGGGGGAAAAATGTACCTGAAAAGGTACAGGGAAAAGACAACAGTTTCCTTTCTCTTTTCTTTTTCACCATTGAGGAAAGATTTGTTGGTCACTAAGAAGCATTGTGTCTGAGGCCCCAAGGACACCCCTAGTCCTCTCTGAAGCAGCTGGTTTTATCTGTGTGCTCTAGACAAAACCATAATGGCACTGAAAGAATTCACAGTGCTGTGTTCCATGATAAAAACAAACAAATAAATACATACATACGTACCTACATAAGGAATTCTAGGCATTAAAAAGCCTTAAGACCCAAAACATGTTCAAAGAAGAGTCCTGCTCTGATCTGCACTCACTGGTGTGAAATAAACTGAAGTTTGGCTGTCAGCATCATAGAGAGTTCACCTGTCTGGCACCAGAGACAGCCAAGAGGATGCAGCCACAGAGAGGTTAATGCTTTGTCTGAGAAAATCCAAGCCTTGAGTGTATACAATCATCTTTTCACAGTATGTTAAACAGCTTCTGGTCATTGAAGGGCTGGCTGATCACAAGTGTGAAAGAAGATCACTTCTTAACACTTTGTCTGGCTATCTGTCTCCACAGATGTTGTCCCCTCTGCCATAATATCTGACTGCCTTTAATCTATCAATTTACACACAGGTGATGCACACCACTTTATTTTGCTTTCATCTCTAAAGCATTTTTGTAATATTTCAATTCTCACAAGGTTCTGGATGCTGATATCCTCACGGTGTGAAGAGATAAACTCCTTGTTAAAGTCAAAAGAGACCTAAAATTCTTGTTGTGAGGGCAGAGGGCCATCTGAACCTGGGGCAGAACTTAAAAATTCCTAGCTTGTCACTTTGAATCTCAGAAAGCAGATATTGTGTCCAACAGTGCAAGGAATCATAATGTACTGCCCTGGGTTACCACGTCCTTCCTCTAACAAACTTCACAGTGTAGACAATTCACTGTAAAGAGAGATCTGATATCTGGGACGTGTGTGTTAACAAGTTGCCTCTCCCCCAGGAGTCTGCTGGGTTTACTGGCTTGCTAAATGACACAGCTCTCAGCCTCTCATGCTCTAAGGCCTCCCCTTTTGACATATATACGCACAAAATGCAGTGGAAGAGCGGTAACCAAGCTTATTTCAGTTTCATTAGAAGTCAGATCCTGAGTCCTTCTGGTTTTGAGTTAAATCTGTTGCACCGGCTCAGCGTGTGTTTCTGGTTGAACTCAAGGGCGAGGCACCTCTGCTCTCAGCGAGAAGTCTGTTTCTGCTGGAGGCTGGGAGTGCTGCCTAATTGCTCTGCAGAGGAGGAGGAGGAGGAGTACCGAGTGTGCTCGCAGTAACCTGCTGCAGATTCCCCCAGAGCGTAACCACGGCCAGACTGCAGCACTACCAACTTTTGCGGGCAAGCAGGAGAAACAGGAAACTCAGGAAATGACCAGACAGACCCACCGAGATTTTAGAGGTTATTTACAAGACCAGGTAGAAATTCAAAATGTGAAAGACCATGTTAGCACAGCTTAAGCCAGAAAGCCTCAGGTTGGCACTTTTTTGTGACCGTCTGACGTGACTTCATGTAAATCTCTTGTGTATACTGCAATGGTACAGTCCTACCAAAGCCTCAGTTCACCTTTCTAAACAGCCCAGCAGAATACAATAGAACCATTTTAATCTGCACTGAGATTAAATCTGAGCACTCTAAATCAGACTTTTCCTTTCATTGAATGTAAACAATCAAATCTCACTGTGAAGCCCTTTCCTGCTTTACTCAGCAAGAGGCTCTTGCATTTCACCTCTCTTTTATTTAGGGAAAATGCTCTTATTTAAAAGACGCTTTAAATAAAAGTGTTTCATATTCAACAGGAGGTATCTGAAAATCTGTTTTATCCTGGCGCTATAGAGCTGGAGGAAACCTGACCTGAGCAACTATCAGAAAAACTTTTTAAAGAATCAGATTAAAACTTTTTAAAGGTCAGAATATTGCCCTTACTCCTGTCTAAATCCAGAATGTATCTACTGATTTCTGAAGAGCTAGCCCAGAGTTACATAAGAGAAAGTAAGATTTAAATTGGTAGTTTGCTTTCTCAAGACTGTGTCTTTGCAGGTCTCACCCTTGCAGTGCTCTGCTCCAAGTAACTTGCTCCACCTCCTTCTACACCAAGTGCTTTTCCTCAAATACCTTCTTGCCCACTGGGAAATTTAGGTACTTGAAAGTTCAGCAAAGTCTTCTCCTTGCCAGGTGGTCTCCCTGGCCTCTGCTCCACCAAGGACTGCCTGGGAGAGCCTCCAGTCTGCTCCTCTGGGAAGCAGCCTGAGCTGAGGTGGGTTCTCCTGCCCTTCTAGGGACACTTGCCAGGTGAGGCAAGCACACCGGGCACCAAAGGGCAGCTTTAACCCTCTGAGGCCAAATCAGGAGGTCAGCAGGAGGCCACTTGTGACATGACATCCCACAGGCACTGCCTGGCCCTGGTCTCCAGCAAGCATCTTTCTTTCTGCAAGGAATGTTAGGCAGTGCCAGTCATCTAAAAAATGTAGTTCACTTTCTAATGAAATCACAGAGAGGGAGGGGACACCAAGAAAAAGAGGAGAAACTGGCAGGGAAGCCCATCATTCTAGTCTGTAATAATTAAATGGTGCTTGAATGTATACATTGAGAAAGCGTCATTTGCCCTCCCCCTCCTCAGAGACTAATTTAAAACATATCACAGTTTTTGCAAAGGCATTCCGAATACTATTGTGCTGCAAATCCTGTCTGATCCAACCCTCAAATATTTATGTAAACTGAAATATGTCTGGAAAGAAGTCAAAAAAATCCCCCAAATATGCCACACAATCCCATTTCCACATATCCCTCCCACCTCATTTATATCCATGTTAAACCCTTTCCAACTAGTTCCCAACTGGTAGGTGGTGGTTGATGAGTGATAATTGCAGAGCCTGTTTCTTTGAGTGCATTGATGGCCAAATCTCTTGCCAAACAATTTAGTCTGGAATTTTCTGTAGTTGCAAATAATATTTTGCAGCAACCTTTTTTTTCCCCCCCTTTACAAATAGATACACTTAGTTTGTAAATTTTTATTTTTTGTTATTATTGACAGTGTTCAGAAAGAGGTAACTTCTAAAAAACATTTAAGTTGAGGTTATTCTGTACAGGGTACAGGGTGTGCTTACACACCATATCCTACTTAGCTGACAGATTCCAGTAAAAGCAGGATAGATATGTGTAAAATGGAGGCACTTGTAAAACCTTTCTGTACCATTTGCAAATAGCATCTGTCTCTCTGTTTGCAGTGTTGTGGTTGACAGATGCTGCCAATTCACTTCCCTGGATCGGCAGGGCTGAGCAGTGCAGGGGATGTGTGTGAAATGTGCCGCATTGTCAGCTGGCTCTGTACCTGACCGGCCCCCCAGAGGCGATGAAAGCCTGCAATTTCATCGACTTCAGTGGTGGAGAATGCTGCCAGGGCTGGAGAGGCCAGGGTGTGACAGGCAGCTCCCCACTGAGGGGGGATGACAAACTGTGTCTGTAGTGTGCAATGTCAGGAAAGCTGGGAACCCCTGCTCATAAAGCACCAGAATTCTTTGTGCCTGTCCACCCAGCGTCTTGAGGCATAGGTCCTTCTTGGGAAGACAGTGCTACTCCCTTCATAAAACCAGTCCAGCACTTCTGCCTTATATGGGGGCTTTTTGAAGTGTACTTTTTCCTCATAAGCACCTAGTTCAAACCCTTCATTTTGAAAGAAGACTGCATCAGCCACTGCTGTGCAAGGTCTGGATGACCCTGCCATGCTGAGCAGCCCCAGGGCAGCCATAAACTGAGGAAGCACAAAATCCCAAAGCCACAGAGGTAGCCACATCCTCCTGCTCTGCAGAGGAAGAGGAAAATGCAGAGCAGAAAACAGAGCCACTTCCATGATACTGTAATGATGATGGAGTGCTAGAGGTAACATCAGAAACATGATGGGAAAATACCTTTCCAAGTGGATTCTTTTCAAGAGTCATATGTGCTGATCTGCTGTTACAGGAATATTTGCAAGCAAGAATGAGATGAACTAAATCTGGAATCTGTATGGCTTTGGGACATATTTGGGAGAAGGAAGCTAAGTATGTCACCAGTTGGCTGTGCAGCAGCAAGAAGAAAAGGTGGTGGCTTACCCTATTTTATGTTTTTATTTAAGGCTTTGAATGCACAACACGAAGCCTGGTAGGACTACAAGATGGACATCTGACACATTGGCAACCTTTTCCCCCACCTCCTTTCTTTCTGTCTTCAAAAGCGAAGCTCTGACTGTGTTCAATTGTTCTGCATTCTTCCCCCTAACAGTTTGTATCAGTCCCTCACCCAGCTCTCTGAGGGATGGGACATTCATGTAGTCAGGATGACCATTTCAGTTCTAAGAGATTCCCACACAAGCCTCTCATCAGTCCTCTTCTGCTGCCTGGTGGCCTCAGGTGGATGAGGGGGGGATCTCACCTGGGAGAGATCCCGACTCCCCAAAATAGACCCAGAGAAAGATGCTGCCTTCAAGCTGGTTCCACTATGGCAAGTCAGTCCTAACAAAGCAGAGAATGTCTGTATTTGGATTACACTTCTTTCTTCCCTGTAAATATCCTAGTGTGATCCACCTGATTTCTTCTCCCACTTTTAAGACAATTTGCAAGTATTTTTCACCTTTGAAGCCTCTCTTTCCATGTCTTCGTGAACTGTTAAATGAGACTTGTATTTAAGTCTCATTTAATTGTATTTAAGTCTCATTGGTTTTTCCAAAGACTGCATTATGAGGGAACAATTTTATCTCTCATGAAAAAGAAGAGTTTTAGTAAGGATATGTTTCTGTTAATTATTACGCCATCCTGAAGATATTTTCTACAGAGATCTTTACCTCTAAAATGTCACTGAATGGAAGATGAACAGTATCAAAATTTAAATTCCTCTCTTTTCTGTCAGCAGTTATTTCAACTGGATCTATTCTGCTGTTTCTCTAAAATAATATAGCAGTACAAAACTGCAGCTAACCTCAGGGGGAGACAATCAACTTCAGCCTGATGAAATATTGGAAATTTCTGCATTTATCTAGGGAAAAAATTTACACTTTGAATATAGTTACGTAGAGCTAGTCAGCAAAAAGGGTTAGAAAGACATTGCTACATTAAGTATGTGTTGATTGTATTTGTCAATGCAGTCCCAAAGTAGGATTCTGAGTCTGGGTGAGATTAAAGGAATACATGTGTCCATTATTTCTCCTAAGTAGGATTGGTAAATCATGTATTTTTTTGACATCTAACATTTTAATCCTTATCTTTTGGCAGTAGATCTACATTGCTGGGGTGGGAGTAGGCAGATTTAAAAATAACAGCTCATAATTTTAACCCTTTCTAATTTTACAAAGTTTGGTTGCCAGGTGTGTCTTCTCAGGTTTTTAAAGTCCTGGAATTATTTTGATATTCATCTACTGACTTAATAGAAACCCTCTACTGAAGACTAGGCAGCTGGGAAACTAATTAATGAAACGAAAAATTCTCTGTATTTTCTTGTATTGGTTTTCATAGAGTTTGACTTTGTTATGTGCAGCAAGGCTTATTTTGCAAAAAGGACTTTTAGAAACTACAGAGAGATCAATACATCAAGATTTCATTCTACACCTGAAATGTTGGTTTTTATAGTGTTCATAAGTTCTAACACTTCTAAAATGAAACTGGTTCACACCTCTAAGCAATAGGTTGTAGTGAGAAACCATCTGCTTTGAAAGTGCTCCCCGGCTCCAAAGCACCTAATTAACATTCCTTTTAAGACTGAAATAACCTACTGAGTTCTCTTATTTGCAGCCACCTTGATAATAGAATAAAAGTACTTCCATTATGTATATCACCAGATTATAGGACCTGAAATATTTAAAATCCCTTTCTATTTTGGAAAAAAAAAAAAGATCTGCTCTTTGAAGGGGTCAAGGCCATGGACTTTAAAGCAGACAGCAAAAAGGCTAATTGAACAAAATGGAAAGTTCCTGATGCCTCCCTACACACCCCACCCTCCATTCCCCACAGGATCAAGACCACTTGCATCTGGTTCAAGAAATACTATTTTAATCTCTTTCTTAAAACAGTGGAACATGCAAAGGTGCTGCACAGTTTTAATGGGAAGAAGAATCAATCAAGGGTTATTTATTCTGCCTCCAGCTCACTTTATGAAGTCACAGGACCTCCACTAATGACTGGCCCTTGGTTACATTTTGTATTGCTGAGGGCATAATTGGAAGCTGAAAATTCAGCCAGCTTTCTGTCCATTTCACAGTCAACTTTCTCAGCCTGTGCTTTCTCAGCTTCTCTATGAGACTGTCACAGAAGCGTCAAAGGCCTTACTAAAATCAAGGTAAACAGGATACACTGTCTCTCTTCACACACCAAACTAGCCTCATTTTAGAAGGCTGTCAGGTTACTTAGAAAAGAGCTCCTCTTTGTAAATCCATGTCAACTACACACAATCACTTTCTGGTCTTTCATGAAACTGGAAATACTTTCCAGGATTATTTACTCCATCACTTTCATAGTGATTTAGGTGAGTCTAACTGTCCTGTATTTCCCCAGATTTTTTTTCCTGTCTTTCCTGAGAAGTGAGGTTTGCTTTCTCTCACCCCACACGAATGACTCCCATCATCATGGTCTCTCCAAGATAAGCAAGAAAGGCTTTGCAGTTACACTGAGCAGCTGCCTCAGCAGTTTTGAGAGCATCCCATGAGACTCCATGACTTGTGTACTTCCAGCGCCTGTAAGAATTCCCTAACCTGACCCTCCAACAAGGGTGCATCTTCCTTGCTCTGGGATCTCCCACCGTTTTCACAAATTGCTGAAGGCAGTTTTTGTCAACAAAGACCTAGTGGAAAAGAACCAGTAGCACCTTGGCTTCTTCTGTATTTTTTCCCTCCAGGTTCCTTGCCATGTTCAGCAGTGGGCCTGTCCTTTCTCTAGATATTTATTGCTGAAATACCTGCAGAAACCTTTCATATTACCCCTCACCTCTTTCACCAATTTCAAATCTACATAGGCTTCAGCTTCCCAGCATCATCCTTGCATGCTCAGTGGTGCTACATATCTCCTGGCTCTGTTTACAGAGTTTCTCCCACCTGTCCATTCCACACAAATGTCCTCAATGTGGCAGAGTCCCAGCAACACCAGGCCACCTTATCTGTTGTGCTTTTCACTATGGGATAACTATGGGACATATATCTTCTGCTGAAGCCTTTCAAAACCTCCTGTCGTGGTGGGCATCTTAAATACAGCAACATACCATCCAGACATCAAAGGCAAGAGGAGAGGAGCACGTGCAGGAGACTTTTCATCAAAACTCTCCCTTGTTTTACACTTGGCTCAGACAAGCTATTCATTAAGTTTTCCTGGCTCTCTGATCACCTAGACACAATCTCTTGTAGCATTCATAAGCATTTTGCCTGCTCCTGTCACAGGGATTAGGGGCAGCAAGGCTGGCTAGAAAATGACTCAATTTCATCAAAGATTTCAAAGTTTCTCTAGTTAATGTTTCATTCTGCTTTGGGAGAAAGCCAAGATCTCATGGATTAAAGGCTCAAACTGGTCTTCAGACAGCATATTCAATTCTGGGTGCAAAGTGATTATCTTAGCTAGCATGTGAAGTAAAAATAGTAGAAACATTACACATGAGAGAGGTGACCAGTTTGGTCTGCCAATGAACCTGTATTCCCTGTGTATTTTAACAGTACTCATTACTTGAAAGTCCTCTTTGTCTTTTCTGTTGCTTCATTTCATATTCTCAGAAAGGAGGTAAAGGAATTAATTAAATGACCTTTCATTACTCAGAAAGGTAATTTTTGTGGAATTTTCCTGAACTTTCCCTAACTCTTTCCATGGCTGCACCTTCTGCAGTGAACATTCAGAAGGTGCTGCTGCCAGTGTGCCTGACCTCCTATAACTTCTGTTTTGCATGTCCTATGGGTAGTAATTCCTCAAAACTGCCTTACTTCTTAGGCAGGTATTGCACAGTGGTCTTGAGGTTTCACTGATCTGACCACACCAAGTAAATCTTGTTCATATGAAAAGTTGGAGGAAACAGCAGTGCATATCCCAAGGTTTGTGTGCTGCATGAGCTCCCTCCACCTGTTTGAAGTGTGACAGTAGCATGCCTTTAGAAGCAGGTTGTATAGCAGCTCAAATGCCACCCCCATGCTCTGCTGAAAGCATCAGGGCTTGCTCCCCCCTCAAAGTCTCAACTAGTCCTGCAAATTTTACTCCTTTAAACAACAGGAAAGAAATTACATCCCCCCACACCATTGCCTGTTCCAGGCCCCCTTGTGAAATGTCAGCCGCAGAAGAATGTGCACATATTTATGAAATCACTTCTCATATAAGTTTTGATCAAATTAGTAAATACCACTGACATTTAAATAATGATTGTTAGGACCTAATTTTAAACCTTTTGAGGTGAATAAAAGTGGTTAACTCCTCTCTACACTGTTGTTTCTGGTTATCTGCAAGTTCATAAATAGATCTTTCTGTTATTTTAACCTTACTGTTTGAAGACATTCTTTGAATTTGATTTATTAATGGTTATTTCTCTGCTCACCTCAAATTTCCTTAGAAATAAGCACCTCAGTACCTTAAGTAGACCTTTCTGCTGATTTTCAATGAGTACTTTGTTCCATGGCAAACTTCAGCTTACAAGGTGTAAGCATGTAAAGTCAACCTGAAAATAAGATGATATTAAAAATGTCTTTTCATCTTGTAGCAGCAAAATAATTAGTCCCCATTAGTCATCACCTAATTACTCCCTATATTTCATGTTTCCACTTCTAATTTGGAAGTGTGTACAACAGTGGATGAATCATTAGGGATTCAGGCTTTGCATTTTTAGATGTATAAAACCTAACCCTTCCATTATGGACTTAAATTTTGTTGTAGAAACTACATTTTACCATCCATACTAGAAAATCCTATAAAGTAAAAACTGCACTTTAACAGGAATAATTGTACATGGAGACTAAAACACATAGAAAGGACAAAGGAAAATCCTACGACTGTGAATGAAGAGAAGCACCAAGTTATCCTCTTGAATTCACACGACAACAATCTATCTTGTCCTTTGGGGTGGCAAACTGTTTCCCTGCCAGGAAAGGATACAACTGCATCAGATTAGGATCAAATAAAGATGTCAAAGGCATTAGACATGGTATATGTGTTCAAAATTCCAGATAAAACAACTATGTCCCAAAATATATTATTCTCCAAGCATTTACATTCTCTGTATTTCCAAAGAACCTGCCTTCTCTGGTGCTGGGATATTATGGCCTCAGCCAGAAGAGGTGAAGAAAGCTTTCCTGGTAGAGGACTTGTGGTTGTCTGGTCTATGGGTCTGGACCTTTGCAGAATCCCACCAGTGCTTGATTCTTTCTCTTGGAATTGTCCTAATCTGACATCAAAGTTCAGCCAGCAGAGGCAGCTACTCCTCCTGTCTCCATTTCTATTCCTCTTTGTTTCAGAACTCCCAGCAGGACTCAGCCACAAAGCAAACAGCCAAGTGAGTAGCATGAAACAGCCCAAGACTCACAATCTAAGGCCACAGAAAGATGTTAGGTGAGCAAAGAGCTTGGTGTAAATTCAGAAAAGTTGTATTTGTTGGTTTCAGGTAATACCTCCTTATCCCACATGTTGATATCAGAATACACCGGAACACACAAGAACTTCTGCTTGTAAGATCATAATTTAGAATTAAATTTAGAAGGGCATGATGGTCCATCCTAAATATGTGAAAGGTTATTGATAGGCATAACTGGGTAGGAATGTTATGCATGCCTGAAATGTGTTATCAGAGAAGTGATCATTTTTTTCAAAGAAGTAGGAAGAAGAAGGTAATTTAATTTTCTGGTATCACTTTTACCAAGGAAAGACACTATCCCGCTTTAGTTGATAGGTCACAATCACCAGAATTATAGTAAAATATGGATTTGAATATGAGTAAAGCCTCTCCCTGAGCACTTTGTTTGTGTATACTTGGCTTTTTTCTCTTATTTAGCCAACATTTCCCTAGAAGTGGATCAATCATTTCTGCAGCTTGTCTGCAATCACACAGAAGCATTTTAGAGTAGAGAGGATGAGTGATGAGCACTTTACACACATACTGGGAGGGCTCTATTCATTACCTTAATACAAACATACAATACTCACAGTAACCTTTGTGGTCACAGACAAAGTTGTTGGATAAGAGATTTCCTAAGAAAAAATACTATTCAGACAGAGCCAAAGCAAACAGCCTCCTCTGCTCCCCTCTCTTGACCTTCTGGAGATCTGTGTATGGTACATCTATAAAAAATAGTTCACAGAGTTCATAGACCTTTTTCATATCCATGGGTTTGGTTTTGATGTAATATGAAATGATAGGCAGTATTGCCCTATTCTGGCATCCTTCAGCTAGTGCTGTAAAACATTGAACCCAGAAGCTGACCAGAAGCAATGATATGGTCTTGGTAGTAGAACAATACTCCTCTCAAAATATATTGCCTGCTGTGCACCCCTGCTTTTGTAATACAGAATTTACAAACATAGCCTAGAAAGGGGCTAGGCCAGCACATTAAGTAGGATCCTGCAAGAGAGTTCCAGTGAGGCCTGGGGCTCTGCAATTCTTTCATAGCTGAGAGGGCAGCATTACTGGAAACATCTTCAGTATATATCCTTGCAAACAGCTTTCCATGCTCAGCATAAACCAACCAGGAGCCACACTTTCGCCCCGGCTCTTTGGCCAAAAAGAGCACATTTCATTTTCTGTGGGACATTTGTGAAACAGGAACCAGAGAAGCATTTCAAAGGAAGTCAGCAATTGCCTAATCTCCTGCAAGTATGCTGTTCAGAATTTACACTAATATCAGCTTTTATTTTGTTTGTGAACATTGCAGCAAATCTTCCTTTTTGTGTTTGTTCTCTAGGCCACACTAGCTCCAGCAACTCAGAGAGTGGGAAAAATAGTCATGGGACCGATAAAACTTCAGTCTTACTGATTCAAAGATAAAAGTAGGGCTGAGTATGGTGTGTGTGATACACCTTGGATCCAAATGACTTAGGCACCTATTTCTTGAGTGCTGAATGAATACAACCACAACATGAGTAGGTTGGCATGGGAGCAGAGAGGATGCACTTTTATACTGACTTACATGACTAGGATGGAACGCAAAAATGGGGCAAAAGAAAACAGCAAAAAAGGATGAGATCTTTTTCATTTTCCTTCATTTCCCATTGAATCTACATACATTCTGTAATTATTTAGAGACTGTGCATTTGCTATATGACAATTCAGGGCATTAACCATTTGATTCTGGAAGAGGTTTTATTTGGACTGTAGACTTTTCCTCACGGTGGAGGTGAAGCTATGACACACAAAGTTTGACAAATTGCTGTTCAAGAGACGCTAGCTACAGTATGAGGGGTCTTAAGAAAATTATAAGCTAGAAAAACCAAAGCATAACTGAATATGTGACATCAAAACCTCTCGCTTCCTCTTTCCATCTTCAATGATTTCTCTTTCTAAACAATTTAAGGAGCTGGGGAGAAAAGATCTGTTTTGAAAAATGAAGTAATGAAGTAAATCTGGTGAAATAAAAAAATCTCTAAAAGATAAGGAAGAGTTGGAGATAGTGCTATGTAAGAGAAAACCTGATGTAGAATACCAAAAGATTTTGTTTAAATGTTACAATTTTAAAGAACTCATTTTCTTTTCAACCTGTAAATCAGTTTCTCCATGAAATGTCGAAAAAAATCCTACCTTACTATTAAGAGATAATATCAGCATAGAAAAAGTTTGCACAGTTTACACAACATCCTGCTTGTCAAGATCATATTGAACTAATTCTCTTGTCAGCAAAGCCACTTCATGATAAAACTTTACCTCACAATTTGTTTACTTGAATATTTTTTTTCTTCCTAGGAATTTCATACTTTTATATTCTTTGTGATTTTTCCAGTCTCAAAGCACTAAGAAAATTGTTTGAGAACAATACAACAAAAGAAATCAGTGCATGTGAGTGGCCACAATCATCACATTGCCTATCTTTTCTGTGAAATACTAAACAGCTGCTGGCTCTTAGTGAGGGGGGAAAACAAAGACCTGTTAGTATTCCTGTGCACAATTTTTTATTTCACTCAGCAGCTGATTTTAGAAAAAGAAAGAAACAGAACTGATCTGATGTTTTTCCTCTCAAGATCAACCCACATCCTTCCTAGGGCAGGAAGAGCAGGTGAAAAAAACACAGGACATTTGCCACTTCTATGGCTTTCATTATCTAGTTTATTCCACTGCCTCCCTGAGAGCAACAGGAACAGACTCCAGCAGAGCAACAAGTTCAGTGGAGAAGTGAAGTCAAGGGAATCTGCTGAGGCATTTTGGCATAGGCACACTGAGTGTTGAAAAATCCCTTCTGCAAAGGACTGTTTTTCTGGCTCTGCATGCAAATCTGTAGGGAGCAATTTTCTCTTCAGCTTGTCCTCACATGGAGAAGTGTAAGTTGCATCAGTGTTGTTAAAACAAATGCAAGACAGAGGAGAAGGGGAAGCCAAGGCGAGCGTTAGCAAAGCAGGGGATGCACAGTCTGAAAAGACAGCCAGGCAGCAGGCACTGTCACCCAGGATCCTGAGCACCAAAAGGGCATGTCAGGGAAATGGTTTTTATGTCAGGCTGATGTCAGAGCCCCACCACTTTGACCCCATTTGCAGTTTCCTGATCAGGTGCATGGTGGGACAAGGGAGATTTCAGATTTCCTGTCCTGTGGTCCACATCACTTAAGCTGACCTGTCCCACCTGGGCCCAGCTCCCATGTGTCAACAGAGGAAGGGAGATGTGGTGAGGACCTAGGAACCCGACTGACCCCTCAAAGTGAGAACTGTGGCACATTGCAACCTCAGCCTCAAGGTGCACCTGGATTAAAGTGGGAGGAAGTAGCCAGGGTTTCTATAAAAGGTTGCTGCAGACATCATTCCATGTAATGAATGAAGGTAGAGGGCTATAAACTGGGGATAAGAAGTTGTTAAGACTGACAAACACCTTGGAAATGCTGAGATCTGATCAATATCAGGCACATTTTAGAAGTTTGAATGAGATGTGAAGAATGTAGATGATAACTGTAAGCACATACAGAAGCTCTTCAGACTTCTGCCAGCAAGGGAAGGAAGTGGTGTGGTTGGCTGGCCAGCATGAAAAGAAGGCTTATGAGAAACATGGACTCTCCAGACTCTCTTTCTGGCTCTGCCAATTCTGCTGCCATCTCTTTCTATACAATTGCATCTATTATAAGGTGCAATGATGCAAGGACATTTGTGTATGGACAATGACATGCTCTCATGGCATTTGGGACCCTTGCCACATGTCACGGCAGATACAGGTATCCCCCCTCTCCCTCTGCCCCAAGGTGTACAGTTGCTTAATTGAACTTATATTTCCAGAGTGACCTTCAACACAAGATACAGATGTCACCCACTTTTGCCCAACTTTGATCTCACTAGTGGTGCCTGCAAACCCCACACCTGCAGGGGGAAGAGTGCACCAAGCCACCTCCTTCCAGGGAAGATATGCTTATAAGACTTATAAATCACCCAAGATAAGCAGCTAGGATCAGACACTTCTGCATGATTTATATCAGTCACAGAACAATGTTTCTTATTCCATAGACAATTTTTTAAAAAATATATTTCTCTTTTGTTCAGCAAAGGACAGCAGGGCTTAAATAATGCAATGTTAAGAAACTTAGCATCCCTTTGGTTCAGTATTCTCTGCTCTCTGGAGAGGCTCCCAGAGCCAGGATGCTTGTATTTACCTTCATAACAAATAGCAGTGATTAAATTTTTATTAGTTCAAAGGTTTCTGTGGTATGGTCCTGTTAATTTGCCCTGTGCACAGAAGTCAGCCGAGTCAGTTTTCATTACTTTAAAACCATACCAAGGGAGGAATGGAAGTGCTTGTTTTGGGCATTTCCCAAAATACAAAAATAGTAGTAATAAAAATATAAAAGGCATATGGTGGGCTTATGTCTGGGGATGCAGCTGAGGCTAAGCAATATGTACATATTTAATTTTTCTCCCAGAGTGAAATGTATTTATTCTTTGAGGCTGTAAGAAAACTAGTGATGTCTTTTTCCAAGCAAGAGTTCACACAATTGTGTTGTAAGGGAATATGCATTATCCACTATCTGATAAAAGTAATAACCTCAGGATCATAAGGTTTAGAAGGCAGTTAAATATTAATTCTTCATGCATTTGAAATTATCATGAAGGGAGAAAAGGGGTCACCAATTACGCTATGGCACCAAAGTTATAAAGTTAATTGCTTTTCTCATCCCCCACCAAGAGGTTGACACAAGATTTTGTTCAGATGTAGTGGAAAAAGGAGGTAGTGGAATTGAGCAAGAGCAGCATGGCATTTCTTTGCAATAGATTCCTGTTTATAGGTTACATTTATGTAAGATCGGCAGAGATGGTGTGAACCAAGAGTTTGTTTTGCCTGACACACTGGAAAAGTTGCTCAATACTGGTTCATCTCAGCTATTATTCTCTAAATGCTAGAAAGGCCAGCTGGGGTTATCTGCAGCATAAATACTGGCTGTGCAAATTCATGGGAGGGAGCTTAGCTCTGGCACGGTTCCTTCTGAAACAATGATATTTGGGTCATTGTTTATGAATCTGGCTGCCATGAGTCAACCCTCTTCTCTGTCCCCCTTTTACATGGCCTATAAACTTCCTGATGGGCTGACATCTCACTGTTGGTGGAGGGCTCTGCATGAATATCCTCTTGTGTTCCCCCAGTGGAAGAGGTGTGTGGTACAGCTGCTCTGCTTGCACAGTGGTGTGCGGGAACTTAAAGATGGACCTAGCTGATAGTACTGGCTGGAGTCCAGATGGCAGTGAGCACATCCTACTTTGCTCTCTCTGATGCTGTAATTGAATATCCCTAGAAGACTGCAGGTGAGAAAGATACAATAATAAATAGTGTTTGCAAGAAATTTAAATCCACTTACCTGATCAATAGGTTAAAACAAGGGAACATTTCTGGATGTGATTCTGCTGTGAATTAATACAGTAATTTCAATTTTAAAAGCTTGACTTTCTTCACTAATAACATGTTTGTAAGATACTGGACTGCCTTTCTTGGCATT
Organism: Calcarius lapponicus; assembly: GCA_039654755.1. Taxonomy (NCBI): domain Eukaryota; kingdom Metazoa; phylum Chordata; class Aves; order Passeriformes; family Fringillidae; genus Calcarius; species Calcarius lapponicus. The sequence continues at coordinate 18,851,467 of CM077481.1, read as the reverse complement.
TTGTGTTGTGGAGGCTACATTTTTAATTTTAAATGTACCCTGTTGATGACATTGTTAGGGAAAATAAATGGTGCTATGTGCAAGGTATAGTGAGATATTACATCTGGCATCCTATAAATGGCTTTAAAATCAGATTCTCTCCCTGATATCTGAACTTTTCAAGAGATTAGTCAAGTTTCAGGTTTAAATACATTTTAAATTACTGTAGTTTACATGGATAATGTCATCCAGATTCAGCCTTCACACTGCAACAGAGATTAATAACATGGATTGCTCCTTAATACAAATAATTCATTTGGTTTACCCTATTGTAAGAGTGGCTTTGGCATTTGAGTTTTAGATGTGTAAGAAGCCAGAGGCAGATGGTACTGACCATTAAAAACATTGTATTATTGATTGATGCAGACTAGACAAAAATGCCATTTGATTAGTAGAAAATTAAGTCTTGGCTGGTTTGTTCTGATCCTCAAGGATCATTAAAGGGCATAGTTGAAATCTGAGCTTTTCTGCAGGTTGACTAACATATATACCAGTACAGCCTTTTATTCCCATTCTCGAATGACAACCAAGTAATATTGAGGAAGACATTCACGGGAATGCAAACATAAATGTTTCTTTATAATTAGAATTCTGGTTTTGTGGCAGTTTGTTTTTTTTTTTTTTTTCCCCTAAGTAAATAATTGCCTAATCATACTCCTCAAGGACCTTAGATGACTCTAAAAAAAAGAAAACCAACAAAAATCAACATTACTGTGATAAAATTAGGTCTTTGCTTGTCAGGTCAAATATGTGTTTTCTGGTAGATAAGAATCTATCTCCTGAACTCATGGTGCCAAGTGACATCCCTGTTGACAGAAACAGGAGAGTTCTTCAGATAAAGATGGATCCTAAATTGTCAGAATTTACCTAATTGAAATCGTTTTGCAACAAGTAAAAACATGATGAATTTTCCTATTCAGGCATTTCTATTTCTGCATGATGTCTTCCAGTGCCCAGTGCTGATATTCCAGTTTTTCACTTCAAGATGGGCTGAAGGGATGAAAGTAAACAAAATAGAAGTGTCCAGAAATATTTATCACAGTTTATCTATATTTATCTATTCATTTTATATTTAGAATGAATTCACACAATGTGTTTTTTCTCATTTGAAACTGTAGGCTTTTTGATAGGGAATAAACATCTTCTAAAATATGTTCATCAATCAAGCTGTTACTAAATGAAAAATTATTTTGGAAAAACAGATTTTGATGTTTGGGCGAACACTTATTAATCAATACTGAGATACAAAGAGACAGTCTTGGGATGTGTGAGCTTGTATTGAATTATTATCAGTTCAGTGTGCAGAAAATGTCCATGCTATCAATAATGGCACTGTGTGAGAGAATTCCCTCTGCTTCGTTACTTGTGATCTCCACTACAGCATCTGACCAGTCATCCTCTAACTGCTTGGAAGTGTTTTAAATTTCAGTAAGTGTTCCTAATTAGGCATCTCCTGATCTTTGAATTGGCATTCTTCAGTGCTGCATCACTGAACTAACAAGAGTGAACAGCAATCTTTTAAGTTATGCTTCAAACAGAGGTAAATTTAGCTTAAACCAATACTACTTGTCAGTTGAAATAAAATCCATGCTTCTTACCAGATTTTTGTGCCATTGCAAGATTGTTGGATCTCCAAATATAAAAGCAAGGGGTGCCTGTGAGAAACTTCCTTAACTGTGTTTCACAGCATGCAGAACCTTTAATACACTGACATATGCACGGCTCTTACTTCATTGCACAGGGAGCTCAGAATAGACCTTCTGGGAGAGCCTGGGCTGATGCCAGAAATTCAGATGTGTCCAACTCCCCTTAAGAAACAACACAGAATTGTTACATACTGCAAGTAGGATCACATCTTTTCACAGCACGACGATTCACCTCCAAAATGCCACCATCTCCTAAAATGAGCTAGATGCAGAAGAAACCAAATTTATGCTCTTGCCAGGATTGCTGTCCACAACCTCTCCTGACTGCAAGAGGCATCACTTCCTCTTGGAGAAGTCACTTTCCTCCATGTCAGCAGAATAGTGACAGATCATGGGTTAAAATTATTACAAATCTGGCATTTATTTTCCCCACTTTTTAGCCTAAATAGTTTCAACACTTTTGACTGGGTTTCCAGGGCTCTGTGTCAAACAATAAAGTGTGATGCGATCCTCAGGATAAAGTACCTGCAGCACTTTCTTTTAATTAAAAAGTTCAAATTTGCATCAGGTGTCAGTTTAAATAAACAGTGTAATTGCCTTCTTTTTTCCCCCCTTCAGTTATTTCTGCATAGCCCAAAAAAATTCTGTGGATTTGCTTTGGATTTGCAAGAGATTAGTGATCATCCAAGATGGAAAAAGCTGAATTCTGTATAATTCTTTCTTTTTTGTGGACTCAGAGTAACCACCTTGCTTGTCCTGAAGTGCAGAACATGCACTGAAAATTCTGTCATTTTAAAGTATCTGTCATGAAGTTCAGTCAAAATAACCTTTGGCTTTTCCTGAAAATCTTGGCCTATATTAGAAGCATCTCACCTCCAAACTGCTCTGAGACTCAAACGTTCAAAAGAGAAAAAAATTGTAGTCTTGCAAGAGAAAAGTCATAGGATGGCTTGCTAGTATGAAAAGCCTCTAAGCAAAAAATCATGATCTTGAGCTCTTTTGTGTATGTTTCTGAAACTGTATTAAATTTTAAAAAAAGCCTTGAAGCCAAGGAGTCCTTAATCAACAGGAGATATGTATGATTAGCCATGGGTGAAGATTTTCTGAGAATGATATTTTATCTGTGAATGCTATCGAAGCATCACTTAACTAGATGTTCCACAAGAATGCGTGATTACTCAGAGTCTCAGGGGACTATAGAAATGCTTTGGTTTGGAGAGGGTAGAAAATTTTATGCAAATGCCAGCATAACAGCTTCCATGTTTCCACAATGTATTGTGTAATAGATGCAAATAGTAAAGTCAGAGATAGCCATTTCTATACCATTTTTACAAATAAACATTTTCTTTCATTACCAGAGAACCAGAGATTTTTTGCCCCAGTTTGGGGATGTAACAAAGAATCTGAACCTCAGCACCTCTCACTTGACATCTTTTTGCTCACCAGACGCCATGCTGGAGATGCTTCTAATTGCAATTAAGCTGAAGTTTACTCTGCACATACTACAGATTAAGTTCCAGAAGCAATCAAAGAGACAATCTGTGTCTGACATACAGCAACGGGGCTAGGGTAGATGCTGCACTTTCACCTTTCAAAGTGTGCTCAAAGTGGGATGCTGCTGCTGGCTGGGGGTCCCAGCGCAGATCCAGGCATGATCCTGGCGCAGACCCTGGGCACCTGTCGTGTGTGCTGCAGAGAAACCCTGACGGGCAGGGACAGCCCTGGGCCACTGCTGAGTCCTGAGATCAGCAGGATGACCACGCTCCTTCAGAACTAGTTTGGGCATCTCTGCAGAAGCAGACGTTAGTCACAGCAAAATTAATTTATCCACTTGCAGGTTCTTCGCTATTAGTAATAAACTACCAGGAGAATCTTCATTACCACATATTGCCTAGGGTGGGAAGCAAACAAAGTATGTGTTTGACGTGCAGGCATACAAGTGCTAAAGACTAAGCTCCTTTGGCCTTTTGTGAAGATTAAGCACCCTCAGTTTCCCCCCAGGCCCCTTCAAACTGGCAGCTTCTGGCCACATATTTTTGTGTGAGATTTTAGCACAGTAACATATGTACACTAAAAAGGCAACTAGAATCATTACCCATTAAGAAAATGCTTCTTCCTTTCCTCTTAAAAAGACCTAGACAGAGGGGAAACCTGATTTCTTACAAAAATCCAGCTGATAAATCACCCTCATTTTTCTTGGAAGTAAGGACAATTTTTCCCCTAAGGAAACTGTATCTTAACACAACCCCTCATGGATATTTTGCCATAGTTTCTGCATACCTGAAATTGGATAATCTCACTTTCTATGTAGCTACAAGATACTATCTTTAAATAGACGATCTTCAGCCAAACCATTAAGCAGAAATTCCTGTTTCTGACCCTCTAGAAGTTTTCTTGTGGTCTCTCTTCCTTTGATTAGTGAGGTTTTGCTCCAGTTTGGTCTAGGACTGCTTGCTTGTATAGTAGTATCCAATAGGGACTCTCTTACATCGAAGCACTCATAAGAATATGAAAGAGGAGCTTCACCTATTGCATTGCTTGTGGCTTAGTGCCATGCTTATCTTCTCCTACAGGTCATGTCCAGATGGAATGTCTTTTGCTTTTTTCCTGGATAAACTGCAAGTAATGAGTAGTGGCAGCTGCTGTCAAACCAAACCAATTAGCTACAGTGAAAACTCACGGCTGACAAAAACTAAGTTTTTGATGAAAATAAATTGCTTACATTGAATCAGAGTTGTTATGCATGACTAGAGTGATTCTCTTCCATGATTAAAATTATTCCATGTACAAGCACCCTTCTTCCAAACACTACTGTGATTAAACAAGGACATTCACCCCTCCTTGAAGTAAGCGAAAATGTCATGGAATAACAAATACACAAGAAATTTCCTCCGAGGGAAGGGGAATGGTGAGAACGACAGAGCTTATTATTTTAAAATATGCAGTGCTAGTGCATTTGCAGTTATGTTTAGATTTATTTTTGCCTGAGTAGTTGTGGGTTCTGGTAAAATTGCTGACAGACTAAAACACTATTCAGTGTCAAGACTGTGCATATTTCATTTTCTTGTATTTTTGCTTTTGTTGTTGTTATTGTTGTTCATTTTACCAAACATTAAATACAAACAGTCCCAAGTCTGTCTCTTTTCTTTCCTTCATCTTTTTTCTTTCTCATTTTCTTGTAGAAATTGAAGGTGACATTTAACTGCACTGTTACAGGAAATAAGTATCTACCTTCTTCCAGAAGATATTGAATTCTTTCATTTTTGCTAAACAGCACTATCAACTATTCGAACAGAGCAGCTAATACCCAACACATTAGTATCAACCTAAGCAATCACCAGGAAAATTCCTCCTGAGGCAAAGGAATGTGGTATTTTTTTATTGTAACTCCACCAAAAACCTAGAAACATGATTGAGAAATCAAAATAGAACTGAAATTTTACATCTTTGGGAAAATATTTATCTCCTACAATTGTACCACATGTATCCTGGAAGAATGACAATAAAGTACAATGAACATTTGAGAGACGTCTTACTGGAAGTTTACCTTCTTAAATACATTACTTTGAGTGAGACTCAGTTCACTACTGAAAATCAAATTGCAAGTTCAATAGCAAGATAACTTAAGCCACAGGAAAGAAAATAAAGCCTTCATACAGGAATAAAATTCCTTTGGGACAAGAAGAGATTAATAGTTCAATAAATCCTTTATATTTAAGCCAATTAAAGGTACAAGAACTATTTGTCTTTTTTAGGAGATGATTATATCTTTTCAAAGTTTAGACAGTAAAATCCCTCCTTGCCTACTGCCACAAAAAGTGTTACAGTGCTTGTCCCTTTATGTATTATACAAATCTCATTCATCAAGGCACTTATCCAGACTTTTCCAAAACTGCTTCTCATACAGACAGTATTTGCAAGTTACTTTTGAAGTTATTTTTGGGATGAAGCCTTATGGAGCAGCATTAATTGTTACCTCTCCAAATGACCAGAGACATTTGGGACTTTATGTAAAAACAGTGGAAAATGAAGCCAATGCAGGTGTCCATGAAAACATCCCTGACACCTTGTTCTACTGCACACCCCAGTTTGAGTCTCTGAAATATAAACAATTGAGGTCTGTGAGGAAGGCAGCAAGTAGTATACACATTGAAATTAGTCAGGCTTCAGTGCTGTAAATGATGCTACAGTGATGCTCAATGCCATATATTTAAAATGAGCTAGGAAAAACAAGAACGTAAATTCATTCTGTCTGTAGATATAAGCATTTTTTTCTTAGGCATGCAAATATTCAAGACCACCCAGGCACTTAGGAAGTCAGATTAAAAGTCAGTTTGTGACTGAACAACGAAGCCTCTGCAGCTTCATTCATCTCAGCATTTCTTCATGGTGGATCTATTTTAACATTCATCCATGAGACAGAAAGAATGAAAGCTGCAGAAGAAGGTGAGGTATAGCAACACACTGTAAAAGGGATGGTGCCCTACACTGGAATAATTACAGCACATCTTCAAACTAACTTCGTCACTTCTGGATCAAGTCTCTTCAGTTTCGACAGCTCTGAAATTCTCAGCATGTTCTTCCAGTCAAGAGGGTGGGAGCTGTTCAACGCTCTGAGTTACAGAGTGAGAGATACCATTTCACATATTTGCATTAATATATTATAATATATCATGTTAACTCTCCAGATAGAAACAAATCCACATATGATGCACAGAGAGCTCCAAAAAGAAAAAGTAGCTTTTAGAAAATACCAAGTGTTGGTCTGTATCGATCACCAAGGATTTGATCAACCACCAGCTTTGGCAAGGTACCGTCTTTACTACAAAGAGCCAGTATTTAGAAATACAGATTAGTTTGTGTTAGAAGGGATTGCCCAGGTGTAGAGGGGGTGGACGCCCCTCCCTTGAGGCTAAAAGCTGTGTGTTGAACAGGATAAGGGACTAGGCAGGTAAGAGGCAAATCCTTTGAGGTGGGATAGTGCTCTTTATCATTACAATGTCTTTGCATAAGAGGCTCAGGTGTGAAAACTCCCCTCTGGAAAAGTGAAGCACTGGGACAATCTCAGGTAAGCCTGAAGGCATTCATCCCTTCTGATGGGCCATAATTGATTCAAACATGCAGATGTAAGAGGCAGCTGTAACATCTTAGAAGATATCAAAGATTCCCAAAATGTCCCATGATCCACAGTATTACACCATCCAGCATAAAACTCCCTAGCATTGCCACCTAGCCTGAGTGTATATTAACCTATATTAACCCAATGGACTTCATGTTTTGTGGGCTTCCTCCACCCCAGATGGGTGAAGACTGGTACCATCCCTTCACCCAAGGAACATCAAAATTGCAACAATCTAGTCTAATGGCTGGATCCAAGGGTTTTGACTATATACCTTTCTGCTCCCATTCTTTGTTTCTTTTATCTTTTGTCTTTTCTTAAATGTTACTTTTATGCTTTTATATTGCTACATTTCTAACAAAACCACCTACATTTTAAAATTTGCCAAGAACCTTATTTTACCTTAACATTCTAAAGTTTGCAAGTAAATGTTTGTTATTGAACCTCCTGACAGTTGTTTTTTCTCCTGTAAACCACCCAGAGCAAATAAAACTACCTAAACCTGACTAAAGGATCAGAGCAAACAAGTTGGCAGCACTTTGCTGTCTCTTTCTGTTCACCCACTCGAGAGGTGTATGAAGAGAGGTTGCCAGTGAAGACCAAAGAGAAAACTTGCAGAGTGTACCTCAGCCTTCTCCTTGCCTGTTGTTGTTACCAGTTTGCCAGCATGGCTCATCAGGGTAGGTACGCATTCTTTGGTCTGTCTTTTCTGGGTGACGTGCATGTAGAAGCCCTTCTTGTTGTTCCTTGAAATCTCTGCTAAGTTTGCTTCCAGCTTTTCCTGGACCTTCCTCATGCCATCCCTATGTAGCCAGATTGTGTCCCCACACTATGCCCAGCATATCTCTCCCTGCTTCCATTGTCTAGGCATTCTTGCCCTTTAGTTCCAGCTGAAAGTCTTGACTATCTATACCAGTCTTTTCCCTTCATTTCCTGCAATGGTTCTGATTTCTTATCCCAGTGGATCAAGAGTTTTGTGCTATAAGGAAAGTGTCCATAAAGATCTGCCAGCCTATTTCTGCTCTCTTGTTCCTGAGGCTGTTTCCCATGTCATCCTACTGACTAATTCCTTGAGCAGCTGGAGTTTGCTTTCCTAAATTCAGGGTCCTGACTGTGTTCTTCACCTGTCCCATATTCCCAGGACTGCAGATCCAGCAGTGATGTTCACTGCAGCCCTGGCTGCCTCCATCCTTGATGTCACCCATGAGCTCACTTGCACTGGCGACCATCAGGTGCAGTAACAGATCCCCTCTGTCAGGGCTCTCCATTACCTGGCTTAATCCACGTGCGTCCCAGCAGTCCCCAGGATTGCCTACAGCTCACTCTGCTTCTTTTCCAGAGGATGTTGAGGGTTGAAGTGCCCCAGCAGGATGAGATCTGGTGAGTTCAGTGCCTCCTGTGCTGGAGCAAGAAGGTGTTGTTGTGAACTGGCTGTCACTGATCAGGCAGCCTCTAACAGACACCATCCACAAGGTTCCCTTTGTTACCTCAGTCTCTGACTCTCACCCATGAAGTTTTGATCTGTTTGTGGCTGTTCTTTGGAGGCAGTCCTTCACAGTCCATTAATTTCCTGTTGTAGAGGGCAATCCCTCTGCCTCTCCTGCCTTGCCTGTCCCTTCTGAACCATTGGCATAGTTTAGGAATTTAGTATTCCCACTAAAAAGACCAAGTGCTTGCTCCCCTTGTCTCCAATGGAAGACAAAAGGCAAAGATCATGGGTTGAGAGCAATTTACAGGGAAACTCCATGGACAATCTCCTACCTGAAATCATTCTTCTTTAATGTCATGTGATCTGAGGGTTTATGATCTAGAATATGCATTCTGCAAACCCCACAGCACCTAGGAAAGCCTGTGTTTCCTTCTTGCTGGTTTGTGGGGACATAGCTGGTATTTTATTGAACACATCCATTAAAATCTGATTATGTCTATCCTGCCGTTTACTCCTAAAGCCTGAATTTTGCAGGCAGGCTCCTTAACCTTACTTTGGTTTATGGCAAAACCAGCCTTCAGGAGGATCTAGATTATCTTCTCCACTTTCTTAAAAACTTCCCTTACTGTGTTCCTCCATACAGTGATGTCATCAATGTATTGCAGATGTTCCAAAGCCTCACCCTTTTCCAGTGCAGTCTGGATCAGTCCATGGCAGATGGTGGGACTGTGCCTCCAGCCCTGGGGAAGTTGGTTCCAGGTGTACTGCACGCCCCTCCAGGTGAAAGTGGCCTGCACTCTGCTGCCAGAGGAATGGAGAGAAACACATTTGCAATGTCCGTGGTGGCACCACTTTGCTGCCCTGGACTCAGCTCATGCTGAAGCTCCAGCACGTCCAGCACAGCAGCAGTCCGTGGTGGTGTGGCTCCATTCAGGCCCCAGTAGTCCACAGTCAGTCTCCATTCCCCACTGGACTTACACATTGGCCCGGTAGGACTGTCAAAGGGTGTGTGAGTCTTTCTGACCACTTCCTGGCTCTCCAGCTCATCCATGTCGTGGATGGGGGTCATGGAGTCCCAGCCAGTGCAGAATTATCAAAGGTGCACTGTTGTGGTAGTGATCAGTGCCTGTGGCTGGCATTGCATATCCTGTTGTACAGAGGCACTTGGAAGGTGAGGTAGGCAGGGAATAGGTTTGCCTGCTTTCTGCGTGTGGACTTGCCTCCATTCACTCTTCCCTTTAAGCTACTGTATTCAGCCTGCTGGGGGAAAAAAACCACAGGATCCCCTTGATCTTGTTTTCTGTTCCTGTTTCCATCTCCAGAAGGCCAGAGAATGGTTCTGAAAGTTCATTTCCTTCTCCGACTTCCCTAAGCTTCCTACTTCCCCTGGTAAGGCTGACATCAGGCTGAGAAGGTCATCCACTCAGTCACACCTCACACAGCTGTGGTGTCTACTGCCAGCCATTATTACTGACAGACTCTGGCACTTGAGCCCTGGATGGTTTCATGTTTTCATGGAAGCTCTCTCTGGGTAGCGACATCTGTTCTGGCAAGTGCAGAGGACATGACTTTCTGCCAGCTGGATGCCATCTGAGCTCTCTCTGAGTTGGTGATGACCACCAGCAGAACCCCTCTCTCTAGCTGGTGGGATGACTGTCCTTTCTACATGTACTGCTACAAAAAGTGCTGATGTCCCGTGTTCTGTTTGCCTGCTCTCTTAGCGTCATTCCAAGACACACCCCAGCTTTTTGCCAGACATTCCTCAGGTTACAGAGAGGGAAATGGTATCTTGAGGTTCAACATGGCCAAGTGCTGGCTTCTAGTGTCATAACAACCCCACACAGGCACTAAAGACCAGCTGGGAAGCTGCCCAGAGAAAAGGACCTCAGGATGCTGGTCAAGAGCAGCTGAAAATGAGCCAGGGTGTTCCCAGGTGCCAAGGCTGTGATCAGCAATGGTGTGGCCAGCAGGGCCAGGGCGGGGATTGTCCCCCTGTGCTGGGCACTGCTGAGGCCTCACCTTGAGAGCTGTGTCCAGTGCTGGGCATCATTACAAGAAAGACACTGAGGTGCTGGAGCAAGTCCAGAGAAGGGCAACAGATCTGGCAGAGGATCTAGAAGGTAAATCATGTGAGGAGCAGCTGAGGGGGCTGAGATTGTATGTCCTGGAGAAAAGGAGGATCAGGGGTGACCTTATCACTCTCTACAACTGGCTGCCCATAGAAACAGTTGAGTTGCCATCCATAGGGGTATTTAAAATGTGTGTAGACATGGCCCTAGGGGACATGGTTTAGTGGTGGGTTAATGGTTGAGCTCAATGATCTTATGGATACAGACACACACACACAACACACTGGTTTTCCTCACATGAGAAGTCAACACAAAATATAAGAATTGTCAAAGATAGTAAAAAAGTTTTTTGTCCTTTATAGCTCCACCACTTTTTCTGTTGAATGAGGGAGAAATGAGGCTAGCAGGTGCCCATTGAACAGCAGAGAGTCTGGCCAAGACAGCTAAACCTGAAGCCTTCTCCTCCCTTGGAGGAATCAGTAGCAGGGAGTATGAAACAGAGAGCATGCCCTCTGAAGTCCTTTCCCAGTCCTTGAAAACTTTTCTCTGTTCCTTCCTGCATGGAAGAGTTACACACTTGAACACTCCCACAGGTTCACTCTGCTCATCCTCCAGCTACTCACCTCCACTGTCCTGCTACAGCTTTGACCCCACCTGTCCTTTCATGCGCTCTTCTAACAAAGCTGGAGGAAAAATCTGCAACTGGTTCTTTGTTCGTTGCACATGAAAGGCTTGCAAAATCAAGTGGGTGGGTCTTAGGCATGATCTCTGTTTAAGATTCACAAATGTTTCCTGACTGTGCATGAAGGGAGAAGGGGGCTTAGAAGGAAGGGCAGCACTCAAGAGGTTTCTACAGGATGAGTGGCAGATTTGAACTTCTCACTGGAGTTGAAACTTTTTATAGCATCACTTCTGCTCTCTGCCTGTTTCTAAATGTAGAATGGAGCAGCATCTTTCCCACAGCCACCTGGCTTAGTCAGGGAACAAAGCCAAGAGAAAGCCATTGGAGATGAGCATGGGGTCACAAAAGGGGCTCCAGCAGCTTTTTCACAGACCATTAAAACAGTAAATTCCCAGAAGGCTGAGTTTTCTGCTCAAGCCCCTCCACACAAATTCAGAATGAAGTTTTCCCTGACAGAGAGAACATACAAGACAGGAACCCGCTCTCTGAATAGTAGCTATCATGAATGATATAGCTACTTGCCATCTTCATCTGTTGTCAAAACAATTTGAGTTTTTTAAAATATCTCCCAGAAGGCTGGCTTAACACATAAACCTGATACATCCAAGATTCATCATCTCCTCATTGATTTTTTTTCTTCTAGCTATCATTTCTAAGTGGCTCAACATCTTGGATCTGTTGTGCCCATTGGGTACATAACCACTTGAACTTTCATTGAACTGGTGTTCCTCAGACCACTTGATCCTGTTACTAAGGAGAAAACTAACTTCTCCTGTGTAATAATAATAATAATAATAATAATAATAATAATAATAATAAATAGTGCTGTATAGCTGCAGTGAATACAAATAATACTTCATGTCTTAGTGTTTCTAAGAGCTGCCAATCCATCAGCCAGGACCCGAATCCTGAATTCTGGAATGAAACTCAGCATCTGCCTATGCCATCATACTCCTGGCTATTGAGAAAAAGAAAAAGGACAAACAACCACTTGAGTTTTGACATCTGACTACTCCCTCTCTGCGCAACAGACAGGACTGTGCAGTGGAGCCTACAAGGTCAGGTTTTCTGTTCATGTAGGAGAAGAAATAACTTGAAAATATGTGGCATCCAGCTAGAAATGCAATGCTACTACAGAGTTCAGAAAGTTATTAAGACAGATGAAATTTAGAATATTCCGATTTTTCAGTTATTGGTGTATTTTATACAGAAGAGGAAAATTCCAATGTATGTCAATAGACCAGCATTATTGCAACTTGTAAGTCTATTTAAAAGCCTCCTGTTAGAGTTAACTTATTCCCAGCTCATCTGAATTTTCAGCACATTTATTGTTCTTTTGGTATGAAGATCCTAGTGGAACATACTCCTTTCCAGATTACCTACATGCATAATAGAAGAAGCTTCAGAAATCATAAAAACATTTCCAAGAGGAGCAGTTGAGCAACTATAATCCATTTGGTTATGCATGTGGAATCACTAGTCCAGGACATATAGAATTCTTTGGATGAGTTTTGGAGATTTAGCCCTATATTCCTGTGTCCAAAATCACTTCAATACCTATTCATTTTTGCAGCCTGTGCCCAAGATCTCCAGCTACATCCACTTTGTGGCATCCTGAAATGACCTGGAGGTCAGGAACTCAATGCACAACATTATTCAGTAATGAGACTGAGGAACTTCTAGCAAAGGCATTCAACTTATAAGAAAAAGGTGCTTGAAATAAGAAAATATGCCAGTTTATAGCACACCACTTCCTTCATGTACTGCTGTTGTAAATCATAGAATTGTTTGTGTGGAAGAAACTTCAAAATCAACTAGCTCCAGCCCACCTGCCATAGGCAGAGACACCTTCCTTCCAGCAGACAGAATGGTAACAGAAAATACAAAAGCCCAAATACAGCAACATGCAATACAGCATGTGCTTTTGCCTTGTCAATTTTACAGATCTTGCAACAACCTAAATGCACTGTAGTCCAAATAATTCACCTCAGGTTCCCACCATGGTAATGATTCACTGGTATCAATAACTTGTGCAGCATCTGTGTTTATCTCACAGCCAGACATGGCTCATGCCTCTGGATTAGTTATAAATTTAACCCATTCAATCATCCAAATAAAAGAATCATGAAGAGTTCATTTTCCTCTTGCTAAATTTTCATAACTCAACAACTTCAGTGAAATTTAGACAAATGTATTATAAGGGGAAAAAGCCCCGAGAATTTGTTTTCATGAGGTATGAAGTTTCACCAAGAGGAAATGGGACCAGAAACTGTTCAACATGTGAATTAAATTTATTCATCGAGGGCAGGACATGGTCTTAAAATACTCCATTGCTGTGGTGTGTCTCACTCTGGCACACCAGACAGTGATAGGGTGTAATCCCCATGTCTACAAACAAATCCATATTAAAATCAGCTTTCTCAGTTATTTGGAAAATGCAGTCACAGCACCTCTGGCTGACTACAGGAAATTTAAAGATGCTTGCCATGCCATTTTCCCTTCTCAAGGGAAGGCCAGTAGTCACACTATATAAGGGTCCTGCATCTCACCGCTTGTGCTAACATAGCTCCACAGAGTGATGAGACTGAAGGGAGAATCACCCTGTCATAAGTCCTTAGATGCTGTATCCTATGCACATATTTTGAAGAGCTTGAGCTTTATATTTCTTACTTGGTAGCAAGAACCACTGCAGCCTAACAAGAGTGGCTGTGTGGAACCTGACTGCATGGATGGGTTGATGGGTCTTTCTGATGATGACAAGCAGAGGGGAGGCAAAATCTGTTCAAGAAACATAAGGACCAGTTTTGAGCTGGGAGAAAGAGTAGAAGGGCAGTTGCAGTGGTCAAACTGTCTTGTTGCCCAAAGGTTTTAGGTCTACATAGATGCAGAGAATAAGAACAGCAAGCCTAAGACCCTTCTTACCTACCCTGTATTTACACCAAAATAATTTTGTGGAATTCTTGCTGATTTACAGCAGCTTTACAGAAACCAGCCCCTAGACTGGGAATGCCAACCCACATCTCAGTGCCATGACTTTCAAGATTTCTGACAAAATAGAGTATATCCTCACTGGAAAAGTTGAGGCGCACTGTAAAAGAATCTGTAAACAGATTAACTGAATCAGGCATTAGCAGGAAAACTGTTTTTCATGAAATAATTCGAGTCATGTACAAAAAATACAACGTGCCTCATATTTTCCACCCAATTCTAATGCAGTTTGGAGCACCTCACGTCCAAGGAAAATTGTGCTCTCACCAGCCAGCCTTTCACGGATGTCATGCCCTTTAACACATGCAAACACCTTATCAAGTTATCACAGCATATCCTTTCAAGGACTCTGAAGGCAGCTGCCACCCACGATGGCTCTGGCTGCCTGTAGCATTCCAGGCTCTTGCACCTCACTTAATACAGTAACAAAGACAGCTTGGCTGCCACACAGCCCACAGCGTGCTATTACAGCTGTGAAACAGCTAACTTTGGCAGCCATATATCATTAAGGCTTTGTTTCAGAAACCCTCGGAATAGATTTTTGCCAGGAAGCCACCAGCGTTAAGCCAGCAAACTGGCACAAGTGAGCAGAGTGCCTGGTGAATGGCTGAGAGCCATGGACTGGGTTTTGAGATGCTGAAAGTAAGATGGAAACCAAACCACCGCCAGGCAGATAGATACTCCAATGGCAGCCATTTAACAGCAGCTCCTCCCAGGATGTCCAAGTTTTTCATCTCTTGTGAGTGGCTGGACAAACTTAGGCTGTCTGCTGCAAGTCACTGGGCTGAAACAAAATGGTTCTGAAACTGGACAGACGCAATGTATGTTGAAACCTGGATCTATTCTCACAGAAAAAGACTCTGCTGTTTATTGCCTTCAGGATATTACAACAACAAGAAAAACTAAAAAAGAAGAAAAAAAAGAAAATAAAAAAGAAAAAATATTACTCCCTTTGCAGGGGGAAGATAGATAGTCATCTATCTATCAGGAAAAAAAAATAGATCAGATATTATAAACCATCCTCAACAGATAAAATGTCACCTGCATTGAGTGTGCTGAAGAGGACAAGTCTGAGTGCAGGTGCACCCTTGCAGGCCAAGCTAATATTTCCTGTTAGTGCTTACTCAGCAGCAAAGGCAAAAGTAAGTGGTAAAGGCATTGCCTCCCCAGGGATGCGCCTCTCTGCGCAGGGACTGCACTGGGGCTGTGGAGTGAGCCTGTAGGAGTGGCTTTCCTCGGGACCTCCCTCTCCAAACAGGACACGCAGCCTTGCCATCCACATGCCTCAGCAGCTGCCAGGCTGCAAATAAGGGAGTAGAGTGAATCAGCTGTGATTGTTAGGACAAATTCAGCTGACTAATTTTTGAAATGGACTGAGCAATCTAGACCTCTGTAGTGGCTTCCAGACATGGCCTGGGCAGGAGAGAGCATGCACTGAATGCATCTATTTTTGTATATATGTGTGTGTGTGTGCACGCGCGCACATTCAGGAGAGCAGAATGCCGTGGCACAGTACAGCTGAGTCCTGCCACAGTTAGCCTGGGCAGAATACCCTCAAGTGGCAACCCACCATTTCCCTGTCCAAGCCCCACTCTGCTTGCAGTGCTGGGCAGTGGTCACATCTTCTCCAGCTCTCTGGACTCTGACTCACTCCACTGCAGGCAGGAGAAAGTTCACTTTCTCTTCTGATCTTTTCTATACACGCTTGTATGCCCCCATGAGTCATGCAGCCTTTCATAATCCAGTCCAGACATTTTTATCAATAAAATTAACATCAATAAAAACCAAAACAACTATCTTGTACTGGAGAATTCCTACAACTGAAGTTTCTCCTGACTCAGAAGATGGTCTTGCCTCTACAGGCCTCAGGAGAAATGGTCTTTGCTGCTTTCAGGTTAATGCTCTTTTGCAGTCACATTTCCCAATCCTTGACACTGTGTAGAAAGAGCTAAAGCAGGAGGTGTTTCATGTGTACTCTCTCAGGAGGTGTTTTCTTAAGCAGACTTGTATGAAATACAAGTGAATACTTAAAGAAAGACGAATTTATAAAATACAAAACAGATAGTTTTGGAAATAAGGTTTCTTTCATGAAACCTTTTGTGATCCCGTTTTATTTAGTCTTTAATCAATGACACTTCTCTTCCTTTTCACAGGATCATTTTCCTGATAATCTTTAGCTGTCACTACAGATTGATGCTACAATAGGGGCTTGGGGATGCAGAGAGGATTAAGATTGAAAGAGAAGACTGAATTTGGGTCCCAACTCCTAATCTTTGTTTTCTGACTCTTCTATTTCAGCATCACTGATATTTCTGGTAACCAGCTACTCAATGGAAAAATGAAGAGAAGGAGCATCCCTGGTTGAGTACAGAGAATCTGGAGTTTGGCACCTGTAACCAGTCAAAGCCTGGCAGGGATAGAACTGCCTGAATGAGTTCTAGGCATAGAGCAGAGGGTCAGAATGAGGAACTGGAGAACATGTGGTTGTGGCACTGTCTCTTTTAGCTTCAGCCTGCTCTAAACCTCTCTTGTGGTGACAGTGGGAGCCTGTGTGAGAACAATTATAGGAGTGAATGTCTGGCAGTTCTGCACCCAGGCTCTGCCTCAAATCAGGCACAGAATTATAAAATACACATCAAAAAACCACTTATACAAAGGTCAGAACAAATAACTTGCTTGTGTGAATTCTGACGCTAAAAAGCAACCCAGTTGCTAAAAAAAATTACAGGGGCACATCAGCCTCCAGTGCAGTTCTCTGCTACATTTATTTTTATTGCAATGAGTAAAGCAGATTACTTGGTATGAGGAGTTTAAAGTTGTTTTGTGAGATCTGTGCATGTTTTGCATGTCAACTAAATTACAGAGACATTAAGGGGTCCATCAAATACATAGAGCAAGATACTCTATATAAGAGTTTATGTTATGATGTGCTCTCCCTAATTCAGCAGATTTTAAAACTATTTGAGTGTGGTATGAAAATCAAATCCATGCAAATACAGGAAGCAACAAACAAATGTGTGTTTCCGAAATGAAATTAGCACAAAATTACTGTCTTGTCACAAAAATCTACTGAAGCTTTCATCTCCTAGACCCAACTGCTTGAGTCATTTCACTGATGAAGAAAAGAGATAATGCTCATGAGGGATATTGTCCCTTCATCTTCTGATCCTGGGAGAGAAAGTAACAAGCAAAACTCCTCCAGCATGTCAGCAAGACCGCTGGGCCGGGGTAGTGGCAAAACTGAGTTTGAGATGCTCAGTGAAATCTGATGAAATTTAGCATCTTTACAGGTCAAGGATTTCACCCTTCAACAGCACTGGGATTGTCCTAAATTTTCATGTTGGGAAGCTCCCAAAAGCTGGGAGCTGGGAGCTGGGAACTAGGGGCTGAGAGCTGGAAGCAGCACAGAGATATCTCCAAAGGTATGCACATTTTCATTAGGTTCCTCCTGATTTAGGAATTCATCTGTGTGCTTCTCCTTTTTTGAGGGCAGCACTACTGCAAACAGTGAAATCAGAAAATTAACCCTCAGGAGGCAGGAACTCTCTGGTGAACACAGTAGAGGTTAATAACCTTCCTCTGTGATGCACTTCTTTTGAGAGCTCTGCTCTAGCAGCTTGCTCCTGCAGTGCACGGTGAAGGCAGAAATTAGGAGGGGTGCCAGGCAGTAATGGACTGAGCCATTTGGGTGTCTGTTTTTCCATTCAGCAGACCCTGAGAGCAGGGCTGATCAGCAGAGCAGACCGGGAAATGCTGCATCATTGAGATTATTGAACTCATTCTGTACCTAAAATTACCAGATAGTTTGATAAACGCTGCTGAGTAAAAATTCAAGTAATAACTCCCTATGGATATAAGTATACAGAAAGAGATACTATTTTTGTTACATTTGATCAATGGTTTTGGACCAAATAAATTTGGTCCAAATGAATTTATTTGAAATATCTGGTAACTGAAATAGTCCACAATTAAACGAGATATTTGGTTCCCAAATATATCCTGAAAATATTCAACTGTCCTTTCCTCCTGAGAGTTTCATTACCTATTTGCATCTGATGCTGCACTCAAGGTCTCCTCCTGTAAAGAAGGCAGCATCCCCTCCACTCAGTTAATTTAGTTTCTTCAACTGTTAAAACATTTTCAAAATCTTAAAGCATGGTATTTTACTTGTAAACAGCTGTGTTACTGAAAGCCCTGTGGATACATGCAACCACTCTATGGTGACATACAGATGAGGCAGGGACCCCCAGTCCACACTTTTATTCAGTACTGCCCTCTTCCTTGGGCCTCTGACCACAAAGGGAGACTGGAGAAGGGGACAAATTAATCTATACCATTGCTCCTCAAGGAAGTACTAAAGTCTGCAAAACATTTGTCCCTCTATATTACAAGAATTGCTCTGCAATTATTGAGTTCCTATTTCTGCCAGCTACTCTTACACACATAATTGTGTGCTTTCTCTGATCAGGCATTTTCTGCCTTTAAATTTACTTTGTTGGTTATGGTTGAAGCATAGGTTTCACTTTAGCCTAATTCTTTGACTTCACTCCTTTGTTTATTCCCCTCTTCTCAGTGTTGTACTGGCAGGGATGTGTACACAATAACCCAAAAAATAAGTGCCTCATCAAAAGAGGGATATTTCTACCACATTTAGGTTTGATAAATGCTCCATTTTATCAAGTCTCAATTACAGGCCAAATAAAAACTCAGAATTCATGTCCAAAGGGTTGCAGCTAACATGCGTCCCCTGACACTATCTCTTTTTGAGTTGACTCTGCCTATAGAAATGGAATGTCATTTTATTAAATAATGTCTGAATTTCTAGAAATATCAGCAGCATTCGGGTGGTGGGGAGAGGCCATGATGCAAGCCTTTGCACTGTCAGGGTGTGGGTCCTATGTCTCCTGGCTGTAAAGAACTGAATGTTGGTGCTTGAACTTCATGAAAACAAAAGGTGTATGAGCATTCACTCATACGGAGAGGAATAGTACTTTTGCAGGTTTTTATCCCATCTGAACTCAAAAACTCTGTAGCTATGCTTGTCCAAAAGGTTTAAAAATATCTGGTGAAGAAAATCATATGCCTGACTCTCAGAGGCTGCAGCACTTGGCAGAGTAGCAGCACTTGTGTTGTCAAAACTTTCTGCTTGAAGAAGCCAGATATCCACAGAGAGCACACCCCGCAGCAAAGACTGCTCTGTTGGGGAAGAAGGGACGGGAGTTACTGGGGAATAAACCCCCTGTTCCTGGCACAGGCAGGTGCAGGAGACGAAGCAGAAGGGGTGTATCCCAGTGCTAAACTAAAACTTGAACTGAGGTTTATTCCATGTTATTCAGCAACTGCATTTGAGTGCTGCCTATACCTGTGTTGCTTTGAAAGAGTGGGGACACACTCAGGGAGCCACGGAAAGAAGAGAGCTCATCTGTGTCTGCAACCCCTTTTTCCTCTGCTGCTCTGCTGCCAGGGGGATGAGGAGGCTGGACAATGCCAAAGAGTTCTGTAGTTTGTTGGTCTTCTACTAAATGGCACACGAAGTGGAGTACATCCTGACATAGATTTTCTTCTTTCTGTCCCGCAGTTTGTTTTCCTTCACCGACTGTTAAAGCTATGAAATCAATAGCTGATGACAAGTGGGTTTAATATGTAGAGTAAGAGGAATGTAATAGTAGTTAAAAATTAACAGTTACAGACTGAGAGCGGGATTTTTTCATTTCAGAAACCACCTGGGGCAATTTGTTTTTCACTAATATACACAAAGATCTGGAATGTACCATGTTATCCTGATGATGATGATGATCAGTACATGTACAAATGTTCATATTTAGAGAAAATCTAGTTATGTCTGAATGCTTTTCTGCTCTGTTTTATTCAATTATTCTGTTTAGTCATGAATCACAGACCTAATTAGGGCTCAAGGTCAGGCAAAGGGGGATGGAAGCTGAACAGACTTCAGCTAAAAGCCTTTAAAGCCATCGGTTGTTTACAGGAATTCCCATGCACTTTAACCAAAGAACAAGATTGACAGATCTTGTATTAACAGACCAAAGTTAATTCCTCTAATTTCTCCTGCATTCTTGCAGGCAGTTTCCTCTAACTGAGGAATTAAAGGTCACGCACCACCTACCTCCTGTGCTACCCCAGCCGTGCTTTACCAGCATCAGCCCCAGGCTCCTCGGTGGGGGAAGTGACCAGATGTAGCACAGTCAGTGTCTCCAAGAGCCAGCAGCTCTTTAGCACCTTGATATGTCCTTCAAAATGACACATTATGTTTTCCTCATTTCATGTGACAGCTCTGATACAGCACGCAAACAAAAAGGGGATATTGCTGGGAAATTCTGTGTCTCTTTATTCGGTCTCATGTTTGAATTCCCAGTGAATTTCAAATGTCTGCCACTGAGCTCCACCATCTCTCATAACTGGTGACATCCCACAATTCCTGTGCCTACTTGGACCCTGCTATGGCAGATCTCTGGAGGAAACTTCTCACAATCCCTTGATCCTTCCAGCTCCTGCATTTTAGCAGAGCCCAGTCACACGGTCCCTTTGCCCAATTCTGCAACCTTCAGGAGCAGAACCTGCCTCCTTCAGTCACAGATCTTTGGGCAAGGAGCAACTTAAGCCACACCATTGTTTTCTCCACTGTGAGGGCTAAGGACTTCACAAAAATCAGGAGCAGCCAGGCAACTAACCTCGTCCTATCACAGTGGTGGAGCACGTAGGAAGAGAAAAGTAATAGCCTGATAGATGTTAGCAGGTGGGATTCTCCATCTGAATTGCCCTAAGGGGCTTTAGCAACTTCTTCCTAGGTCACATACATCGCTGTGTCCTGCTTACTGATGCAAGATAATCTTGGTAACCCAATAAACAGTTCATGTAGAGAAATCCTTTGTTCCTATTCTGTCACCTAGCACCAAGTCTCTCCCTCAATGGATCTCTTAAGTAGAAGTTAAGATAATTTCAGTGAGCAGGGGTGAAATGTGCTGCATCCTGGCATCTGCCTTGAAGCCATGTTCAGCTGTACACACAGACTTTGGTTACCAGGGCATTCCCTGCTCCATCCCTCCAGCCAGCCAGGGCTATGAGCACGAGACAAGGAGCAATGGAATCTAAGCAGAAGTTCTCATCTCTGTGTCTGCTGGAACACAGGGATTTTTGCCAAAGTGGGTTTGAGGTGTCAGCTGACCAAAGGGCTAGGCAGATGCCTCCTCCTTGCCCCCACCCAGTCCTTTTGAGTAACACTGGTATAGGCAGGGAAGTAAGATTAACAGCAACAATTTTAACCAGTTATGAGCTGTAGAGGAAAAGAGCATATAGGTAAACACAAGCTTTGGTTGTACTGAGAAGGTGGATGTGGAAAGGAAATAGCAAGAAAAGTCTAGGTTTAGAAATGCTACGTCTCCCCTGTTCAATGTCCTGCTAAATTTCTTCTCTCTCTCTTTTTTTTTTTTTTTCAGAAGACATTTATATAATAACAAAAATGGAATAGAATTTGTCTCAGCTGTGTTCCCTGTCTAGTCATATGCCTTGCCATGTCTAAATAAACTGGCAGCTGACATTTTAGGTGTTCTTAACCACAGGGTTTCCAGAAAGCAAAGCATTTTTTCCCCTTTTGTGTGTGTTTGTGTGCTAGTGTCCCTGTTGGAAAAACTGTGAAGGGACTACAGAAACAAACAAAACCGAGCAAAACAAACTGAACTTGAGAA
Source organism: Calcarius lapponicus (assembly GCA_039654755.1). Taxonomy (NCBI): domain Eukaryota; kingdom Metazoa; phylum Chordata; class Aves; order Passeriformes; family Fringillidae; genus Calcarius; species Calcarius lapponicus. The sequence continues at coordinate 18,829,792 of CM077481.1, read as the reverse complement.
TAACAGACCCATGGGTGAGGGCAGCCTGTTTGCAAAGTTCCAAAGGGGAATATGTGATCAGGGGCTCAATGGTTTATTTGCTGAGAAAGCAACCTCCTCAGTGTCACTGCTATATTTAGGTTTCATGATAGATGCAGTGCACTTACACTGTCCCAGCTTTTCTTTGTGACTTTGCTTGTGGTTTATCTCAGATGAATTATTCTTTAGAATGGAGGTGCTTCATTTCTTCTTTCAAGTGAAACTGTCATAAGGAGAGGCCTGTGTGCCAAAGCAAAGGGCTGGAGCATTCGTTGCTTTTCACACATCTTCCTCTCTCTGGACCAGAGCCTGTTCTCTGATGAGAGTGATGCCATTGGCACAGCTGCACTCCAGCCCGATGAGCAGGACACCTCAGCTGGCACCTCATCTGGCACATTGCTGTGCCCACAGCTGGATGTTTTTCTCTCATGGGGAAGCAGAGAACAGCTGACCCACCAGTGGAGCATCAGCTCCTCTAGGCTGCATGGGCCTCAGCTCACCAGCCAGCTCCCAGCTCCGCTCCCAGCACTGTCCAAGATGCCACAGTATTTCTAGTAATTGCAGTGAGTTTCAGAGTGAACCCTGCACCAGATCAAGATGGCCTCTGGTGTTCTTCTGACTCTGAACTGACTCAGAGCTGCTACTCATAATGTCCCAAACACTTAAATCAGTGCAGCTTTGGTCTTTGCAAAATTTGGAAGATACTCAAGAATGAGATAATCTTTTCTTCCACAGGTTTTCTCAGGAATCTTGAGAAAGAATCTTGAGTGTATTCCCTTGCACTAAAAAAAAAAAAAATAGCATCAGTCTGTCTGTAGGATTTCTTTTGCTAAGTGAATGTACATGTGGGGCTTTATATCTTTGTAACTGACAAAATACTCTTATTCATCAAAAAATGAAAATACAAAAGCAAAGAGTATTTTAAATGTGATTAATGGACTAGTCATTTGATGTAATGCCAAAATCTAGATTTCTCAGAACAAAATCTGGTGGCAAAAATAAATCTTGAATTACTCCCTTTGTCTCTCCTTTGCTTGTGATTACACTGTACTGAAAGTGAGTTGTAGCTATCTTGAATCTGAATTTTTCCAACCTTTAAAACAGTCATGCTTTTTTGCCAGTTGCTGAGTCTAGAAAAATATTTCTTCTTGCACTGTTAGAGCTGTGAGATGTGTTCTGCTTGGTCAAAGAAAAAAGCTTATTTCTAATTTATTGCTGTTTTCTGATTCCCATCTTGCATGTTGATATTTGAAGGAAATAATTTTTCCTGCTTTTTTTCACGGATGAACTATAATAGGAGTGACCTGATGGAAAGCAGTAGAATGGAACAAGGGAAAACAGGTCTGGCAGGCAGAGTGTATGGAAAATAAACCTGACCTCTTGCTTAGTGGGGCCAAAGTTAATGGTTATAGACAGTCTTTGTTCATGGAACATGTTCTCCTCCTCTGAAGAAAGAAAGCAATTGTTCTGCTAAATTAAAACTTAATGTGAAATGAACAGCCTTTTTTACGGGAAGAGAGTTCCACATTCTGGAGTCCCTCCCACCAGCTAGAAATCACTTCATGCTGAAGTCTAGCTCCCACAGAGCTTGTGTGCTGCTGCAGCATGAAAAGGGCTGTCTAGGACACTTGCTGTGGGAAGAGGAGCTCATGATACCTAGTACAAAGTGAGAATTTATTTTCTTTTTTCTGGAGGAGAGGAATGAATCCCACAGAAAAGGGGTTAGTACCCACAGTACCCTCATTCTCTACTGCTTTGTCCATATTGTATGTCAAAATTCTGCTCACAGAGACAAAATTCCTGGGCACAATGACAGGGCCTGTCACTTCATCTCTTATCTCTTTTGGGACAGTATTGTTAAATGCTAACACAAGTCACTGAGCACTCCAGCTGATAAGGAACACCTTTGATTTTCTTTGTTGTTTTCTGGGAATGCTCACTTATAAACCACACTAAAAGTGTGGGCAGCACTGGGGCACTTCTTCCTGAAGCATATTAACATAGTGACCTCAGCCTCTTTGTCCCAGAGTCAGGAGTATGATATGGCTAATGAGCAGGATCAGCATGAAAAATACTGGCCATGGGCTGGAATAAAGGACCAATGTCATATTGCCAGTCTGATATTCCATTATATTAATGCTGGCAGTGCACTGGGGAGGACCAGCTGTCATTTCAAAGGCAAGGGACAGCAGTTCTGAGCTTTCTGCTTGAATTTCTACTTTCTACACCTCATTTTGCCAGGAATTTCTGCCTGCAAAAATCTTTTTGGGGGGCTGAGAGGTTTCATAATGATAGGGCATTTACCACGCATCTTAGTAAATTAACCTAAGAAAATGTGAATCCTGGTATTAAATATAGGCATTTTATTTCCAGTGTAAATATCTCTAGCCTCAACACTTGGATCTTAAGTCTTAAGACACTCTTTGATTAAGGATGTCCATGGTATCTGATGCCCTCTCCTTATAGAGTGCTTTACAAACTGATCCACACACTTGCCAAAGTATGGAACAGAAAGTTCTTTTCCATAAAGCACACTAATTTTATTAGTTCTTCATAACCTTCTCTCACAGAGGTATTCCCAGTTGTCTCCCTGCTTTTTTTTTAATTTTGTCTATCATCCTTTAGAAGCACACACAGGTACTGAATACAACTCTTGCAGCTGGGTGGCCCCTTCCTGCACAGGGAGAGCAGCTCTGCTTAGCCATGCTCTGCTCAGGTACTAATGCCCTGCACAAAAACACAGAGCTGCCTCATGCTGGCAGGTGGATCCTGTTGGCTCCAGCCAGGATGGGAGAAGGGTTTCTTTCTTTGAAAGGCATAAACAAGGGGCTGGGACAGAGGGGACTCATGCAGAGGAACCTTAGCCAAGTTTGGAGAAAGAGCTTTGGCTGAAGTTCGCTTTATTATTGTTTCTGTTTGAATTGCAAATAAAGGCCAGGAAGGAGGCATGTTTGGACTATGTACAGCATGTGAGTACTCTCTTAGAGCCAGCGGGAACTCCGCCTGCTCACCCACACACACAAATAAAGGCACTCAAATCTCCGACTCTTCTATCCCTTCAAGAGATGAGTTTGATGCACTTGCAAGGTAAAAGAGAAAGCTCCAGCTGCAGATAGAGGATTGTTGGTGACTAAATTACAGTCTTTAAATACAAAGGCACAATCTGGGGATAAGTATGGGTTGTACTTAGAGCAGAATCACATGAGACACCTGAAGATGTCAGACTGGAATGTACAAATGGCATATAATGAGTGCTCCTTTTGCAAAACTCAGAGAACTCCAGGACAAGCGCCATGTGTGAGATGGTGACGGCCGGACAGTGCAGGTCCCATAGGGTGGGGATTGCCTTCTTCCACTGATAGATGCAGTACCTATCTGTTGAGCTCAGTTGTCATTATCATTGAAGAGCTCCACTCTGTTAAGTACAGGCAGATGGTCATAAACATGCAACAAGAGCAGGATTACAGAGAAAAGAAATCACATGTACCATATTAATACAAAATGACTGCTACTCAAATTCAGACATATATATCCACACACGTGTTCACAAGCCTCTTAGGTTGCCAGTGCAGCCAGGATCAGCATAGTCCTGTTCCACAATAACCCCCTACATATGAAGTCAAATGGTGCAATATCAAGAACAAAATCTACATATGTGTTTCAAAATAAGCAAGGAAAAATGAACTCTGTGAAGGAAAGCTAATACAGTATGAAAGAGTTAGAGGAATGGGGGGTGTTTAATGTCCCAGGGCTTTGATGAGTGAATTTTCCACTCACTACACCAGGTCAGAAACCCATGTCCATTCCAAAGTTAATGCTATTGTTTTCTGATCTTTGAACCCTAACACCTGTCAATGTCACATTCCCAGAGGACAATACTGAGTCTGGCATTTCTTTTTACGAAGAAAATATTTACAGGCTTATCACTCCCTGAACAACATCCATCCTGTTGGACTACCAGAAGAGTCATTTAAATACAACTGGAAGCTACTAGGGAAATGCTGTGAGCGAGTGTCATCACACTAGAGGTATCATTTTAATAACTGATTACATTGGCTAGTTACTCTGGCTTTATGGGAGTAACTGAGAGAAGGATTTGCCCCAATAAATGGAAATGCAATCCAGTTCTTATTCAAGTTTCCAGAATCCATCTCTCAAAAACAAGTTTCCACAACACCTTGTACTCTCTATCTTGACTCTGTGTTTGTACAGAAAAAGGGCAAAATAGGAGCCCTTTATAAACAAGGAAGTGGTCTAGCTCACTCCCTTGTGCAGGAAAACCCAGAAAAGGACTACTCTGAAGTCAGTTGTTCCCTGGACTGTGCCAAATATCCACCCCATTTGCAAAGCAAAACAGAGCCTTTGGCTCCCCTCCCCTGGAGATCAGCACGTAGTGTGGGAGAACCCCCAGGAGCAGAGGGGAGCCCCATGACAATGTTCTGGCTCCCAGCCCCTCCCAGCCTCCCCCAGCACCTGCCAGACCCAAGTCCCCCTCCTTGAGAGTCCCACTCCAAATGGGTGTCACAGGGCAGAGCTCTTTCCAGCAGCTGGGAGCATGGGCTGGGTAAAACTGCAGCAAATGTGGACCAGAGCCTCCCCTTGTCAGGCTCTCCACCACAAAGCCTGCCCTCAGGTTCTGACTCCATGCAGGATGAAGTCTCTCATCCTCCTGCACAGGAGCTAGGCTGTCCAAAGGTAGTCAGTGCCCTGCAGACACTCAGGTTAAGGGCAGATTGTCACAGCTCCTACTGAAAAGCCCTTTCCCCTGGGCAGCAGCTAATGCCACCAGATCAGTGTGCTCAAGAACAGTAAAAGGTTTCCTCTGATTACACAGTGGTGACACTTTCTGGCCACATCTGAGTGAGAATCAGGTTGCTATCCCTGAGCTGTGTATTAGATACTTGATCTTGCTACTTGGACTTAAATAAAAGTCTCATCTCAGAGAGCCTGAAGGTGAGCGAGGAATTTGGCTGCATGGCAGTTGAGCCAAGAGCTATTCACAATGACCTTCCACCAGCTAATGAAGCACTACCTCTGCTACATAATTTCTGATGTTTCCTCATGTGCAGCCAGAACAGAAACTCAACTAATAAAGAGACTGCTCTTTCAGCAGTTTTCAATGTGGAGGTGCTGTTGTGGGCTTGCTGTCAGGAGAGCAGGGCTAAGACACAACCGTGGAGTATTAACCACAGCTCTGCTTTGCTGGTGATGCTCCAGCCTGGGTTAGGTTTAACATAGCTGATGCTACACCTCAAGGTCAGCTTGCAATTAGAGAGCAGCTAGCCTGAAGGGTAAAGATAAGTGCAGTGGTCCAATAAAAGAGATTAGCATAGGTCAAATAATTTGTAGGAAATTATTAATCTTGCAAATGTTACCTTTCTGCACAGGTAGTGATTTTCACTAATTCAATTGGTATTTAAATTATTGGCTGAGCAGTTTGTGGCAAATAGCTGTGAAGTCATAGCTATTTCTGTAAGCAGTGCTCCCTGGAGCCGTGGAAGCAAGCTGCTGGGATCGCATGACCCTGCTGCATTTCCTGATTGGATAAACAGCAGTCTGACGACCGGGTTCCTGCAGCACGCTATTGTGACTCTCACTCTCAAGTCTCATGCCTGCAAATTGTCTGACATATCCTCAGAAGGCGGGCTGTAGACCAGAAACTTTAACGTTCTTTTGACATAAAACATTTAGAGGATGGATGTATAAAAGTAAGAGGCTCTTGCCTAGAAGAGGCCAGCACAGAGTCCTTGTTTAAGGCAGACAGCAGCAGGCACGCAGGCTGCTCCACAGAACACCTTTCTGCCTTGCCAGCTTCTGTGGGACCACCCTGATGACTGGACAGAGCTCACCCTCCAAGTCTGTTCAGTCTTTGGCTTCTCAAACAGGTCTGCCAGCAAGATGGCTAACTGGTGTGAGTTGTGGTGTGGGATTCACAGTAGGAATCAGATGCTCAGTAGATAGTATGCTCACCAGGTACTGTAGCCTCAGTGTAAGAATAACTGTGCTCTCAACATCCAGGCCGGCTGCTGGACATCCTATCTCTTTCATTTAGTCTCATTTCATATTCGTTTTTCACAAGCAATGACCCAGGCTGCAAGGCAGAGCAGAATTAGGGGATATTTCTGAGGATTTTTTAAAATCTACTGACTAAACTAGAAGCCTCTCTGTGCATACAGTTGTAAATATGTGTCTCTTCTTCAGCAATCCTGACATGGAAGCATTAAAAATTTTGGGATGGATAGTAAGTTATGACATTTTAAACTATGATATTTCAATTATTTATTTATTTCTTTTTTTGTTTCTTTTCTTTTAAAGCTTGACTTAAAAATAAAGATTAGTAAAAAATATTAAAAAACAGTAGATTGGATTAAATACATTTTTAGGGCAAAGGTAGATAGAAGAATGAAACTTTCTTGAATTTCTCTCTTTGTCAAAATCCTGGTGACTCAATATTTTGATGTGACATTATCGTAATATTTTTCTAGCCTTGCAACCAACTCTATGGCTCCAGTAACTGCCCTACTCTATAATAACAATAGAATCTTACTCTTTTGGATTTGCAGGAGCAGCTTGCAAAAATAGCATCCTTTTGGGGAATAACTGGAAATTGTTATAATTTAAGTTTCTTTTCTGTAGACTCACTGTTTAGTATTAAGCTAAGCAATGTTGCATATGTCTGCAGTAAAGATATTTTGATATCAAAATCTGCTGGACCAAGTTCATGAATCCTGTTTTGGGAGGAGGATGACAGAACAGGACAAGAATGAGGGAAAAATTCTTTGGAAATCTTAATTTTGTTTTTCAGAAAACAGTCCAGGATGATGGGAACCATTCAAATTTGATACTTTGACTGATTTAAAACCTAACCCTGTGAATTTGAAGATGTAAATGATTCTCTATAATGAGAAAAAAAAATAGCCACTGTCTAACAGTAGGTGCCCTCACATGAGGTGGCATGATTCCAGACAGAAACATCCAAATTCAAGGAAACCACAAGGGCAAAAGTGAGAGTTGTAGTGAGGGAAGAGCGTGGTATCTCTGTTACTAGAAAACATAATAGAAGAGGGAGGTATCTTTTTCTTTGCATACGTGCCAAACATTACATGTATGTGATCTATTTACTTCCTATAGAGTACACAATAAAAGACTGTGAAATTGTCCTCAAATTAGAGAGAATTAACTGAACATCCCAGGGGACAGACAGCATTAGGAGAAAGACTGGAGTGCATCCTTGAGTTTGGCTTTTAACAGAAAGGAACACAGTTTTCTGCAGGTTGCTCGGTAGTTTGTCAACCTCAACAAGGCAAGGATGGGGAACTGGGAAATTTCTTTTCAAAAATATTCTCTTAAATCAAACCTAAGGTGCTACCCTAAGTGGGCCTTCCTCCCCTGATTGCCCCAGTCTGACTTCCAGAACGGGATGTCCCTCATTCAGTTCGGGAGGCTGCTCAGATACGGTCATGGTGCCCACCCCCAGGGTCCTAGCTCTGACTCCAGACCCAAAGCTTAGCTAACAACAGCCAACATAACAATGGAAAGCCATTCCTAGCATTGAGAGGAGCCTCTGCTGAGCTTAGAACAAATTTATGTTAATGAGTGTAGGCGCAGGTCACTGAGACTGTGACTATGAGAGAGATTATTTCTGGCAAATTGGATGATCCAGGGGAGGTGTTCCAGAAACACAATTCTAAAAAGAGTTATTTACACATTTTTACAATGTTTCCTCAGACCCACATGTGAGGGGAGACGCACCATGCTCTGCAGAGGTTAGTGCCTCAGCACACCCTCCCACCAGCCAGCAGTGTGCAAACATCAGCCCCCAGCAGCTGCTCCCTGGCACCACAGCAAGCACCCCAGAACAAGCACCTGCCAAAGCAGCACAGGGAGCTTTTGGGGCACCCCAGAACAAGCACCTGCCAAAGCAGCACAGGGAGCTTTTGGGACAGCATTTGGAGGAGACATCCTCTACTGCAGAAGGATGATGGACAGAATAACAGGACCACCACACAACCCTCATTTTCTGGGACAGCCAAGGACATGAGTTGTTTTCTGTGGACACTGTCTGTGTGACAAACTACTCATTTGCAGCTCTGCCCAGGAGCAGCAAAAGCAGGGCTGTTCCAGGGCAAGGGCTGAGTGAGGAGCTGAGTGTGACCCTGTGCCCTCCCTGATGCATCTCACAACACCCAAACATATTGGGCAGAGCTTGCTGCAGGTCACAGGGTCCATCCACAGTCCTGGGTATTGCGAAGAGATCAGGTCCAGAGTCTGATATTTAAAGTGAGGTTAGTAACATTTGTTTCTCTCTTGAAACGCTGTAACCTTAATTAATGTTTTCTTAATGCTTTGTAAAAAGCTCTTAGGTGAAAAACTCCAAGCCAGCGCAAGATAATGGTATTCCCAAAGAGAGAGCTTAAAGGTTAGCTGAACTCATTCTAAGAGGTCGGAGATCCCTTTGCAACTTTTCCAAATTAGTTAGCTAACTTTTCCTTGCATCAAAACAATATAACGTCAGAGGGATGGCATTTTTTTGCTGTTATAGACTAGCCAAGGTCACATTCCACTGCAAAGTGATTGTCTTTCTATGCATACCATTCCTTGGGATAGATAAATAATGAGTTAATGTTTACAGGGAGTACTGACAACAGAAAATGGTCTAACAACATATTAGGTTGGTAATAACTTCATGTCATTGAAAAACAAATACAGGTTAAACAGGTAAATTTCATTTAGATTTCCATGCATAGGAAGACATAAGTTAGAAATTATTATTAGCATATTTATGGTAACATCACTAGCATTTTCTTTCATTATCAAGTTGATTTTCCTTTAAAGGGAACTCACACACAGAAGTATTACTGAACAGTTTTTGAAGCAACAAAAGATATCCTACTTCTTTAAAGTGAATGGGAATGCATGATATTCTAAAATGAGCACAAGACTTCCTACTTTGTGTTGTGACTAATGTCACAACCTAAGGCTTTCATTAATAGCAGATGTTGCTTTCATCACTGAACTACAAAACAAGGATTGACAAGGGTTGCACCCTTCCCATAGGAAAACTTGTACACCCCATGCAGTCTTTCCCTTCTCATAGTGAGACCTCACTGCAGTGTTGATCACCTACATGTGATCTGGTAAAAAGCCAGGTATATGCCAAGCTAGGTCTACGCAGATGAATTTAGTCCATGGTCTGGTCCAAACATGACCAATTCCATAGACATCTCCATATCTGCAATTTGCAGAACTTGATCCTTTAAGTGCGCTTGAAATAACATATTGTGCCTTCCAATTAGTAAGGATTACAAGACAAGACCTAGCAGGTCACTCAAACATCTGCACATTTACACTCATCCTTACTATGGCTAATTAAAAGCTATTCATGTTCCTGTCTTCTTAAAACTACAGAGAAAGCTCCCAGCTTCAGAAGAAACAGGTATGGTTTTTCAGGCTGGCTGAGCAGATCATTCAAACAGCAGTCATAGCGTGACTCAGGGCTTGCACTTATACCCAGAAACTACTGTTTGGACTCTCTTGGGAATGTACGTTGCAACCCTTGCACTATTCATTGCTCTTGGTATGTGCCCTGCAGTTAGTCTCTCCATGGAATCCCTCCAGGAGGAAATATTTTCAGTTTCAGCCATGTTCCCTTTGCTGGGAGCAAATCGAGTCCAACAGCCCAGACACTGAGTCAGTTACTGTCTTGATTTGATCCAAGATTTCCAAGTCTGTGAATGGACAAGAGAGAGAATTTTACATATACCTTTCACCTTATCTTCCTGAAGCCCGAGAGTTACAAGAAGAAGCCCCCTACAATAAACTTGCCTGTGGAAGGTAACTTTGTAATACCAGTTAAAGAAACTGAAAGTGAAATCTATAAATATATATTAAAAAAATCTGTTCCACGTGTCTGTGACTTCTTTTCTTTGTTGTCTTGATTTCTTCCCACTAATATTCTCTAGAAGAAGTTGCTGTATTTTCCACATGGCCTTTGCTCTTGCAGGTCAGTGGCACTCTCTGTGAGCAAAGTCCTGGAGTGACATCTGCACCATGTGAAACTGGTCCCCCTCTGATGTCAAGAGCCAGGCCACTGTTGGATTGCACCTCAAAGCTCTTCATGCACGATGACTAAACCACTGTTTTCTCCACTCTAACAAATACTTCCTTTTGCCCTTGAGTTTAATATTTCCCTTCTCACCAGCTGTCTCTTTTTCTCTCTATTTTTTAGAAATTGGTTATATCAACCCCTCTCCACACACTTGGGAAGACTCTGCCATAATTTGCTCATTTTCATTTAAAATCGTTTGTACATTTGATGCAATCCACTTTGGCTGACAACACGTTAGGCTGAATGGAAACGAAAGATGCCAGGAGTAGGAGCATGCTTCCAGACGGGAACAGAGGCACTGGGTATGCCTCTGCACTGGGTATTTGAGACATCCCCCGCCTCCTGAGGAAGGTGCTGCAAAAAACACAAAACAAACAAAACAAAGGAAATATTCGCTAGCTTTTCATCTCAGACTGCCTCGGGCACAGGAACAAAAATGGGTTAATGACAGAAAGGCTTTTAGACTAATCCAAGGCAAAAATGATCGCCCTTTCAAATGTGATTACTAGGAAAGTGATTTGGAAGCCAGTGGGACAGAGGCGTGGAGTAAGCTGTCTCTCTGATACATATCAACAGAGACTTTCACACTCACTGATTATAATGAATACAAAGTTGACACTAGCAGAGACAAAAAGTTACATGAGCAACACATTGCCTTCAACAGTTCCCTTTGTCCTTGAAAATTTTCTCAGGAGCAAAAGGCATTAGTTTGGCTCATCCAGAGGGCTGCACAGGTGGAGGTTTCTCTGGAAGCCAGAAGCATTTCACTCTCTGGAAAGATCATAAAACATCTCTGAGTCATGCACGACTACTTTTGCAGCTCTGTGGAAATGCAAAGGGGATTTTACATAAGGCTTGTGTATCAATGTGGGGCCAGGCTCAGCCCTGGCACGGGCAGAGCTGGCTCTGCCAAGCCCAGGGGAGAGGCTGCAGGGAGAAGTCACCTCACACCGCTAAGGGTGGTTAGAGCATTTAATTCATTTAGGACTTCCACTTTTTTATGCACTCCCGCAGAGACCAGGCACCCAGCACAGGTACTTTTGCAGAAGTAGCCCATGCTGAGGAGGGCAGGAAAGCAGTCAGACACCACTGTCCTCCTGATGCCCAGCCTGTCCCACCCTGCACACCTCCGCTCTGCTGCAGCGAGGGGAGCAGGGTCTGCCTTGCTGCCAGAAAGCTGCGTGCTTGGGCCAGTGCCAGTCAGGTGTCAGCCAGCCATGATCTTGAGATGCAAAGCAATGTGCTAAGGAAGCAGAGCACTTTATAAACACTTTCAAAATCTTGGGCTTGCTGTGAGATATGGCACCAGAAACAGCAGAGCATAACATCAGTTGTGCAGGATTCTACAGCTGCTAAAGAAATTTGTAAGAGAAACTAATATTAGAAGAAAGTAGTCTTTTTGAGGGCAACATGCAACAAGCATGTCTAAATGCTTGTAAATGGCTATCTGCCTTTGGTTTTTCCTTTGTACTAGTCAATACCCACAGTCTTTGTTCCACATTTATGCAGCCTTTATTCCCAGCACATATAAACTAGAAGTATTCGGGAATTTCATTCAAGTAAAGTTTAAAAAAAAGAGTAAGTTGGCTCACAGAACCCTGATGTTTTCTGTTACAGCAAGCCTGTGAAGCTGGGCAGCAACAGCAAAGCAGTTGGGATGGCTAAGTGAATTAGTAAGATCAATTAGAGTAGATTATGGGATATGTTACTCTGATAGGAATTGAGATTTCACAAACGCAGAAATGATTAATTCTTCCAAAGTAAGAAAACCAAGAAAATGCTACAAGTTACATATCAAAGCTGATGTATGCTTTGAGAACACATCAGTTTTGGCTTGTTTTGCAAGATACCAAGTGCCTCAAGCTGCTGTGATTCTCTGCTGAATCGGCGTGTCTCTGTGCAAGACACATGACTGTAAACATGACTTGATCAGAGCACAGACACTCTCATTTGTTTCCAGGTGAGCTTGCAATTATCTTCTCAAGTTAGCACCCACTTTTCTCGCTTGTCAAAAAAAAAAAAAAAAAAAGAAAGAAAGAAAAAACCAACAAAACAACCAAAAACCAAAACCAGACAGAGAGACAGAGAAAAAAATCAAAAAAGCAAGAATTATTATCATGGAATCTGCAAAATAGAATGAAAATCTCCTAGGGATTACTCACCTGGTTTTAAGAGTACAAGGTAAAGCAGAATATTATGCACAGTATTCCATGCACTGATCATCATATGCTTAAATGCACCATCGCTCTCATATCTGCAACTTGAAAAACAATGTTCATCCCTTAGCCTTGAGGCACAAATTCTCAAAGCCCCTGTGCAAAAGTACATGATGACACACATGTGTGGAGGTTCCCTTAGAAACAAAAGCAAACAGGGCTTTTATTTTCTCTCTGCTGGACCAACCTCCCCCTTAACATGCCCATGAGCCCACAAGTAGTGGATAGTACAATTTTCTGATCTATCTGTTTTCCTGGGGACAATTCATCCACAGTAGCCACTAATTCTGTAAATGCTTTTGATTGCAGAATAAGGGGGAAATTTATTGAAGAGATCAGGATCTTCTTGGACTTTTTGGCTGGTCCTACTGATATTTCTGTCAAGTGACACACTTGACAGAAAACACAAATCATCCTTTGCTTCCCTTAGTTTTTGTGTCTGTTTTTTTCTCAGCAAGTTATCTCTTACTAAATGCCACATTATATGAGGCTAAGAGCTTTATACTTTTGATGTAAGTTTCAATGATTTACTTAAATACCTTATCAGCTACAGAAAACCAAATTATGTAAAGCAGAAACTAGAAATACTAGAAACCTCTGAGAAATATGAAGATTGATTTTAGACAGAGGATGAACTACCTAGCTTGGATAGAGTAACATCTACCATCAGCCTGCTGCCATCTATAATGTGAAGTGTTGAAGTAAAATTCAAGCTAAGTTTGCTGAGTGGGTAGAAACTGAACCTGTGGCTGAGTGAGACACCAGAGTCATTAGCGGCACTCTTGAACTTGCCTTTTTTCTTCCACTGACAAATTATATTCCCTGAATGTGGTCTTTTACTGCAAGCCTGTCTTCCTTCTGTTCTGGAAGTCTCTTTTGAAGGTCCCAGCCTAGATGCGATATCAGCCCTATTACTCACAGGAAAAGCAAAATAAATTTTAAAAAGTAGCCTAATAATGTAAAGGGCTTGAAAGCCACAAAACACAGACTTCTTGGTACTTTTCTTATTGAGTCATTAGAAGTCCCATCTCTGACTTTCCTATTCTATGCAATGAAGAGTTCACTTTCTGTAAAGGATGTAATATATTAACAGTCCCTCAAACAGCAAGCAAGTAATGGATGTTCAGCAACTCTTTCAGAGTTAGTGATCATCTTCTGAGCTGTTGTATTGTGAATGAAGAGATTACCAGCTGTACTGTGATTTGAAGTTTCTTGGCACACACACCTAAAGGTATAAATAATATGAACAGTACCATAATTACCACCTGACATAGCACACCTTGTCCTTTGGACAGAATTCTATGGATTCTAGGCTGATTCAAATGAATGTAAATGGAAAAAAGGCTTCAGGCTCAGTTTTTCCTCATGTCATCACTATCCTTTTATAGTAATTTCTATGAACACACTGTAAATAATTGCCAACCTTTCTACTTTGTGACTCATGCCTAACTAGGTACATTTCTGTATTGTTTCTGTCAACAGTACCTGGTGCATGTGGCTAATCAGGGCTGTAGTGTGTCATTGATTTCATTTGAAGACGCCTGTTTATTGGACATTTTAGTTGCACTACAGAGAGATTGAAGAAATCTCAGCCCCTAGATTCAAGCAGAAAAAGTTCAAGGAAATGTAGGTCTCAGGCATATATCTATTAGTACTGTTAAATTAATTGGTAATTTTTTTTCAAAAAATAAAATATTTTACATCAATTTAATGTCATTTTTAAATTTTAACAAAAGTCATCTAGAGCAGCATGAAACAGGTTTATAGCACGAAAGCTCTCATCAAACATTTTAAAGATGAAGGGCTGATACGTGTCCTATCTCGCCTTGACAGTTACTGCACAGCATAATCTAGTGCTGCCAATCAGATCCAAACAAAGGAAACAGCAGTTGTCTGACTGTGAATCACTTCTCACCTCAATTAATATAAATATTGAGTTTGCGCAAGTACACTTGACAGTTTGAGGCATGCCCAAATTTTCTGTGTAACTAGTACTTAATGACTGATACTCAATACTTGGATCTAGCACTGGGGGTGAAGTCAACAGTTAAGAACTTTGTTTTGTGAAAGTGACTGAGGGCCCAGCGGAAGGATTCGGTGTCTTTTGTAGAAGTTTTGGAAATAAGACATAGCTGTAAATAGAAAGGCTCCTGTGGTGGATGCCTTCCTTGCATTTCTGAAGTAAATTCTCTTCCCTTCAACTCCATCTCACTCATGTTTGCCCCATACAAATACTCTAATGAATACATCAACTCTAGTTCCCCAGAGCAAGGAATGCCTAGGCTTCATCTACAGAGCAAGTGAGCAAAGCCAAATCTGAGTACAGACTTGAGTGTGTTTATAGAAGCAGGAATTGGTTCTAAAAGTTGTATTTAGCCAGCAAAAGAAACATATTGCATTAATAATATATCCAACAAAATTTTTCCTTTCATGTAACATGCTTCCAGATTATCTGCCATTCAGTTAGAACTAGTTAACTCAGATGAGAAACCAGGGACCAGGTCAAAAAAGCCCACCCTGACAAAACCCATTCCAAATAAAGTATCTGCCCAAGTCTAACTCTAGATAATTAGTTCAAATCTGGTAAAGGCTGATCCTAGGTACTGAAGGGCATGATTGTCTAATAGCATCTTATCAGACTTCCTAAAATGCTGTAGTGGTCTCATTTAATTGCCTAGACAGTGGACGAGTGTCAGCAGAAAAATTACTCCCAGCAACAGCCCTAGTTAGTCACTTCACCTTCTGTCCAGGATCTTAATCAGCAAAGACACTAAAGTGCCTTGTGATCCTTATTAAAGGGGTTCTTCTGGGTTAGGATTTGTTGACAAGGACAGGAAAGAAAGCTTTTAGTTTGGGTATCTGAATGTACAAGAGAAAAACAGCTTCTGAGTAAAACAGACTGGTTAGGACTGTTACATTGTCCTGAAGGGATATATACAACAGAGCTTCAGTGCCTTTAAAGGTCACCTCTCAAACCAAAGCTGATAGCATTAATTGAGTAGTTTGATTTTTAGCAGTCCCAAATACCCACTCTTGCTTTACTTACAGGAGCAAACAGTCAGCAAGTCTGTAAATTGGACAATTTAATTATGGGTATAAACAAATATTCTTATTTGTGTGGTCTGACTAGGGGGAAACACCATTCAACCCGGTGTCTGCAACCAAAATGAATGTATATGTGTGTATGTGTAAGAAAAAAACAGCAAAAGACCATTTATATGGTTGGTAAGACTGTACTAGCAAACTACTTATATTGGATATTTTGCTTTTACATTTTCATTTTTAGTCATGGCACATACAGGTATAGTTGCCTCTATGATAATTTGATAAAAGCCCATTTTGCTTGCTCCATTTTTGCGGTCATGGCTTTATGCACATATGTGTATCAAACTTTGGTATTTGGTATTGGTATTTGTATCAAACTCACAGTATTCTAAATAAGAGTATTTGTATCAGTATCTCAGTATTCTATATGAATACTCAGTCTTTAGAGAAATAGAAAAACAGTCTTACCACGACAGAAGAGTTGCACAAGTTTTGTTCAGCTTATTGATCAGCCAGCCATGTGGTAACCTGACCTTCTTTAAGTGTCTAAATACAAATAACATCTGCTGGCAGAAGCAACCTTAATGAGGTTGAGTAGAGGTCAGATAAAGCTGGATATACAGGAATAAAATGCAGATTTTTGACCATTAAGACAATTAGCCTTTTGAGAAGCACAGAAAACAATGTAGCAGATTTTTTTTTCTAGAAAAAGAAACAAAAGTGTTTTAGAGATAGTCTGGACATATTTCTAATATAATCATTCATAAATGATGGGGCTCAGTGAGAAACCCAAGAAGGGATATTCAGTAGCCTTTGCTATGTTTGAGGTCCAAGTTAAGGGTTACATGCCATCCAGAGTATTTTGGACTTGAGGGATTTTACCATGATTCTCACAGAACTGAAGGCTTCACACACAAAGCCAAGGCGGGGAGGTAAACAGCTGTGTTGTTGGAGTTGAAGAGAAGTCCCACTTTCTTTCTTTTCTTTCCATGCTTGTTTCTTGCCTATGCTCTTAGAACCATCTCATTCTAGAAATGGGGAACTGGAACAAAAATCAGCAAGTTATTCACACAGGTTAGGGGAGCAGGATTACATCACAGACTGCATGACATGTCCCAGATTTTTTGTCTGATGTGTTCTTAAAAATTTCCTTTACAGAGGAACTATATGCTTCTGGAAAGTTGGTTGCAGTGTTACATTGCATTTGCATCAGACTATTTTTCCTAAGATTTAGTCTAAATTTAAGTCATTAGTTAAGCAATTACTTGAAGAGGCAAATGAAATATTCTATATAAAATGCTGCAAGTCTCACAGACACTGGTCCTTGTTCTTGTGGGGAGCTTCAACTAAGCACATGTCTGCTGGAAATTCAGCATAGTGGGGAGGAAACAGCCAAGGAAGTTTCTGGAGAGTGTGGAAGACAAATTCCTCACATAGCTGGTATGTGAACTAGTGAGGGAAGATGCTGGTGGCAGCAGCTGAACATGAGCCAGGCTGTGCCCAGGTGGCCAAGAAGGCCAATGGCATCCTGGCCTGGATCAGCAATGGTGTGGCCAGCAGGGCCAGGCAGGGATTGTCCCCCTGTGCTGGGCACTGCTGAGGCCTCACCTCCAGTGCTGTGTCCAGCTCTGGGCCCTCACTGCAGGAAAGGCCCTGAGGGGCTGGAGAGAGTCCAGAGAAGGGCAATGGAGCTGGGGCAGGGTCTGGAGCCCAAGTGCTGTGAGGAGCAGCTGAGGGAGCTGGGGCTGTTTGTCCTGGAGAAAAGGAGCCTCAGGGGGGACCTTATCACTCCCTACAGCTGCCTGAAAGGAGGCTGTGGCCAGGTGGGAGCTGGTCACTTCTTCCAGTCAACCAGCGACAGGGTAAGAGGAAATAGCCTCAAACTGCACCTGGAGATGTTTAGATTGGCTATTTAGAAAGATCCCTTCATCAAAGGGGTTGTTGAACACTGGACCAGGCTGCCAGTGGTGTGGTGGAGTCACAATCCCTGGAGGCGTTTAGAAGACATGTAGATCTGGCACTTGCCACATGCTTTAGTGGTGGACTTGGCAGTGCTGGGTTAATGGCTGGAGTCAATGCTCCTAGGGGTCTTTTACAATATAAACAATTGTATCATTCTATGGCTTCATGTCCTACCCTTTGTGGAAAAGGGTAAAACTGACTTCTGCCCACTTTAGAATAAATTTTATGTGCAAAGTGTTAACATCTTCCTTCTGTCTAATTCCTAGACTAAACAATCTCAGTTCTCTTAACCTTTCTCAGAGGTTCATGTTTTCTAAACCCCTTATCATCTTGTTGCCGTTATCATAAAAGGCAGCGCCCAAATCTGGACAGAGTACTTCAGCTGAGGTTGCACCAGTGCCAAGTAGAGCAGAATAATTACCTCTCTTGTCTTATACCCAGCACCCTGCTAATATATCTTGGAGTGACATTTGTCTTTTCTGCAGGAGCATCACATTGTTGTGAAGAGAGGCTTGAAAATGTGACCCCAGAAGTTTCAAAATCCAAAAGGCACATTTTTATGTGCAGGAGGGTGGGGTGAGGGTGGGGGTGAGGGTGGGGGTGGGGATGGGTGGGCAGGGGTAACTTGTTGTATTTCAGTCACATAAAATGAGGGCCTGGCTCAATATACTGAAATGTCTTGTATTGACAATTCTGACTAAAAATCCTTCAACCTCTACAGAAAAACCTCGTTTGATTTGCACCGCTGAGTGGGAAACCTCTAGCAGACTTTTTGAAAATCAGCAGAAAATGAGCAAACACTGGAAAAGACACTGAATAGCAGAACAAACAATGATCATTTACCTGCAAAAGGTTATCAGTTTTGTAAAGCTCTTGAAGACAGATGAACCCTTGCAGAGGAAGCTCTGTGAAATACTGCAAAACTGGGGGAACATTTTTAGAATTGGTTTCTGGAGGAAGGCACAATGTACAATTTATATGGCATGCCAACTAATACCCTGCAAATTGGAGAGGTAACTGTCTTCATAGGGTTACTAGCAGCCTCTTTTATCTGTGGCCCAGTTAGCCATGAGCTTCTGCAAACTGTGAGAGCTTTCTTAATTCCCCAGGCCCCCTAAGCATGATGTTTAATTATACCAGTCATTACATAAACTCCTCTAACTGAGTTTAACACATTCTAACAATGACTTGTCACCTTAGCAAAATCAGAAAGGTCTGGCTTAAGAAAATGTAGGATGTGAAATACAGCCAGGAGGGTAAGGAGACTGCTGGTTATTTATGAACTATTTACAAATATTTCTCTCCATTTGAAAATTTATAATTCTGGTGTAACCGACTTTCTTTCAACCATAAATGACAAGCAGAAAGAGCCTCCTCAGCTCCCCTTCCCAGGACCCTGACAGTCTGGGAAAATTTCTCTTTTAGGCCACTTGCCTATTTAAAGTGTAAGTCTGATTGATTTTACAAGAGAGCAAAAAAGAGTGAGGGTGCCATTGTGTTTCAAAACTTTTATCAGGAGTTTGGCCAGGACTGTCATGGATCTGCTTGCTAACTTGATGAGAAACTTCATGAGTATTCTGGTACAGGGGCAGTATAAGACGTCTGGAGTGTCTAATGATCCACAGCAGAGAGAGGGTTCATGTTAGAAAGAGAAGCAGGAAGACTTGATATAATTGCTCCAATTCATTCCCTTTCAGAGGAGATCTGAAGGAAGAACTTACACCTGCACACCCCGTTTCTGAGGTGAGAGAGCTGCTGTTCTCACCAAAATGTTGCTATCAAAGCACCATCTCAAGGCAGTGCAGCTGAGGTAGGCACGGAGCTGGGCCCCAGAGAATGTGCAGCAAACAGCTGCACAGTCCCTCTCACACAACAAATGCACTCTGAATAAAGACTCAGGAAGAGGAAGTGCCATCTTTCCTTACAGCTGAGGCTATCAGATGCACTGAAGTGACATGTGCTCCCCTACACCACACAGTCTGTGGCAGAGCCTAGCTCAGCCCTGCACAGAGTTTGTGACTACTCCACACTGTAGTATTGCATAGCATTGCATAAACTGATGTTTCAACCTAAAGGATAAACTGATGTTTCAACCTAAAGGCCAGCCTTGACAAGATAACAAACAGCATATCACAAAAATATGAGTACTGTGAAAAATACATTCCCCATTCATGTATTATTTCATAAAACATTTCCACAAAACTTACCCAGGTGAGTAAGAAGGAGACACAGAGTGAAGCTAGAGTTATCTTCCACCCATACAGGAGCACATTGTTCTAATAAGTGACAAGTCTATACAAATATTACCCACGAATATGTTTATGTTTTCCCTCAAACCATGTTCATGAGCTGTGTTAGTAATTTTATTACTGCTTAGGAATACAAACAGGAAGATGGCACTATCTTAAATTATTGGGATTTTTTCGCATTGAAATTTTATGGAGGTTAAAAATTCAGTCTTTAACCTTCCCAACTCTGCTGTATTAAGAAGGTGGGGAGAAGATCTCCCTCTTCTCCATCTCTTTTTCCTCTTTTTCTGTATTAATAAAAAGTCATTTCTTTTTCATCTTGTGCATCCTTACCTTATGGATAATATTATTGTCTCAAATTGACATGTATTTGGCAAAACTTTTATGAGTGATCATTTGCCTATTCTCTAGTCTATATAGAACAGTAATCTCAACAGAAATTCTCTGTTCAAAGGCCAGAAAATGTGGATTATTTCAGAGCTAGTTGCATTTGCACCAGGTGAATTGAATTTTAAAGCAAAGTTTGGGTGATCTTTTGTGCAACGTGGGTTTTTTTGTTTTTTTTTTTTTTTTTTTGTACCAGTAATGCATTAATTTAGACTATGTTCTAGCAAACCCAGGTCACCAAAGTACAAGATCAGGGAGAGTCCTGCAGCCATATTTACTGACTGGTGGTTTGCAAATTCTCTGCCACTCATTT
This sequence comes from Calcarius lapponicus, assembly GCA_039654755.1. Classification (NCBI taxonomy): domain Eukaryota; kingdom Metazoa; phylum Chordata; class Aves; order Passeriformes; family Fringillidae; genus Calcarius; species Calcarius lapponicus. The sequence continues at coordinate 18,809,494 of CM077481.1, read as the reverse complement.
GACCCGCATTGGATAGATCAGGTGACTTTCAGACATGAAAAAAATCCACATTGAGCTCTGCCAAAATAACCTTTGGTTGCACAGACATTTCCTGGGGTCAGCTGTGCTGGGTCTGTGTTTGCATGAGTTAAAGTCCACTGCAGAAAGGGGAGAGGGTGCCTTCCTCCTCCTGAGAAATGCCCTGTAGAGACCACAAGTCAGATTTTCATCCCTCCAGATGGACAAAAAGAAGGAAAGTGGCAAAACTTCCTTAATAAGCAGACATCTGGCAGCAGATTTTTCTTTCTGTTCATTGAGCCTGTTTTAGGAGACAGAATTGTGAATCTCAACTTTAGGGGCTGCCAGGTATGCTGCTGGATAGCCAAGAGTGTTTGTTGAATTTGCAACATGCTTATTTCTCCATTTAAAGTTGTATTCTAGATCTAGAATGGTTTCCTAGTAGTGAACAGCACTTGCAGGTGGGCTGGCGACTGCTGGCGGGCCATAAAATGCAGATTGCATCTAGTACCTCAGGGGATGAGAATTATGCCTTGATCATTTCCTCTTATTGTGTCTGACTTGGACAATGTCCCATGGGCATCAAATGCTGGGTAAAGGGGTGCCAAGTGTCAGCCCAGGGAACCAGAAGAGGAGAGGGTTGGGAATCAGCTTGTCAGTCGGCAGTTCATATGCCCATGTCCCTCTCAAGCAGATCACCCCCAAAGAGGGCATCCAAGAAAGAGGTGTCATTAGCTATGATCAAGACTATTGGCCTTCCTGTACGATACAATTCTGTTTAAAAATCACAACTCAGCCTAAGGCTGACCTCTGCCACCAAGTGCATCCCCTGGCAGCGGGCCCCAGTACCATTTCTGATGCCTGTAAGTATCAGCATCCTGCAAAGTCTTACTGGGGTTTAGGTGTCATTCTTTATCATATTTTGGGACAATAATCCAACTACAAATCTCACAGACCTGCTTTCAAAATTTCTGATCCTTTTTGCAATCACTGCACAGGCACAATGGCACTTCTGACACAGTGCCTCGCTTGGCAAATAACTCAGCCCCTTTAATTTAAACCTCATTTTCCTCATCATAACCATAAGGACAATTATATACCACCTTAAGACATTATACTGACTCAAGATATGTATGCACAGTATTTAGAGTTCATGCCTGTACCCAATCCTGACTTGCTTGTCTCCTTCTAGTTCTTTTTGTCTTGTAAGCTCCTGAATCAGGACCCACATATAGCGCCTCATTAAATTAGGTCCTGCTCTAGGCTCTTGGTTCTGTACCAGCACAAACTTTAAAAGCTTTAAATGCTGAAAGGACTAAGTGGAGGGATTCTTGGATAGTTTAGAGAAGGGTATGCAGCTTTTAGAAGCAATAAGGTGGGTATACAGTACCAACAGATCTGAGAGAACAGCAAATATATGACACAGCAAATATGGAAAGGGCCACCTGGGGTGCAAGGCCGGGGAAAGCCTGGCCTGACAGTGGCTTACTGCTGCCAGCCTGTATAGCAGGAGTGAGCTGTAACAATCTGGGCTACAAAGCAAGCATAATTCAAGGGGAGGAAAAGTGAGCAGAGGCACAGTAAGATTCAAAGCAGGCAAGTGAGCTGCTGCATTAAGCCTTCTGAATGGAGTTTCCTGGAAGGACCCCTGAGCATGACCCTCAAGCATGAGACTCTAGGATTTTGCCAAATTTATTTGAGGAGGAAGGAGGGCGGGAGGCATGTTTTCCCGAGGGGGAAAAAACCTCACCCCGCTAAAGCTTTCTGTTGCCAGGGAAGGTCAGGGAAAATTCAGGAAAACTCCTTTTTATGTTCTTTATGATGTTTACTCTGTTGCGCAGAGCCAAGAGAGGGATGAGAAAGGCTGCAGCACGATGCGGGGCTGCAAAAGCTGTGTGTATTTAATAGGGTGACATAAATGGTGTGTTTCTCTTTGCCGTCTGCCGAGTGCTGCGGGGAAAAAAGAGACAAACGAGAAGCCATGAGAGTGTCTGCTGGCTCTCGTCAGCCGGCCGTCCCCGGGGCCAGCGCGGGCTCCGACGGGAAGTGCACAGCGGATGTTTAATGAAAGGGCTGCTGCGGCTTATCTCCGCGAGCAGGGCACTTCTTTGTGAACTCGCCTGCTTTGAAAGATATGTGGCCCACTATGCTGGTATTGTTGGCTCTCGCTTTAAGCGCAGCCACATGATTCACATAGGAGCTGCGCGCTGCCTCTGCCAAGGAAAGCTTCCCCCGTTCCCTCCCTGGCTGGGAGTGAACTCGGCAGAAGGTCATCGAGGTCACAAGATCTGCCTGTTATTGCATTTTACAGGAAGGAAGATACGTTGTCTTTAGATCAGTTTATCAGCTGACTTTCCTGTGAAGAAGACTGAGGCTATTTTCCTGTGTACCACCACCCCCGTAATTCCCAAACGAGCGTGCTCTGTTTGCATCTCCTGTCAGCTCAGCTGTGTGCGTTTCTGAAACAGCCCAGTATTAAGCAAACAAATAAAAAAGCCATTGTGAGACATCGCAGAGTCCACATCCCTTATCAAACTGCCTGACAGGCCGGGATAAATCTCTTCCTCGAGGCTGCCTGTCATCTCCCTCCCTCCCTCTCAGCGTCAATGCACAATTAAATCCGTTGTGGTGAAATAGACTCGGCTGATAATTGTGGAGAGAGTTACTTACACGGATGCTGAGAGCAGCAAAGAGCTTAACAGACTCCTCTGCTTTCGAGGCAGTTGCTTTTGAGCCTGCACCTTTGAAGAACCAAGAGTATTTGGTTTTGTTGGATTTGGGTTTTTCTGCTTTTGTCTTTTAAAGTCCTAGGTTTCTGAGGATTTTTAAAAAATCAGCTCTGCTTTTTCTGTGCAAGGGAGCAAGCCGAGTGCAGAGCTGTCTCCCACCCTGCCCAGCCTCCTTTGAGAGGTCCCTGCTTTCATAAGGTTTTCAGCTGGGGAATGGTTGCCTGTTTCCTCCCTGTGCTCACTGTGACAAATGCATTTCTGTGACCAGGAAACTGCAGATGTTACAGATGCACTAAGGCATATCTTATTAGCTAATTATTCTTAATCTTTGAAGGATTGCACATATTGAATAATGCCATTCATTGAGTAACAGTTGAAGGGAAACTTCCTGGCTTCAAAGTATATACGGTGGCAGCTTTAATTGTGTTTTCTTTTCCTACACGTGTAAAGCTAAAATAACCCTCCAATGCTCCCTTCATCAAAAGAGTGCTGGTTAACATAGCAAGAAATGGCATGTGACACAATAAATTTGCTGGTTTTCAAATTACCCTGTTTGCTGGACTGCAAAGCTGCATTGAACAGGAAAACAGCTACTAATATTTAATAATATCCCCTTTTTTTTTTTTTTTTTTTTTTTTTTTTTTTTTTTTGCAACATTTATCAGGTTAGATTTTTCATCTGGTTTTGCATGCCTTTACATGGAAAACCTTTGTCCTCTAATTCCAAGGGTGTTCACACTCCTATAATGATCCAGAGGGGAGAAGGATCTGAAGAAAATGTCAGTGAAAATCCAATCTCATTTACAAGCCTGCAGAGGTTATAGTTTTAAGGAAGGGTCCTGGCTCACATCACTATTCCCACAGCATTTTCACTACCTGTGAGATGAATCCATCTTTTCTAGTTTTTCAAAGTCAAATGTCTCTCTGAAAATTCTTTATATCCTGACCTTAAACCCTCCATCCAGGACCACATCTTCAGTTCACAGTTATGGGAGGCTGAAACAGTGAGCTTCATGTGCAAGAAGGGTATATTTTGGTATATTTATATGCATTAAGTGCTCTTATATTTTAATCATCGTCCTTGTAATATAAAACAGATATATAAATCAAGAGAGATTCTCAAATAATGTTGCTTTATTGAGTTCTGGCAGCTGAATCTTATGAACCTTGTCAGTAGCTGGCTGGATCTTCCCCACACTAGTTCAGAAACTGAACTCTTACAATTTTTAGTAATCATGACTGTCAGAGTATAGCCCTAAAACCTGAAGACAGAATTTTATAATACAAAGGGTATGTGATCATTCTGGCAGTAAAACAAAACAAAACAAAAAAAAAACAAACAAAAAAGCCCCAAAAAAAAAAAAAAAAAAAAAAAAAAAAACCAAAAATAAATTTAAAAAAATAAAAAAAACCCAAAACAACCAAAAAAACCCCCATAAAACCCCAAATCCCCAAATTGTACTGCTCTGTCTATTCTACATTATTTGGAAAAGCTGGAGTCATATTAAATCTAAATTGGAGTATTTAAGAGATAACTATAACAAAGCTGAAATGGGAAGCAAAAGAAGAGGAAGAATCCTTCTGAGGTTTGTTATTACACAAATGGGGTTTGGTTTGAACTCTTTAATTTGCCACTTGCCAGCCTACATCTAAGAAGCAACCTTGTTTGTATTTCAACAAAGAATCTCATTCTTTTTTCCAATAAAAAGACCTGGCAATAATTCTGTTGGCACTAGATGAAGAGTTTGCTTATTCCGCTAGTGATGGTTTCTTTTGTTGTTATCTAGTTTAATGAAAACTTAATAAAAAAAGACTCTGGAAGTTTATAGATAAAGCTTATGTACATTTGTTCAGGTCATATGCCAAGGGGTCACTTCTTATTGCAGAAGTCATTGCAGTAGGGAGAAATGTGGTTAAAACTAGCACTTTTTGCAAGTGCCAGTCTTTATTCAGAAGCTGGAACAAGTGAAGCAAACCACAGGGCCTGAGGCAAGCATGTGAACAGCACAATTTTGACTTTAGAGTAATTCACTGCTACTATTATCTTAGCAACCTTTCAGTAAAGTCCTGCAAAATCCAACAGGGAGGGGATTCCTTTGCTCTTTTAAGTCAAGAAAGTCCTAAACAGCTGTGTCTTTGAACAGGTTTGGAGGTTTTTAAAAATTCATTCCAAGTCCTGTAAAACAGAATTTTTTCTCTAATTAACATATTCTTAAAGGAATATGTTTGTTTGGGGTTTTTTCCAGCAGTGCTGGCCAATGATTTTTGAATTTTGCAACACTTTTACAAAATGTGGTGCCATTTTTTCCAGCATGTCTGCCACTTGTCAGGTTCTATGATTTGTCACCGCTTCTTAACAAACAGCTTTAAATCCAGGGCTTTTAAAAGAGCACATAGAGCACACTGGCACACCGAGTGCCTGTTTGCAGCAAAGGTTACAGCTGAATGTGCTCCTCAGCTGTCCCTTGCCAGTGCATCCCACCCACACCCGGAGAGGCACAGATGGAGGAACGTCCTTGCTGGATCTGCGCTGACCTTTCAGCAAGCTGGCCGGAGAGGAGGGGATGTGGCTGCTGCTGGACTGTGGGAGGCAAAGAGGCTCTCTGTGGGCAGAGCCAGCTCCTCTGTGTGCTGTGGGGCACTGCCAGCTGTGGGCAGAGCCCCGGCTGGCCCAGCTCAGTCACATGCGTGCAGCTTGCCAAGCCAGGGGTGCTCCGGCTGCAGGGAACAGCCGTGGGGCTACACACACAGGCAGGGCAGGGCTGCTCATGTGGCATTTTGTCTCTTGTCCTTTATGGAAACTGGATTTATGGCTCCTGGGTAAGCCTTTACTTTCACATGTTTCTCTGTGGAAGAGCAAGCTTCCCACTTTCCTGCTATATAACACTAGGCTAAAGCCTTTCTGGCAGCACTTCAGAGAGGCTGATGAAGCAGCACCAGAAACAAATTTGGCCTTACATTTGAAATTTTGACATAAGGTCATTCTGTAAGTCCTACAAATTAGAGCTAAATGTTCTTCCTCTCCACAGTCTTCCCCTCCTTTATCTTGCTTCTCCTCCCTTTCTCTGATCTCCTTTCCTCTGTGCAAGCAACAGCTAGGAAAACATCTCAAGGGTGGAATTTGATTTCTTATTTTTTTTTCATCTTGTATAAAAAGAAAAAAATATAGGGTTTTTTTTTTTTGTTGGTTTTTTTGTTTGTTTTGGTTTTTTTTTTGTTTGGTTTTTTTTGTTTGTTTGTTTGTTTGTTTTGGGTTGGGTTTTTTTTTGGGGTTTTTTTTTTTTTTTTTGCTAATGAACGTAGTCTAGTAGTCTGGCTAAATTATAAAACAGATTAGTCCTGATAGTCTCCAGATCAATATATTAGCAAATTCATATTGAACTGAATGAAAAAATCTTAAGGTCCCAAAATATATATTTTGCTAAAGTTAATTAAATTTTGCTAAATAGTGGTGAATTAGGTTAATGTTAATTGTGCGAAGTGAAGTGAAAGTGAAGTGAAGTGAAGTGAAGTGAAGTGAAGTGAAGTGAAGTGAAGTGAAGTAAAAATCTGCCCACCAGGAACCCAGAGAGCTCAATAGGTTGTCAAATCCCAGATGATGCTATTTTTAAGACCCATCCCTGGGTCTCCTGCTGCAGTTATGCATACTGGAAGCTCAGCTTTTAGGAGCAGGGTAGTTTTCCAATACAAATGTTTTACACTTACCAAGATTCAGAAAAGAGGTGGATCTTTATACACTAGCAAGAATGTGAAATATCCTAATAAAAAATACTTTACAGAAGAGCTGTGTCTGCTCACATCTCAGACCTGACCTCTGTTAGGATTAGAGGACTTCCAGGACTGATTTTTCTCCATCTGCCCAGGGGGGTTCTGTACCTTCTCATGACCTCCTTGGAGACAGGGCAGGACGTGCTCATGCGTGTACATGGTGGTACTCAGAATGGTCCAGCTCCCAACAACCCAGCTCCTGCGTGCTGTAGTGTTCAACAGCTCCTCTTTCAGACTGCACACTCTGCTCTGCTGGGCCTCCCAGCTAGGCAGGCGATATCCTCAGTTTCACCAGGAGGGCAAGATGCTCTGTGCTAATCCCTCAGCTGATATAAAGTGGACGAATCCTCAGAATCTGGCAGCTGTCACTCTGCCCTCACACCCTGAGGAATTGTGTATGTACACAGGGATTTAAAGTAATATCATTCTGCTGCATGACTTCTACAAACAGGGTTATGCTGATAGGTAGAAAGGGTTCCGAGGCTGGAATGTTAGATTATTATCTCTGTTTTATATCTTTATCTTTATCTATCAGCTTAAAAAAAAGATATAATTGAATTTTAGAGATTGATGCTCTACAGATGTATTTGTCAGTCAATGCAAAAGCAAGCCAAATAACAAGATAGCAAAATCAAAAGCATAGCTTGAAGTCTTGATTTTCCTTATCTTTTTCTCCAGGAACCTTCTTTCATCTCCTGCATGTGTATGAGCTGTATGAATCATGTCATGATGACATCTCAAGGATGTGTAGGGGAAGGACCCAGCAGAAAGAGCAGAAAGAGGCTGGGAGAATTAGGGTGGTCTGTGTGGGAGGCTGGGAAAGTTGAAAGAGCTGGGGGATATGTGAGCAGCTGCAGTCCACCAGGCAATTGTGGCTCTCAAGAAGTCAGAACATGGACTTTGTCACTCTGTCTTCACAGAACCCGTATACCAGGCCATACATTTTGTTGAAGGATCAGTTTTTACAACGAGGACTTTAATGAAAAGAACCACAGTTACATAATATTATTAACTATTTTGGTTATTCATAAGTGCTGGAAAGTACTTAGGAAGTTTGCTGGGTTAAAGTCCCTAAGCAAAACAAAAAACTTATCTGATGGAAGTAAAAATGCCCCCTCTAAATCTATTTGTGTTTGCATGCATGTCAATTCTCAAATCACTGCACTGTCATTTTTCTTCTTTTTCAGATAATATTTAAATTTTCCCACTGATTCAGTTCACTGTTGTCTTAACGTCACTATAAGTAAACATACATCAGAGTCTTGGGTATACCTGGCATCTAATAAGCCTTTAGCATGAAGACTCTTCTACAAAAGGGACAAGGCTCAAGGCAAAGGTACTATTTTCATTTCACCCTCTCACTCACCCTTGACTTATTACGGGGTTCATCATTGTTTTCAGATGAGGAACCAGAGCCATGAGAGACATAAAAGATCACCCTTTGCAGGATGGACAATGGTTTTCATCCTACGATCCACATGCCAAAACCTATGAGTAGTTAGTACATAAGGATGTCCGGGATTTTGCTCAGGGAACTTGGGATGTGGGGTGACAGACACCTGGGAGTTTTCCACAGAAAACAGATGGGCTTGGATGAGCCCAGCCAGCTTAGTCTGATCTGGTGGCATTGGTTCCCTTACTCCTGGAGTTAACCTGGATTCTGGGCTAGCTGGGCTTCCCTGCAGCCAACCATGTGAAGTGGCAGGGCAGTCCTGCTTGAATGTTTAGCAGCAACTTAAACACTTGTGCTGAGACTGGTCAGCCCTGATATTCCTGCTTTCTCAAGGGTACCCTTGCCACATATATATCCCCAATGGCCATGCTGGTTTCATCCTAAATGACTTGAGCAAAGAGAGTTTTCCCAGGAAATCCCAGAGATGTTAAGAGATATCTCTGGACTTAGATTACTTCTGGCTTGGATGCTTTAATTTTTGTGTCTAGCCTTTCAGTTCCTGAACAGAATTATTCTTCTAACACAGCACTCTTTCTTGCTTTCAAGATCTTACCCTCTTTGTCCTGGAAAATGGATGTGCCTACCATTGTCTTCTCTTGATCTCTCATGTCTGAAAGAGGAAATTACCTTAAGTTGCAACAGTAGAGGTATAGATTGGCTATTATGAAAAATTTCTTCACTGAAAGAGTTGTCAAGCACTGCATCAGGTTTCCAAGGCTGAGGACCAGGTTCCAGTAACAGGTTGAGCCACCAGCACTGGAGATATTCAATTCAAGTGTATGTGAGGCATTTGAGGACATGGTTTAGTGAGGGACTTGGCATTGCTATGTTAAAAGTTGGCCTCAATAACCTTAGAGGCCTTTTCCAACCTAAATGTTCTATGATTTTTATGTATCATTACTTCTAACTTCCTTCCTTCTGAATTCTGTGTTTCTTTTCTCTGATTTGCCTCCAATTTATAAACACAGCATTTCAGGCCCAGCCAAACCTGCGTATAAAGCAGCCATCTCCAACCCTGCCTATTTACAACAATGAGCCTAAAACATTCGGAGTTAGTTCTAGCAAATCGTGCTCCAGGTTGTTATTGCATCTAATCTGCATGCAACTCATGCCAGATATGTCCTTGCCACTGACTGCCAGTGTGGGAGCAGGGGTGGCTGGACTGCCCACTCCGGAACCACAGGATCCTGCAGAGATGTGCCATCAGCCTCCAGGCTGACACCTGGATCCGTGGGGATTCCTGCCAGGCCTGGGAATGTGACACACTCACCAGCCCTCACTGCAAACAACAAGGGAAACTCAGCCTGAGACTTTACAAAGCATGCTCCCCACCCACCTCCAAACTCAAGATGGAAAAAAAATTAATTAATTTTCTGCAAAATGCAAAGGCTGGCAGTACCACAGTCATCTAAAATCAGGCAATCATACACTCCCATCTTTACACCCTTCCTCTGAGAATTATTTATGCATTTGTAGCTGTACCTGATCCAGGTATGTATTTATGTGGGCAGAGGAAAGGGAGAAGACAAAATGGCTCACACTTGCAATTGTCCACAGTGCATAGAAATTGCCACCACCTGTGTGGCACCACAACTGCCTCAACACACACTGTTTTGTCAGACCAGAATCTGACAAAATCAATAATCCTAGATACTAATTTTTCATCTACAGAGTTCAGAAAGAAGGAAACCAGGGAAGGGTGCAATACTCCTGTTTCTTTTCCTTTTCAGCACTGTGCTGGTGCTCTCCTGGCCCCTTTGTAACACATGCAAATGCTTCAACAATTACTTTTTAATAAAAAACCAGCAGATTTTCAGGGCAGCTGGGAGGTTTCCTTAGGGGTAGAACGACAGACTTTGCAGTATAATAGCATACAGATGTTGTGACACAGCTTGCTAAGGGCATAACCCAAAGTAGGAGAATTCCCCCTTAGACACACTAATCTAATACTCTGCCAGCATTTATTCTTTCCCAGCTGCAGACAGAGTGTGGAAATGCCTTGAAGCTTCATTGGAAGGGGGAAGATAATGAACAGTGAGGAGTAAAAGGCAGGAATGGAGATAAAGGTCGGGATACAGAAATAGCAGTAACACACTGGAGTACATCCTGTTGTGATGTATATACTTTTTGCTCTAATTCCTCCCTTGGGCAGTTTGAGAATGGAAATTTTTTTCTCAGAGGAAGTATTCTTGCTACTGATTTTATGGAGGAGCAGCAATTTCCGTAAATGGGATAATACTGGAGAGTAGTTAGAGATCCCTTTGTCAGATATGAACCCACGCTGTTAAACGCTGGCACTGTCTAGAGCAAAGCATTGGTAGAAGCACAAAGATTATAAGAAATGCCATGTGCACTACTACAGAAAAAAAAATTAAGGGCTAAATACTATTTCCTGTAATGTCAAGATGATTCTTCACTAGGTCAGCACCAAATGATGTAGGTGTTTTTATAGCTTCAGCTTGCCCTTGTATTTAAAATCTTTTTAAGAATGTATTTCATTCTTTTCCAGGGGGTCATTAACCAACAGGTTCAGGTGCAGATTATAATATGTTTATCAATGGTGCACTGTGCAGCTGTGGTGTTGCTGTTCAATTTGACATGAATGCCCTGCAGAGGTCCTGAGTCAGCCCTAGAAACCCTAGAAGAAGTAGTAACGTACTGGGAAAGATCTTCAGTGTCTCAACTAGGAGCCTGAAAATCACTAAAAACCCCAACAAGCAGCAATCTTCTTTAAAATACTAAACAGATTTAACCTTACCTGTAAGGTAGGAATCCCACAATTTTATAAATGCTATTTTTAAAAAATTGAAACTGTATATGAATTTCATTTGAAAAACCAGTTTCCTGGGGCACAACTGCCAGCTGAACAGTTTCATCTTTATCTACCATTAAGATGACTGACAGGAAGAGGAATATTCAGCTGCATGGGACAAGGAGCTAATGTGCCTCCCAAGAACTGTGAGGAAGAGGGTGTACTGATAATCTCATTAATTTCTACAGTGCTTTGAGCAGTGCGAAGGGACTGTAATATCTAAGGATGAGAGTGAGTAGCAGTTTCATTACCTCATGTATATTTTCTCATTTTTGCCACTACAGATTTGGTGCTATGTATATCTTATCCAGTACACAGAAAAAAAAATAGTGGGTTTAAAAAAAAAAAGGTTTTAAACAATTGTGCACAGCTTCCAAACTTTCTTTATAAATTCATTTGCTTGAAATTTTCTGTATCCAAATATTCCAGGGAAAAAAAATGGCCCTATGTCAAATATAATAGTTTGAGGTTTTTTTAATTCCCAGAAAAAAACTTGGCATCCTGCAAGTTAAGAATGTCTCCAGATTCTGGGTGTTTATGGAGCATTTCCATCAGGGTGCTTGTTTATTCTGGATTCAGTCCAGGACACAAGGCTGGTCCTAGATGGCTGCTGTTGACAAGAGAACAATGTATGACTGATCATGTGAGATTATTCTGATCACAAAGCACCTACACAGTTTATTTGTGCACTGGGGTAACACAGAAGCACATATAAAAAGTCCTCTAGATTGAAACATCTTGCTTTTTCCATAGAGAAGAATATAAACAGCTACCAAGGGGACAAACAGAAACATTAGGCTGTGAGGCAATACTTGACTTTCTCAGAAAGTTCAAAAGGTTACAGAGAGCTGCTGCCTTTCTCAACCTGTCTGTAGGGCGGCGATTTAGGTTTCAGTCCTTGGTGCCACCCACAGAGTTTGATAAGCCTCTCTGAATTGCATAATTGCTCTTTCTGGCCAAAAATCTCATAATGGGAAATGTGGTGTCAGACCCAAGCAGAAGGTGCACAGAGCACACGTCAGTCTTCACCAGGAAGGGGCAGGGTCTTTGTTGTGACAGAGGGGGGACTGCTGATGTGAGTGACAGTAATCAGGATATTCCTCATGGGGTTGCTGCTGGTGGACACGAGAACTGTGCCTGCTCAGTACTTGCAAAGGATTTGATCTGTAACCTTTGCTCACATTTCAGTTTCTCAGAAGCACTTCAAGGATTTAAGGTCTAATTTCTGCTATGGTCAGTGGGACTGAAGCATGTAACCCCTCTATGCAGACATATAAATTTCACCATCAGTAAGCAATTTTTGCAGCACTCCAAGGAATTATCCCTGATACAAAAATCTGAGATGGAGGGAATCCTAGAAGCATGGCTCAGAGTTGTGTTTTCCTGCTTCCCCACCTCCCATTTGGATGGTCCTTTCTCTGTGAGTGGATCTTAGAGATGCTTGTCCAGAATTTCCACTGTAAAGCTTTATCTCCTACTTGTAAAAAATCCTCTGGGTTGGGATTTAGTTTCAGGCATGTCTAAAATTAGCAGAAAACATTTTTAAATTAAATTAACAATGTAGGAATTAAATGACACATCCAAATTCTTTGAGCTCAGACCTTGGTTTGTACTCTTCTTGCCCTGAACTGGACTTATTTACAATGTTCTTCCTCTAATGTAGCCTTAAACATCTGATCACTGTTAAAAATAAAAATATTTGGATATATCCACTTTTAAAATGTGATTATGTGATTGTGCTTGGAAAGAACTTTTCTCTCCTTAGAGACTTCATCATATGTACACATGCCTTTCACAGGAATGCAGATTAAAAAATATCTATTTTCTGATGTCATACTCGAAGTATCACAAATATATGTAAGCACTTCAGAGGAGACAAAAACCTGTTCTACTGTTCATCTTTGGGGTAAGAAAAAGTCACTGTACTCTGGGTTTATGTGCTCAATTATTTGAATGCCAAAGAATTCTGACTTTTCTTGTGACTTACAATGAATCATGAGGTGTATAAACTAGTAAATTTTTATATAGTAGCTAATAGTTATATTTTTCAACAAACAAGCCCAAAAAACCCAACCAAACAAAAATTCCCCACCAGAATCATCAGCTGTACAGGTTTATAACTAGGTATAGACAAGCCATGGGGGAGATTTTTCCAGAGGTTTTCTTTTACCATTGGACACTCCACTATTTCATCTTATTTTATGCAGCATGGATGTAGCTATAAGCTGTAATGAGAATTCTTCTGAGAGAAGTTTACTTTATAAGATTCATTTCACATTCACACTTAAGTGAAATATGCCAAAATTCTCCATCTGACATCAAAGACTACTTTAAACACAAGTCTAAGTGCTTTCAGAGAAGTTCATCACAACTCAAATTCTTATGAGCTACACATCACAAAATTAGTAAAATAAGTAAAATTAAGTAAACTAATTTATGTAAATTAAATTAAGTACATTTTTTTATTAAGTAAATTAGGTTTAAAAAATTGCAGTAGCAAAAAATTCAGATAAACCATTTACTGCCAGAACCAGTATACATCTGTGGTCAGGAGACCTCAATTAAGACTATCTGAGCTCACAGGCACTCATTTCAGAAGGATGTGATTATGATACCTGTAATGGGCCCAAACACAAACTGTTTATTTGGAGAATGGGGATAGAAAAATATTCAATTATCAAAAAAGACAGGAATGGGTTAATGGAACAATAAATGCATTTTATCAGTCTGGGTCGTATGTGATAAAGCATATATCTTGGAGTGTAATATCAACAGGAAAGTGTTTTGCTGCCAGATATTTTGGAATGTGTTTGTAAAAACTGGTTTCAGCGAGATTTAACAGAAATTCTTCAGTCTCTCATCATCTGAGTTCACAAGGATGTTTTGCAGCCATTTTCCTTTCTTCTGGGCCCTGCCTGTGTGTAGTACAGGGTCATTTCTTTTTACATGAAAGGAAAAGGCAGCAAAATTTGCATCTTTTGGGTGCAAAAACTAGTTTCTGATTCACAAATCTAGACCTCAAATACTTCTATTCAGTTAGTTGCTTACAAAAAGGTTCTTACTTTCCTTGCAGCTTTTGTGGGTTTAAGACTAAGCCAATTGCTGGAAGAAAATCTTTGGGATCAGACACTTTGCAAGGTTCTAAAATGTTCCAGGTCAAGAGAAAATAAAGTAGGTAAAAGAAGGAAAAGGTTTTTACACAGAGTTCATATCATGGTGGGCATCAGCTGTGTATGAACCTCAACCCCTGCAGCTCTGGAGGCTTTCCTGCTGTGACAGGACCAGGGATGGAGCAGTGCAGCCAGCTGGTGAGCCCAGGAGGTCTGTCACCTTGTGCCTGCCGGCAACATGCTTGGGAGATGCAAAAATCTGGGTCCAAAATGAGCACAGCCTTCAAGCCCTGCATCGCAGGAAGCAGGGTGCAGAAATGTTTATCCTGCTCGCTCCCAGTTCTCTGCTATCTGGCAACTCTGCACACATTTCCGCCAGGAGTTTCCAACGTGTCAGTAACATGGTGGGCTCTGAATATATTTTATGCCTCACAGTGTTGGATTAAACTCTATTATTAATCATGACAGCTCACTATGTTTCATCCTTGCCAGGAGTCTTGGCTGGCATATCCTTGTCTCCCTGTAACCAGCCCAGTATAACCTCTTTTTGTGTGTGTGTGGGTGGGCAAGGCCCCCCGGCAGTGCCTGTCTCATCAGTTTTGCTGGCCCCCTCTCCTTCCCACTGCCCGAGTGCTGGGGCATGCAGAGTGCTTTCCCTTCTCCACCACACCGCTCCCAAGGCACATTCCCAGGGGATGCACCATCCTTCCCACGGCACCAGCATAGGACAATTTTTGCAGATCACCCAGAGTATATCAATACAAATGCAGTTGCTCCAAGTCAGGGGGAGATGTGAATGCAACAGTACATTTTTGTCAATGGAAAAATTGTATTGAAAGGAGAACAGAGTCATCAAGTTCAAGTGTACACCGACACTTGTTTTTCTTAAAAACTGTTTGTGTTTCATTCACCTACCAAGTGAAAAAATTGTTGTGATTCAGCCAGTCCTGATCGTGCACATCTGAGATGCACAGCCTGTCTTTATTAAGACATGCAAAATCTGTCAAGGCACTGTAAAATTATTTTGTTTCACTTCTCAAGTCTCACTTCCTATATTTAATTTTAGGAAAATGTTGGTTATTTCCTTTTTTCTAAATAGCAGAAAGTAACACCCATGCTTGTTGAATTGACACAATAGCTGCCTATCCTGCAGCTGCATGATACCAGACGTGGGACTCCCAGAAAAAACCTGCTATGTCCCACAGAGAATCCTCCAGAGATTTATGGGAGCTCAAGGGGCTAGGAGGCAAAGGATGACAAATCTCTGTATGGCATGTCATCTCAAGCCTGGAGGTACTATTGTAGCATCCATGTATGCTGTCTGTCCATGGGACTCGTTAGTGATAGCAGCCTTCAGTGGTGACTGCACCGCCTCCAGGCTTGAACTGGCTCACCCAAAGGCATCTCACCAGCCTCTGCCCCTGCCCACATGCTCTGTTGGCTTGGCTGCCTCTTCCACTAGGAGCTTCCCAGCCAAGCTGAGATGGAACTTTGCAGAGCACCAGCTCAGCACCAACCTGTTCCTATCTAATATGCCTTGCCTGCTGGGCACCACTTCCTCCTCAAATGTTTCCTCATTGTTATGGCACTGCTGACACTGCCAACTTGTCATTGGCCTGAAATGCCAACAGCACCAATAGTACCAACAGCAGCAACAGCACCCAATAGTGCTGTTACGTTCCTTCTCCAGAGGGGCTTGTATTTTATATGGCCTGCAAGGACAATGGTAAACCCTGTAGCAAAGCCCTTATGCCCAAAAAAGTCTGAGAAAAAAGTTATGCTAAAACTGCCACATAAAAAAGGAAAATACGATGCAAAATCACCATTTTCACTATCCTGAATAACAGAAAAGGCATTATATCTAATCCATCTAGTCTGGAGCTTCTTTGTGCAGCTCTGGACAAGATGGGGAGAAGAAAAAGCTTGCTAGCAGCAGCAGTGACAGCTCAAACAGCATAACATAGCTCTGAGCTCAGACACTGAGCCCCAAAACGTGAGGAAACACCCAAGTATACCAGCAGTATAACCTAAAACAAGCAACACTGCATGGCAGTGTTTCCATTACACTGAAGTCATGTCATACCAGTTGCCCTCCTGTACTGTGCAAGCAAAGTTTGTCATGAACCCGATGACCAGTGCTCATCAGATTGTCTTCCCCTGGTTAATATATGCCCCAGTCCCTCCTTCAAGTAATACTATGGAGCTGCCAACAAAGCCTGCAGTGCAACTTGCTTCATCTGGCACCAGCAGTGCTGCAGCTCTCCCCACAGCCGGTTTTCCCATGGTAGTGTTGGCATCACTGCAGCAGCAGGGACTAACTTCTTGGCCACACAGCAGAATGGACACATGGACATCCAAGAAGTGCTCCTCACTTTGTCAGAGACTTCCATTTGACACAAACAAAAGCTTTCATCTTTTTCAGCTTTGTCTGTGCCATGCATCTGGCATGAAACTGAATCTGGATTAGAATCCACGTTTCTCTCCTGGTCAAAGAGGGAACCCTGAAGGCTGTATCTCTTACTCACTGTTTCTACAGCACCTACCAAAACAGGGGTATGATCTCAGCTGAGGATTTCAGATCCTATTATCATAATAATGCAATGCAGTATGTACTTCCTAGTGTCTGAGGTTTTCCTCTGCCATGCTTTTCTTCCAGTATTGCTAAAATAGGAATGGTTTTCTGCCCAGGGGAGGTTCTGAGCTGTCACCCAAAAGTGGAAGAAATTGTTAATTTTGTACCTTTGCCTCCACAAGCCTCTGGAACAACAGCATCCAGATTAAATGTATTGACTTGCCTATTGCAAGAGGAAATTCCAGTGAGAAACCTGTTTCTACCGGTTCCAGGTGGCTAGCACAGGCATAGATCTTCATGCATTCTGT
Source organism: Calcarius lapponicus (assembly GCA_039654755.1). Classification (NCBI taxonomy): domain Eukaryota; kingdom Metazoa; phylum Chordata; class Aves; order Passeriformes; family Fringillidae; genus Calcarius; species Calcarius lapponicus. The sequence goes on along the minus strand of CM077481.1, from coordinate 18,792,746 downwards.
TGTTTTCTGGAGCAAATACTCTTTCTTATGAAATCAAAAGAGGCTGATTCAAAATGATAGAAATCAGAAGAAATCAGAGAAATCAGAGAACTCAGAAGATGAAGAACATTAGGTAAAGTTAGTAAGGCATGCAAAAATTTCGCTTCTTGCCATCAAAATGAAAGATAGCCATCAAAATTTATGGGGCACTAAATAGTTATTGGCTCTGATGGAGTAAGAAAGGTAAAATACCCTGAATTCATGGAACCACACAAATCTGATCTTTACCCAAAAGCACATCTAATACATAATAGGGGCACTTCCCCTATTTAATCATACGATGCAGGCCAAATCCAGCTTAAAAGATCCCCTATCACTTCATTAAATTTAGCAGATGGCTGAACAAAGCACATTGTACCATTCTCAGCTCTCTGTTAGATCATTGCCACTGCAACAAAAAATGCAGTAGTGTGTAACTGGGAGATGCATTTCCCATGTTCTTTATGTGAAGGAAATAGCTGTGCCCTGCTCCTGAACAAAAGCGAGGGAAAAACTTGTCTCTATATTTCTTCATGTAACTTACCTATGCATCACTTCCCCATCATTCCTGTGAATGTAAAAGACTAGACTCCTGTCTCAGTATTATGATCAATGCAGCCATTGTCAGGCTTACAGAACTTGTTCCAAAAAGTTTCCATTTACAAGTTGAGTGTTGCTGTATGGGCTTTCTGTACTCATAAAGGCTGCATCAAAAAGAATTGGCACAGTAATCTGTCTTGAAAATAGAGAGATGCTGTGTATTAGGCAGCTGAATAATGCACAACAAGAATGTTAAGTCACCTATTTAACTCTTTCAACAAAAATAAGTGATTACATGCAACATCCCTTCCTCAGAAAGCAAAGTCTTAGAAGAAATTATTAATGGCAAACACTGCTTTTGCGCCTGTGGCACACATGTCTGTTGAAATGCTCCAAAATAAGGGAAAGTCCAACTGGCAGCAAAGAGTTCAGGATTAGAGATGAAAGGCCATCTTTTAAAAACCAGTTTTTATATAAGTGACCCCTAGCTAATTACAGAGCTATCTTGTGTTCCCTGATCCTTCGCATATTTCCCAACTCCAAACATTTAGCAGGAAAAGCATCATGGTAAAAAAAAAAAAAAAAAAAAATCTTCTTTTGCTATCATCCAAATAAATTCTTGCATTTTGATTAAGTCAGTGGAGAGTGGTTATTTCCACTGTATATGGAAGTTTAGCTCTCCAGCAACAGATCACTGAGTGTTGATCAGCTGTGTGTTGATGTCCGCTGCCCCTAAGCACCACTGGAGATGCTGGCCTAGCTGGGTGCAATTTGACCAGAGGACCAGAGGTGAGCAGACTTTACACTGCCTGTATGAAGAGACCTATCAGGTGTTCTCTTGGCATTTAAGAAAATACTTCATTTCATCTCCCAAATGCTTAAATTATGGTTTCTTTGAAAGACAAGTTCAAAGGGAATTTTATTTTGTGTATGTGCCATTTTAGTAAATTAATTACATACAATGGTGGTTTCTGTCACGTCATTTTCCTGCCCAACCATAAATTTCCTTTTAAAAATAGAAGTGTATGAAAGAGATATGGAAAGCATTTTCTAGGATATTGCTCAATATGTTCAGTGTTGTGGCCTGGAATATTATATGACCTGAAGGAAGGAGAATTACCAGTATGTCATAGTGCTTTTGATTAAAAAATATGTCCATATTTATGAGAATGGCACGGCTGAATTGCTCAGAGCTCCACGGAAGGTGTGATGAGTTTAGGAGTTGAAGAAACAAACCAGTTTTTTTATGAGTTCTCAGTGATGCTGTCAAACAATTTAATTGGAAGGAGTCAAGACAATATTTAATATTGATTTCAAAATGGACATTAGAAGTGGTTTGTTTTTGGCATGGCATCGTAGTACAGTATTTGACAAATAGATCAGGTAACTTAGCACCACTACTCTACTGGGGAGGAGGAAGAAAAAAGGGAGGAGGAGGGAAGAAAAGAAAAATAAAAACTACATCAAGATACTTGCACACTTTAACATTTTCAAGCAAACAAGGTAATTGCAAGTCACCATACTGATCCTGGGCTGCCTTTACCTCATCCCCAGAAAATGATGGCAAGATTCACACACCTCCCAAGCTAACAAAATCCCAATTTGCAGCAGCTTCTCACTAGAGTTAGCAGGGCAAGGAAAAAATACCCCAAAGTTAGCAAAAATATGTGTCAGCTCCCAATGGACAAAAGAAAAATCAGACCTTGTCTGCACACACAGCAACAGGCAGTGACCTGTGTTTCCTGTCTCACCCCGCACTGTCTGCTCACAGATGAGGTGACTTTGCAGTGACTTTTCATTTCCCAGCCTCCAAAGAAGCTACAGAAATTCATGTGTTACAGAATGTAATTCAGGGGGAGACAGGCAAACTGAAGGCTGGGTACAATTAAATGCTGAAAGGGAAGGGAGCAGATCTAGATAAGGCCACTACATGATGAGACTATGTTTATCTGTCACATCATTTACAGTGCTCAGGCACTTAAAGGAAATAAATTATGACAGAGTCCTTAATCCTCAATATTAACCTCTGAATAGCCAACACAAAAGGTTTTATCAAGTAAGAAGGAGGACATATTTCATCACAATCACATCTTCACATTGACCTGGTCTCAGAGAAGTGTAATTGCATATTGTTTCTGGAGTTTGGTACCTTAGGGACTTATCAAACAGGAAATAATTTAATTGCTAACTGCATGAAACAAATTTTGCAAAGCTGCTCAGAATTGCTGTTCCTTCAGAGCAGAATGCAGTTCAAAATAAAAGTACTGCCGTAGTAAGTCTATTAAATAATCTTACATGAGATCAGATATGCAAGAGATAAAAAATACAATTAGAACTGATTATTTTAGTTTTAGTATTAATGGAACTAGAACAAATAGACAGATGGAAGGAAAGTGGAATGCTGCACATAGAGTGCAGCATTCTCTCACCACTGTACACCACAGCAATATTCCCACTAATACAGAAGGGATGGAAATGATCTTGTCCTCCTGTGAGAGATCTTCATGTACAAAGAGTACCTGAACTTTCAAAGAGTCTTAAAGTTTGAAGAGGGTCTAGTGAGAGTCTTTTTCCAAAAGCAAAGAGCTGTAAACAGTTCAAACTAATTATTTCCAACTTCACAGTGTCAACAGGCACAGCAATGGTGGAAAAAGCTGTAGAATAACATCTTAAAAACCTAAAATTGACTTATGGATGGAATGAAAACCAGAAGATGAAAGCAGTGGGACATACTTCATTCCAGTTTTGCAGAAGAAGTCCCCATGGGGATTAAATCTGACAACACCTAATCAATTTTCCATGGCAGGGTTATGCAAATGGGAGCACACAGCCAGCACCTTCCTAGGGAAGCTAGTGGCAGCCTTCACTGGGAAGAGGCCTTGTGGAAATGGATCAAGGCATTCCAAGGTGGAGGTGGGGCAGGCTGTTCCCCTTGATACAGAGCTGCAGACTTCCATACACAGAGATGATGTTTGGGCTTGGCTCCGACTCCAGCTGCTCGGTTTGTTTTGGGGAATGCCTCAGAAGACCAGCAGGGCTCCTAGCACAGCAAAAGCCAGGCAGAATCCCAGCTCACTCCAGGTACATGCTGCGCGTGCACCTCCTAAGGGACTTGTCTGCAAAGAGCCAAGAGCCTGCCAAGGGCTGGGGGACCAGGTAATGCACCCATGAGAAAGGTGATAATTTAAAAGGAAATAGCAATTCGGTGTGTGATCAGGCTAAGATCCTTAACTTTTGCCCCCAGAAGGACTAATCACCATCATCATAAATGAAGCAGAGAGCAGATTTTCAGTGGCAACTCTGCATGGAATAAGAGTGCCACCTTTCTGTTTCTAAACCGGACCCTCCCAAGTCCACTTCACCACCAGCCTGCCCTCCTTTTGCAGTTTTTAATACACCCAGCTCGCAATCCTACTCTTTTACAGTTTTAATAGACAAGTTATCATTGAGATATAAAATGAAAAGCAGGAGAAAACTACAGAAAATAGCGTGGACATGACTCCAGTAAAAGAGAAGAGCTGTGTTAATTTGCCGGAAATTCCATTTTCTCCCCTCTCTCTCAAAACCGTGTACAAATTAGACATTTACATGATAGATGAGTATGTTCTTTTCTTAGGGAAAGTACTCTGCTGGAACTCAGAGCTCGGGTAAGTTCCATGTAATGTGGCCGTTGCCAAGGAAACTGCTTGTTCTTAATTGAATAGTAGAGAAAATATTTGTGTAACTTATTGGCACATAAATTAAGGCTGCCCTTGAGCAGCCTTAAACTCACACAACCTTTTTTTTTTTTTAAACAAATTGTCCTAGTTTCTTAGATTTTCTTCTAATGTGCAAATATCATGGAAGAGTCACACCATGTAGGTGGCCTCTTCTCTGACTCTGACCACTGTTAAAGTTGCATAATGCTTAACTTCAGGACCTAAAAGAGAAAAATATTGATTACTACAGAGGCAATGACAATACAATCCAAAGCAAGTATGGGCTAGGCAGGAAAGAGGTAATAAAATAAGCTCTTGCAAATAAATCTTCTCCCAGAAAGTCTGCCATGTACTCAGTGATACCAGTGATGATAAGCTCAAATTGCCCACACTGGTGTAGCTCCACTGAAGTCAATAGATTCATGCTGATTTAGATCTGCTGAGCCTTTTACTTATATTTTGTCTTTGCTCTGCCACTGGTTTTTATTACATATTCAAATTACTCTTGGTTTCTAAAGGACAAAAGAAGTGGGTTTCCAAGTGGGTTTCCCACTTTCATGCAAAATCTGAGTCAGAACAGGCTAGTTAAATCATAATCTGCTGCTACTGGTGTGAAGCATCCACAGACTTCGTGCAGCCTCTTAGCAAAGGAAAATTGAGATAGACATGGACTACATCACCTTACCCTTAACTTTCATTCCCTGGATGCTGCTGGGAAACAGGGGAGCATCATGGACTGGCTATAGCAGATGTTGAAGGTAAATTCTCAGTTAAGTAATTCTTTTTCCGTCATTCCTGGCAGGAAAAAATAAAAGGTTTAAATATCTTGCTCTTTAACAGGGATTGTCAGGAGAGAGACATCTGATAACCAAGTGGATTACACTGCCCGAAACACATGCATTTTTACTTTCTCCCATACAGAGTATCCTCATCAAATACTATCTATAATATTTTGAAACATTGATGTCTAATTAAATTGAAGCATCTCTGAAATGGTCTCATTAAATATGTCAAAAAGGAGGTCATAAAATATGGGTAGTCAGATTTAGATCTTGTAAGAAACCAATTAGCACCAGCAAATATTAAACTAAACTATTTTGCGTTCTCTTGGTAAATCGTCTTTTCTTAAACCATGGTGTTACTATTTCAGAGATGAAGAATGGCTCTTCCATTTGTCAGGTTCTTCGGAACACCAATCATCATCCTGGATTACAGGATCCCTACAAAGCCGCTGTACTAGAAGTCAGCAAAAATGCCTTCAAATAATAGACCACTGTAATATTTCTAGTATCTGGTCCTTTGCCACTCATTTATTTCATTTGCTTAATAAAATATGACTTTTAAAGTTCAAACAAAAAAAAAAGGATTCTTTTTTAAGTGATTCCTCTTTTTGCTAAAGATGAGGGAGGATAGTGATGAGTGTGTTGTCCTTTCACTCAGTGATAAGCCACTGCAGAGTCCATAAAATTGGGTAACTGAGAATAAAGTTTTCTTAATTCAGGGTTATGTGCCTGTCAGAAAAACCTGCTGAATAAAATGCAGCAAAATGCTATCCGACCAGGGCAGGGAGCCCAAACAGCATCATATAGGTGACCCTGTCATTTAAGTTGAACTTGTATTAATAATGGTCCTTAACAAGCTGTCAATCTCTAAGAAGAGCCTTTTGTGCCTTTTCCCTGATGCTTTTGTGTTCGCTTACTCGATGGCCACAAATCAGCCCTAGCTGGGTTGCGGTCAGTCCCAGGGCAGCTTGGGAAAAACGAAGCTTCTTTCTCCTTGTCTTCCCTGCGCTCTTGCTTTTTTCCCCTTTCTTTGCCTTTCACTGCCACACAAATCATAAAAATTGCAGGCTGGGGTCAAGCTGTGTAAAACAAGCAGATACAAGTTTCCTCTTTGTTTCAGTGCAGAGCACAGATGGGAGGAGGGAAACTGCTGTTCCACTGAGATAACTGCCAGATAGAAAATCTGAAAGTATCCCGATGACACTGGGAAACAGGGCATTTTTCAGTTAGTAGGAAACCCAAATGGATTTCTCAATACCTGCTTAACAGTAATAGCAAACAACTCACTGAGTACCTAAGCTCTGCTCCGCTTCTCCTACCTTTTCCTGTAAAATACTAAAAAGAAACAAAAATTTTAAAAAAATACAAACCAAACTAAGAGTAAACAAAAACTGCCACACAAAGGACCAGAAAATAATCTGAAGGTTTGCAGGCTACAGGAAAGCCCAGAACTCTCAAAACCTTGCAGCAATCAGTGATCTTCCATCACTCATTCATGTCTGCTGGTGGCCTGTTCCTGGACTCCAAGCAATCAAACTGCAGAGTGAAAAATGCAAAGTTTAACTTAAATAAAGACACTGGTATCAGCTGCACTTTCAAAGCTGTGTTCTCAGTTACCTCAAGATACAGTGACACAGAGCAAATTTCTCATTTGGCACATTAGAGGTGCAGGGAGGTTTGTCTCAACACTGGGCTTGCTCGCTGTCTGTGATCCATTTCTTCAGACGCAATACAAGAATTCACCCCGGATTAAACTCCAGCAGGCTCTGGAGACGGTGAACCACAGCATCTCCTGCATCTTGTAGGCTCCACGTGCCTCTGCATACAATCTGGGTGTATGCAAGGCACAGCCAGGCACCCCCCATCCCTGCAGGCTGCACCCTGACAGTAAGCAGTAATGTGCACAGACAGCATGGGAGATAGGGACAGCAGGATCTCTGGCCTGGGGATGCCCCTTCCATGGGAGATAGGAACAGCAGGATCTCTGGCCTGGGGATGCCCCTTGCCCAGCCCAGCTCACAGTGTGGTGCATGTGATGTGTGCTGCCTGATTGTCCTGGCTGGGCTTGGTTGAACTCTGTGCTCCAGCATCATGATCAAAGCAGTACACAATAAAGAGGGTGTTTGCAGAAAGGCTTCTGCTCAGTCCACCCAGTCTCACTATATTAAGTCCTCTACGATATGTTCAGTTTGCCTTGATTTGCATTGAAAGACACAGTATATGCAGTGACTGCAATACTAGCTAGGGCTGTGACAACTCTTTTGACACTTCAGTAGTCTAAAACCACAGTTGTAGAGGATTTTAAGTACTTGGGCAGCTGGCAGTTCTCATGAGAGTTAGAGGTGGGTGGAAGAGAAGAAGAAGAGAGAAAATATGCCTTTTCTTCAAGTAGCTTCTTACCCAGCTTGCATGCAGCTATGCCAAATGACCAGGAGCATGGCTGTCCCTGCTTATTAGAAAAAGATGCATTTGTCTCTTTGATATGGAAATTCAGATGATTTATGTCAGCATTTTTGTTTTTCCCCTACCCTTGAGTATGCATGTTTCCTCTTTGGGAAGGAGACACTTCTATGAAAATTGCATTTTCCCTTGAATACTCAACATCACAAAAATAACTTAGAACCACAACCAGTATAATGGTTGAGACAGGATAAAAGCTAAGTATCATCTCAGCACTGACACACAGAGGATAGCAGATTTGCAAGTGAGCCACATTTGGTTTGTGCAGCAACTTGTGCCCAGATTATGTTTCCTATTTTTTGTCACCAGCATGACCAAACCATTTTCTCACTCTGATCCCAGTTCTGATTTTACTGCCATTGGGATAATAATCCATACCTTCACTTTGGTACAGTGAGAAGCTTTCAATTTGTGCAAAGTGCTTTGGCATCTCAGATGAAAGGGCATTTAGAAGTGAAAAGAGTTTTATTACCATTGTTATTGACTTGTTTGAAAGGCAAACCTCAGCCTGACAAGACTCTGCTAAACAAACACCACCCAGTGCTTGAGAGGCAGCAAAGCCCAATTCAATTACAGAAACCACCTACCTCTACAAACTTTGCAAACTGAACAAATTACTAAGATCTAAATTCCACCTTTCATTGTTAACAAGCTTAGTGAAATGATGAAAGTCTTCTTTTCCCTTGCTTGCTTTAGCTACATGTAGTTTTTTCCACAGTCAAGCTTGCTCCCTTTTCAGCTCATTTCTTCTGTTTATTTCTTATTACATGATTTTTGAAAAGGAGTGGAAGCAGCTAATTGTAATTATCTTCTTGCATAGCAATGTAACCAAAATAAAAAGCTGACAGAGGAGTCTTCTCAGCAGTTTGTTTTGCCTAGTGATGTGCATTCTCATTCTTGTTCCTTGAGCCACATTTTGCCACATGTAAGGCACCATCTGTTTGAAAAGATGCATGGGAAAGAGTTGCTTCCCTCGTTTCTAGCTCTCATTATTCTTCAACTTTACACAGACACACAAATAATCATGTTGTGCTTCTTTACCTTATTCTAACAGCTAGATAGATTGAAGAAAACTAGTGACTATTTATTAATTACAGTCACACCTTGGAGTAGCCAAGGACCAGCTGGCTGATGAAACTGCTGGTAGCAGACACCTGCATGGCAGCAGTGCGAGGCTCTGCCTCCTGCCTTCACAGGACGGAGCCACTGCTCATCCTGAGGAGGGCAAGCACAATTGCACAAAGGAGAGGAAGGGGATTGATGCAAAACCTTTGAGAACTACTGGCTTACTGGAAAATCATTCATTTTGTATTACATCTGACACCAGATATATTACATCTGACACCAGACATTCAAGGTAAGAAAAAAAAAAAGGCTCATCAGTTATCATTTGCTATTCACTCTAGAGACACCTGGATAAATGCTTTCACAGACACCACTATCTAATGAAATGAGAGTAATAGTTCTTTTGATTTTTTTATCTATCAATAAGGCATTAGGCATTTATTACAGAAGAGGAATAAACACTCAGGTTCATCCTGCTACACACTGAACTGAATAATTTAGTCTATTATCTGGTTTTGGCTTTCATGTATTGATGAGCATGTTGTACTTACTAATGGGGTTAAATGGAAGCAGAATTAGGTTTTTCAGACCAGGATGGTTATTACAGCTTTTTACACCCCATCAACATATTGGTATTTACAGTCCCTATTTTATTTTCCAAACTCAGATTGAAAATATTTTAAACCTAAGAAAAGAGGCATATCATGCATGGAACTTTGATATACAGAAAGCATTTGTTATAACTAATCTCTTTTCAGATGTGAAGTCATACTCAGAACAAATGCAGGACTCATAGCTTTACAGCAAATTACACTGCTGTTTCTCAAAACTAGGTACTAGGTTTTAATTTGCTGATGGTAAAATGTGAAATGGCCTGTAGGTAGGATGCTGAAGAATGCAGATTTTATTATTGAGATGCAGGACTTTGATTTAATTTATAAAGAAAGTGCAGTTCATGAGTTTTAGCAGCTGAAGTAAAAGACTTTCCTATTCATTGTTCTTGGGTGTGCCAAAACAGAGGTCACAGAAAGGCAGTCTTTCAATAGCAGCTCTTGGCAGGGATTTAAAGGCTAACTAGCTATGGTTTGGAAGTGGGGCTTTTATCAGCAGTGCAGGTAAATACCACTCTTAACAAATTACATGAGGAAATCTGCCAAGGCTGCACAGTCTGCTAGTCATCTGGAGGAGATGTTTGAAGCATTATCTATTTAAATTTTTAAAAAATCAGAATGCCCTTTTCACATACTAAAGCTCAGTGAATGGGCATTATCACAAGCAGATTTTCTGAAAATTAATAGGCACATGTGGCTTCTAGTAGTTAAAAGCATCTCAGAAATATTAAGAAAAAAAATCAGTGGGCATACAGGTTTCATTTTTGGGATAAAGGATTAATTTTTTTGATACAGGATTTATTTCAGAATGATATTGCCCTTTCCTGCATTCATGCACCAACATCATATTAATCACAGAGCAGGTGGAACAAGGACTCTGCAACATTTTCCTGCATCAAGCCCACTCACATAAAACTTCTGTCATCTGCTTTAGACAGCTTAGAATAGCTACACCTGCAGCCAGCAGCAATTATCTAGACTGATCGCTCAAGTTCATACTCAGTTTGAAAAGCCAGGCCTGAAATAGGAACTAAGAGAAATAAGATGCCTATTTCCACTTACACAAGAATGCATAAGAGACCTAGCCAAGAGAAAACTTTGTAGGAAGCAAATTCTGCATGCAATTGATGACTGTCACCAAACGGATTTTGACCCAAAGTTAATCAGAGAACCTGTCTGGTACATTGTCAAATGACTATCAGGTGGTGGTGGCTCTGTGCAGGAAAAGGGGGACACTCATACAGATAGAGGCAGGGAAGCCCAGAAGCTTCTCCCATATGTGTCTATGGGCAAATGGACTTTTGTGTCCAAACCTAATTTTTTGAAGGAATCAGAGCCATAGAAATGTCAGTTAGACCTGTGGCTGGGTCTCTAGTCTGATCTCCATCTCAAAGAGGCCTATCACCAGCATCAGGTCAAGTGCAGATTTATCTAGCAAAGTTGTGGAAACCTTCAAGGGTGGTCATTGAAAACCCTCCTAGGTAACCTGCTCTAGTGGGGCAAAACCTCCTGATGAAAGTGCTTTTCTTTATGCTCACCCTGGACAATCTGTGCTACACGTTGTTGCCCTTACACTTTGTCTTATCACATGTAATAGCTAGGAATAATTTGGATTTACAGTCCTATTAACTCCCTTGGATTCATCATCTTATTAACTGCCTTTTAAGAACTTGTAGGCTGCTGTAAGTTCTTCATCTCCTTTCCATCAGATTAAACAAACCCAATTCCCTCAGCCCCTCTTTACACGTTCTGCACTTTGGGTTCCAAGATCTTGGAGACATCCACTGGGTGGTGGTTTTCTCTAACTTTTCTACTTCCCCCTTGAACAAAAGGCCCAACCTGCCTTATCCATGACAGGAGCACATTGAGAGCTACTGTTGACTCTGACACTTACCCTAACATCTTATTCCTTTCCATCCTGGTGTTGTGCAGCCTGTCACTGCCCAGTACTGACACATCAGATTATTCCCCCCCAGCTCCAGAAGTTTGTGCTTCTCCTTTCTGAATCCACAGTACTGCAGTCTACCCAGTGAAATATTTACCCAGGTGTCTCTGGGGTGAAGTTCTATCTCTCAGAATTTCAGCCATGCTCCAAGACTGGGGTCATCTGCAGTTTGCAGAGGATGTGCTCAGTATCATTTCCCAGGTCACTGATGAAGACATTGAACAAAAATGCTCCCAGTATCAACCTTCAGGGTACCTTGGTTGCAACAAGCTGCCAAGACAATGTTAGTCACCCTTTGCAAGCAGGGACAGCCACTGGATGTACTGAATGTAGATAACACATCTCAGAGAGCTGGAAGCAATACTGTCGTGGGTGGTCACCTAAGGTGGCTTTTAGCAGCAGGTTTGGGAAACAGCTGTGATTTCAGCAGCTGCTCTGTAGAGACAAACCTAAACCCTACAACAGGGCATGGCTGAAATGTGTGCTGAAGCTAGGCATTCTCCCTTCAGATTAAACAACATTAAATATACTGAGCTGGAGGGAAACTACTGACACCATGAGCCCCAGCAGTAGCTGCGTTCTTCAGCAGAATCAGTGGAGAGAAGTTGAATGGCATGTTCTCTGGCTGAGACAGATGGGTGGTGGGCAGAACTGACATGGATTCCTCTCAGACCTGTGGGCATCAGTGCCTCAGTCTGTTTGCTCTTCTGTCAGAGACTGTCAGCAAAGGAGCAGGAAATGGAAATGAGGCAGTGCAGACTGCAGCAACAAGAAGTAACTACATGTTTTCCACTTTACCAAAATTCTTCCTAATCCTACCCATCCCAGAGCATTAGCTATTTTACCCCTAATATTTGTGGGTGTTGCTAACCCAGCAAAGAAGATCAAAATAACACTTGTTCTTTCCCAGCTGCTTTCACAAATGGAAACAGGACCCATGGGATTAATTATGTTAGTTATAAATCTCTAAGGGTACTTTTAAAGATATATTTTTATGGTGAAGGGCTTTGATCAAATATACTTCTACCAATGAAAATATCTGTTATATCATAGATCATCTCCTGTCTCCCTTGCAACTCTGATCCCATCACACCAACTCATTTCCCTTCAGGCACAGGGTAAGGCTCCACAGGAAATGCAGTGTGGCAAGAGAGGCCAGGCTGTAAGGGCAAAGGGGAATGTAAGATTCATTTTCCAAGCCAAATAGTTTTGTGTCAGCCAAAAAATGTCAGTATTCACATTCAGGGAGAGAGAACAGCAAAATACTTACATACCTAGACCTCTTCCATTAGTATAAACATGAAAAAAAAACTTAAAAAAATAAAAAAGACAATGTCAGAAGTTGATTTCCAACCTTGCTTTGAAACCCTCTGGATATCTGAATTACAGAGGACTTGGACTAGCCTTCCATGAACTGCAGAATCATAGGCACCCCACACATCTGAGTTCTCTTGTCTAGGGGTATTTACACTGGCAAGTTATTCTTAATTTAATTGGAGTGGGGAGTGGGAAATTTCAACTATTCAAATGTTAAAGCATTTAGGAATGTCAGACTGAGGGCTTCTCAGTACTGTGATTGAAATTACTTTTGGGAGGCAGTGACAGGATGGGCACTTTGATGAGAGGATTGTGAGAAAACCTGTGAGAGCTGGAGTGGGTGCTGGAGCATCGGAGAGGGGGAAAAGGGTAGTAGTGAGTTGGAACATGTGTGAGGACATGAGAAAACCTGAGATGGGTCAGTGACCATGTCAAGGAAGGGCTCTTTCCTGGACAGGAGGCTGGCCCTGAGTGGTCAGCATGACCTCAGAGAGAGCAGGGGGAAATGGCATGTCCCTCTTCCTCCCTTTAGCATCTTTCCCCCCCCCCCCACCCCGGTTTAAGAAAGTTCAAGCAACAGAAGCCCTCTACTGTCAGAACATACTGCACTGAGACACACAAACAAATGCCCCATGAGCTGTGCTGAACTATTTCCCTGCTCACATGGAAACAACAAATAGTATGAAAACTTCAGACAAGGGTTCACAACTTTGTTTCACTAAATAAGTCATTCAGAGAGAGGAAAAAAAACCAACAGCACCCCAAAGAGTGTGTGTCACAGAAAAGACTGTATTTAGTCAAATGTTGAAAAGAAGTATGGGCTTGGGCTGCCAACACATCTGAAAATATTGCAGCCCATTCCTGGCACAGATGTGCCAGAAGGGAGGGACACAACATCTACTGAACAGCTATGTGATGGGATTTGAGTTGGGAGGTTTCTGCACCACATATTCACTCTTGCAGCTTCTCTCAGTGGAGGGAAGTAACCTGTACCATGACAGGGCATGATGCTCTACTTCTTTTTGAGTCTTTCTCAAAAAAAAAGCAAAGCTGAATTAATGCAAAGCTGCATTAGTTCCTTCATGCAAACTATTCCTGGGATATCCCAGCAAGAGATATTTTCCCTATTCAACAAGAGAAGGAAGTGATTCTGGGTACTGGGTTTCTATGTAATATTTTCCATAATATCACTGAGAAACAGCCAAGTCCCTAAGCACATTCCCACGTTACTGAAAAGCTGGAGCAGTGCAGGTCTTCTGGATAAATGACAAATTCTGACTTCTCTTTTCCCCTTAACTGCTGCAGGTCAGGGTCCCTGGCAGCATCAGAGGGCTCCATCCCACAGGTGTGGTGGCCCTGACACCTTGGTGCATCACCACAATGCTCTGTACTGGTGGGAAGCTTCAGCTCAAGGCTGCAGAACAATTTTCAAGTGGTCACCTGGGCAGACCACCAAACTCTTTGGCTACTAGAGTTCCCCCCTCAGTCTTTGCCTCCGAGCAGAGTGTCAGGGAGCCGCCGAGGAGCTCTGCACTGCTCCCAGGGGGTGACAGGCTCTCAGTGGGGTGTGAAGCAAGAAGAACCTCCAATCTGATTGTAAAGAATGCAAAGCACTTTTGGATTCTTCTGGATGAATGACAAATAAATGACAACAGTGAAGTTATTAACTGGCTGACATAACTGGCTCATTCAGACTCCCAGCTCTGCTCAGTATCTGCATGACCTCACCTCTGCTTGGGAGACAAAGTTTTTACTTATTGGTTGGCCAAATCTGAAAATTAAAAATAATAATAATAATAAAAAAAGTATTTTTCTGGCAAGAGGAATGAGCAATGATAGCATTCTGGGCAGGGCAGTTCACAGGCCAGCTTTGTCAGCTCAGGAGGTGACTTCAGCTGGAATTAGCAGAGGGAATACCGCCCAGAGATCAAGCTAAGCAAACAAGAGCGGCCAGCGGGGAGGGCACCAGCCTTCCCTCCTGGGAGAGGGGACAAACAGGGCTGTGCAAGGTTTCTGTGCATGGAAATGGCTAACTGAGCACCACACCGCCACTTTCCACCCTGGAAAGAAGCAATTGCATATCATCTCCCACACAAAGCCTTGCTCAGTGAAGGTTGGATTTCAAGTGAAGCATGGTGTAAGAGAGAACTGGTTTCTCACTAATTTCCCTAATTCACAGCTACAGCTGCATTATTGTGTTTACTTTTCCTATGACAGGCTATTATATCACAGGGCCTAGGAGATGACCAAAACAAACTGCACACAAAAAGCAAATAACTGGCAAGGCTTCACCACCAGCAGAATAAAAGTTACTTAATAATTTGAGGAAAGGGTGTTTCCTTTAAAACTGCGCCATGAATGCTCAAGCAACTGCCTCAAGGTCAGCAAGCACCAAGTACTGCTGCAAATCCTTCATCACACATAGCAGGCAGGAGGTGCTCACTGACAGACACACACATGTCCAGGTGCAGGGTCCCCTCCAGGCAGACCCCTCCTGGGGGCAGCAGACTGCTGCTCTGGAGGATTGGTGATGAGGCCCCTGCTGTGTCCACAAGGTCAGCCCATCTGGAGTGAGCCAAAAGCCCTTGTTATCCTGTCCAAGCCCCTCTCTTTGGGCACACAAGGAGATTGCCTGGGGTGGCCAGGGAAGAGAGACCATGAAAACAGCAAGAGAAACCTTTGGGTTCTGAAAAGAGTCATTCCGGCACCTCGCTCCATCCATGTTAAAGGGAATTAGGGACCTAAGCAACTTTCCAAAGTTTGCACATACCCATTGGGTGAGGAATTTTGTCATTTCATGTTGCTAATACATTCTTTTACAGTCAGCAACAAAACCCAGTTTAAAAATAGGAAGCAGTTGCAGAGAGGCAAGGGGAACAGGATGAGTTTTCTGTTTGCTTTACACAGGAACTTGGCAGCCTTGTCTCTGCTGACTGCAATGCTGCACATGATTCCTGTATTCCCAGCAGTCCTCTTCAACATTGGACAACCCTCTACCACCACCTGCCTCAGAGCCATGACTTGGGTGTCAGCTGCAAGGAAGGATTTTTTTTCTGATATGCAATGTCGTGTTGAGAAGATTGACTGGAATCCCAACAGGACAGCCCCCTTTTCCTTTCTTTTACTTAATTTTGAAAGCATTGATGACTTCATTGTTGGTACTCTATTGGTCTTGCCAATAGACTTGTATCATTTTCATGCTGAAATTTGATTAATTTTCCCCATGCTACAAAACTCATGGCCCAACAAAGAAAAAATTGTTGTTTAGATAGATGCTGGATCTCTTATTTACCCTTCCTTGCTTACAAAGGTATTTTAATGGAGGTGGAATAATTTGTTACTCAGATCTAGACCTGGTTTCTAATTTTGATTCAAATATAGTACTCAACTTTCTCCAGATTAAAGATTTTTCCTTTTAAATCAATTTTTCTATTACTAAAAACTTTAAAGTACACCACTCAATTAGATGTCTTCACATTTTCAAAGATCCATAATGTGAACAAAGCTTTTCCGTTGTTTCCTAAATGGCCTCCTGGATTTATGCCTGGGATTAAATGCATCAGATGACGTTGGGGCCATCTGTGCTGTACTTTGCTATTATTTTATTCTGAAAAATAAATGAACAGAAGACGGCATTATGGTAGTTGCATCCGCCCATTAAAGGGCATGTGTTAAGCCAAAACCCAATATAATTCAACTATTAGCATCATTTTGTAAGATCTTCTTTCTCTGGAGAAAATACATAATGTGCATTAATATTTCATTATTTTTTATGTGATTTCTCAGCTTCTGTTTAGGTTTGGAAGATTTACAGAGGAGCACTTAAAATCTAAAATATGCTGACTGTCAGAGGCCTGATTCTTGCTTGAGAGGACAGTTACTTCTCTGGTCAGCCTCTGTGCTCATTTAGAATGAGAATGAGACAACCTCTGAATATATATATAACCCCACTGTAATAAACAGAACACTGCATTCCAGTTATCCAGAATATGTCTGTCTAGAGAAATAATTTCTATGCGATCATGATCCAAATAATATGATTTTTAATTCCAAAAAATATTTTCTTCATGACAAATAACAAAATGCCACCAGACAGCATTCAGCATTCAGTAAAACAGTGCAAAAGTGCAGTCACATCTTGTCAGGCCTGGAGCCTGGAGGCAGAGCTCAGGGCAAATCCCTCTAAGTGTGGGTGCTGAACCTGCACATGAGCACTACCCCCTGCCCCCAGCACAGGGCTGTGTAATGCAGAGTGTGTGCTGTGAGTCTGAGCTGGGCACAGCTGCACTGCACTGTGCCCTGCATTGCTGCCTCTGCACACTGCAGGGCCTTGGGCTGCGCTGGGGACTGGAACTCAGGAAATTCTGACTTCTCTTTTCCCCTTAACTGCAGCCGCATCTGCAAAATATTTACATCCGGCTTATAATTTAGGGCACAAATTTAAACTCAAGCAACTTCTGCAGTGTCTTCCTCTTCTATCACAGATAACTTTTGCAACTCCCACCAGGAGTGGGCATCCCTTTATTCTGTGCACTTCTGCTTTGTTCTCTGGGTTTTCTTCTGGACGCTGCCAAGAATGTTTTTCCCATAAAGCTTTACCACTTGGCAGTGAGTGTCTTTGACATGATCAGTGTCCCTCCAGTGAGGGAGAAAGCTCCTGGAGAAAGGCAAAACTGTCTTAGGGGGCAGGAGGAGACTTCTTCCTTCTCTGCAACTCAGCAGCCAGCAAGGCTGCCCTGTGGTTTGACCTCCCTGGGGACACTCCTCATGTTTGAGAAACTGGTCTATCTCCAACAGTACTGAAAACTGTGCTTCTTTGGTCTTGTTTGACTAGGGCTTCAACTGATTGGTATTTAGTTTTGACTTGTCAGCAGACTGTATCTCTGATTAATGCTCCTTATGAATGGAAATACCACAGGCTTTTTGTAAATACGGTTTCTGTTTCTGTGTTATTTCTTCTGTCAAATTATATCAAGTGATCTCTCCCTGGCTTCATCCTTAACTCTGCAAGATGCTCTCTTACGTGTGAGGATCAAGTTCCTGTCTTTTGACTTGTTATGCCCCTGAGACAGAGCAATATGCCACATGTGACAAGAGAGCAACTTCAGAGATTCCTACTTTGGCCAGAAGTGACAGTACAGAGGTGGAATCTTATCTGTGCTAATAGCTCTTTCCCATATGCATCAAGTCCTGCCGTGTTCTTTATTTGTGACAAACTACAAGCCACAGACTTTCCACAAATTTCCCCTTGTGCTTATCCTCATTATATATTTTGTTAAGCAAACCTGCTCTGCTGCAAACATTGCTCAGGACCCTGCAGAGCTGCTTTTGCAGCCACACAGAATCTCTTATCTCATGGGTCTACAGCTGCTGAAAATATCAACACTTCATGTGTTAGTACCTTTCACATATTTTTTTTTCCATTTTCACCAATAAGTCATGTCCCCTACTGACAGAAGGGTAAGCAGAATTCAAAATTAGCTTTAAAATTCAAGCCTTTTCATGTGTAATAACATGCAAATCATGGAATCACAGAAATGTGAAGTTTGGAAAACACCTCCACGAGCACTGAGTCCAACCATTGACTGATAACCACCTTGTCAAGTGCCTTAGTGTCAACTAAGACCACAGCACTAAGTCCCCCATATCCTGACACTTCTTGAACACTTCCCGGGATGGTGACTCCAGAACTTATCCAGATGGACCATTCCAATGCCTCTCCACTCTTTCAGTGAAAAAAATCTTTCAGATTCTGTCCAATCCAAGCCTCCCCTGGCACAGCACCTCCTCTTATCCTGTCCCTTGTTGCCTGAGAGAAGAGGCCAGTCTTCACCTTGCTACAATGTCCTTTCTGGCTGTTGTAGAGATCAAGGTCTCCCCTGAAACTGCTCCCCGAAATTCTTGGATATGATTTATGTGTACATAATATAAGGATGCATTGCATATTATATAGCATATATATGTGTGTGTGTGTGTGTTTGTGTAGCTTACATATAATTACTACAAATAAATAATGCCTCATAGTGAAATTATTCTGTGTAAAAAAGAGTTTTCATTCCTGCTCTGTTTCTCAGTAAAGAAAGGCAGGAGCCATGCTTTGCCTGACGTTTATATTCCCTATCTGATAGAGGCTTAGCTATGAGGCAAGAGCAAGTGGGTTCACAGCAGCCTGTAGTGCTGTAAACTGAGCATTTTTCAGAGGTCAGCAACAATTACACATCACAGTATTGCAGACTGACTGAGAGTGATTTCAAGTTACCAAGTCCCATAAAGGAAAGATCTTTCATGTGGAAGAGGCTGAACAACTGGCTGAGAAGCTTTGAAATTTGCTCCCAAGTGCCACTGCCCTTCCCTGAGATGAAATGAGCCGTTTGGAGGTTAGATGTTTGATCTGTGATAACTCTGCCTAGACCTCCCCTGTAGCAGAGAGAGACCTTGGAAAACAGGGAACTGG
Source organism: Calcarius lapponicus (assembly GCA_039654755.1). Taxonomy (NCBI): domain Eukaryota; kingdom Metazoa; phylum Chordata; class Aves; order Passeriformes; family Fringillidae; genus Calcarius; species Calcarius lapponicus. The sequence continues at coordinate 18,773,856 of CM077481.1, read as the reverse complement.
AAGCAGAACACATGAAAATGGGGATGTGAATCATATATCTCAGCCCATGAACATTTTTTTCAACGTCCCTTAATGGTGTTCCTATGTTCTCTACATTTATTTGGCTCTGACCCCATGTTTGTCCTCTTCTTCCATTTTGCTCTTTCTCATGACACTTTCTGTTTCACTTTATTCAGGCAGTTGCCTTGTGATCACCCTTTTGATTTGCTATGCTCTCTGCCACCAAGATGAACTTCAGTACTTGCCCCTGGCTGGCACCACTAAAGCTCCACTACAGTGTGTCTTCTCTGTACATGCCTGCACAGTTTTCTCACTTTAGAAATGCCCATGGACTTTTTAATAATGCGACTTTTTTAAAGACAAATTGCACACTATATTAGCCCTGAGTGAAATAGGAAAAATGGAGCAGCACAGCCAAGATTTTATGAGTTCTGTAATATCACTGATATTTTTGCCCCAAAGAGACAGACACTATCTGTCAAGGAAGTTTCCCCTCCCAGAGCTCAGAAGAGATTCAAAAACATCTCAGAGTCTCATTAATTGAAAGCAGCATACATCTCTTTGCAAGGAATGGGAAGGAAAGCATTTAAAACCTGTAGCTTCACACATCAGGGACTGGAGCAAGACATGCAACCCCTCCATTTGACTGAGGCATAGCACAAAGTGTTGATGCATAAACATTTTCAAATGAGAGACAATGCCAAAGCCTCACAAGGCAGCAGACTGCAAGCCACAGTAGTGTGAGCTGCAGATTTGGTTAGCTTTTCCAAACTGCCAGCTCCAAGGTGTGTTTTATCCATCTCTCTCTCCCCCACACTGCTCAAACCCTACAAAGTCTGCTGTGACTTGCACCTTTCCATCTGGATTTCTACAAAAGAGCTGCATCCTAATCAGACCCTTTTGTCATGCCTCATGGTTCCAGCAAAATCATGCATTGCTTGGGTATGTGCAGACTCCTCACCATCGTCTTTGAGAAGCGGGCAACCCCACTGGCTAGGCCCAGCAAAGGTTATGATGGAATTTTGAGTCCTATGGTGTTCTCTGTCATTACACTCATGCAAAACAGCACCTGTGACATCCTAGGGTGCACTTCCATTAGCAGGAAAGCCAAAGACCTGAGATGATCAGAGAGCTACAGAGAGGTTCATCCTTATGCACTGCACCTCCAAGCAAGCAAGGAAGGAGCCACAAGTCCCTGGGAAACCCACTGAGCACACCAACCCTTCTGCAGAAATCACAGACACATTCCCTCACACACACACTGCAGACCCTGACACCAGAGGCACACCAGAGGGGATAGGGGCTGATAATGTAGCCAACTCTCATGACTTTATCATGAATCTTGTAATGGGCAATGTTTATTTTAAAGTTCCTGGAGTCATAGTTTCATAGAGCTTGGAATAACTTCATCCTGGGAGCTGATGCTTAGTTATTATCCACTGTTTCCCTGAATCTATTCCAGTGGTGTGCCTTTCATTCTGTGTCCTTCAGCTTTCCCACAGCAATTCTGCCTTTTGTCAGATCATCAAGCACTGCAACTGGGCTGCCCAGGGAAGTGGATGAGTCACCATCCCTGGAGGTATTCAAAAGACATGTAGATGTGGGGATATGGGACATGATTTAGTGGTGGACTTCACAGGGCTGGGTTAAAGATCAGCCTTGATGATCTTAAAGATCTCTTCCAACTTAGAGAATTCTATAACTCCATGACTAGAGCACATATTGCCCAGACAGAGCCACATTGCTAGTCAATCCATCTCATCTGCATGTATGACCTGTATCTCTTACTATGTTACCTACTACAGTCTCGTACGCATGATAATTGTTGCAGGAAATGGGCCCTGTTGGCTGACATTAATTGCACTGTCCTCAATTTCTGGTTGTTCCCACATCTGCCTTCTGGTGCCTGGCCTGTGTCTGTGTATGATTATGTGGGAAACCATACCATAACATATATTTAAGATAAAATAAATATTTGGTCCTTGTAGTTTCAAGGCAAAAGCTAAAACACCAAAAGCTTATTAAAAATCCCATGGTTTACAGCTCGGTATAATTTTATGGCTTTCAAGGTCCTTTTGTGAATTTCTGGAGCCTGCTTTTAATGAACCAGCAATAAAGTTCTGGGGCTGAACAGTAAATGGCTGGAGAATGGCACTGAGCCCCAAAAGGGAAACTTGGGCACAGTTTCTGAGCTGTCCTCAGCCCTAGCTGAGGTGTCTCCCAGTCTGCCTGCTTTGGCCAAAGCTGAGGAAACAGCAAAGAACATAGCTAAATAATAGCTAAACCTCTGACAGGAACACAAACACAGCCTGCAGGACTGGATGTGCATGTGTATGGCACTACAGCACAGAGGAGGGACCGCAACAGCTCAGCCCTGCAGCTGCCCCATGCTCATCACTGCGGGCAGCACCAGCCAGGAGCCACACTCCTCTGAACCTCTCCCCACAAACTCCTGCTGGCCAGCTTCTCTTACTTAACTGCATTCACACTGTGTGTAAATTCCCAGATTAGTGAATAAAAAATACAAGCTTTCTGCCAATTACCAAGGGGTGGGAATGTGCATTAAAGTAAGTGAACTGAAATTTTGTCCTACAGAAAGAGTGGCTGCCCCTTCTGCAGTGCTGACCAAACGGTGAGCAGGATCTGCACACCAGTAACAGCTGGGATCATGCCTGAGTGTAGGACTTTTATCAGCCTCCAGACCCCTCATGCCTTATGGGCTCACTGTACATCTGCAACAAAAGCAGAGTTAGGAGAATTGAAAATATCTGAGATGGATCCTTGCTGTGTGAACATACAGACTCCCCAAGTGAGATGCCATCAGCTTTGGGAGTGAAATTTGTAATACCTCACATACCATTCCTGCTTACAGAAACCCCAAAAAGAAGCAACTTTCAGGGGGAAAGTGCTTTCCCTGGGGAGGCTCCTGGCATACAGGAATGCAGCACAAGGGAGAATTCACAGGAAACTTGGTCAGAAGCGGAATCTCCTGTTAAACCTGATGTGTGTCAGTTCCTGTTTAAACAAAATGTATAGTCTCCAGCTAGCCACAGTGGTTAGTTAATCTCTGTGTTTTGTTACTACTCAAAACCCTGAGCAAGCCTGCACTTCTGTGGTATCTGTGGTACAGGGACAGAACAAGGCTAAAATAATCTAAAGACAAACAGAAGATAAGATGAGAAAAGGAGGCAAAAATGAAAGGTTACAAATTTTGCAACAGGTCATTAAGCCACAGTGCAACCAAGTGTAGACATCAGTGCATCTAATATCCGGTCCAGTGTCTGTTTCCCATTAGCTTAGCAAGCTCCTGAGAGAGAGCACAGTTACTGCATCACCCACAAAGAAGTTAAAGTAAATATATGTATCTGTACAACCTATAGGATTTTTACGTTATACAAAATTAGCAATTTGAGTAAACATTTAAAAAGCTTGGATACTCCAAGGAGACCATCTTTCTCTCTGGTTTCTTGAGATTTCCTGAAATTCATCAGAAAGCTGTTCAGTGCAGAAGCTAGTCAATGAGAACAGTAGTATCAGTCTGGTAGCCAGGTTCTGGAGTTAAGCAAAGTAAGACTCCTTCCACAGAGACAATTCAAGAAGACAGTTCTTTCTTTATCCAAATTTCTTTTAGGAACAAATTTTCAGATTTTTAAAGCTAGCTCAGACAAGTCACCCCTAACACAGGTCTAATCCAAACCAAGAAATCTCAGAAATACTGATGCAAGCATTTGTACAGTGAAGACCCTGTGAAACTGCAGATTTATGGGAAGAAGACCACAGCAAGAAGACATTCATTTCTCTTCTCAGATGCCATCTCTTCTTCCATTAATTGTCATCTGCCTTCAGGACATGATGATTTTCTATGTTGTCTTTCTTGCTTGCTTTTCTACTACAAATCAATCAGCAAAAAACTTTTCTGCAAATTGCTATTCTGCTTTTATATCAATAACCTTTGTAGGGAATCTTCCCCCTTTTATAAGCTGTAGAGTGAAAAAATAAAAGAAAAATTAATTGAGGTGAAATATTTTTTAAGTGAATGAATGTATGTAAAATTTCCCATTGGGACCTACAACTGTAAAGGAGACCTAGGTCTGGTTGCTCTCAAGTGCAAAACTTGCAAGCTGTATTACTCATGTAACTTTCCAGATGCTTTGTGTTGCAAAATAAGTAGGGATAATTGCTTCTGTACCCACATGCAATACTTTAGAGAAATGCAAGTACAAAGAAAAGAAATACCAGAAGTTTGCACAGGAAATGCTTGCTTAAAATTCAGCTTCTTTGCTTGCAGGATCTGGATAATGCTAAATTCCCTACGCTCCCTCAAGCCAGAGGCTGCGCTTTTGCAGCTGACACTGACCCCAGTGAGCAGAAATACCACCAGTGGGAGACCAGAGTGAACTCGGGGTGTGTGCCACACTGATGTCAAGGGAGATGAAGGACACACCTCTGCCTGAACTTAAGAGGGGAAAATAAACCAACAGTCATCATTAGAACACTTCATAAAATAGATCTTTCCATTCTGTCAGCAGAAGCAAAGCAGATTCATTCCACACCCCTGGCTAGTTTTGCTCTCCTCACTTATCATACAGTGTCATTTTTTGGCTCCTGACCAGCCAATTCAGGGCTTTGAAGGTGCTTAAACTCACAAGAAAAATCAACAGCTATTTGCCTAACATTGTTCTGACCCACACTGCTGTATAATGTTTCCATGAAATTAAGTTTCTTTATTACTGTTCATGACATTCCTGCTTTTTTAGTATCTAGGCAAACCTTTCAATGCAAGAGTCTTAGGTGGAAAAAAAAATGAGCAAAACTAACTTTTACATTCTCTAGTTCCACTTGTTCTGAGCTGAATTAGCTATAAGGACCCTCTGCCCAAATGGCACAGCATTACCTGCTTGGTTTTGCAAGAAAATAGAGTGTTTCTTGAATAGAATATGCCAGTCTGAGCTTCTAGGGCTTTTGCAGTGTTCCATCTCTATAGATCTACTTTCAGCTTATTCTTCTTGTTGCTATGAATATCCAAACTGGTCAAGTTCACTGGGACATGAGCAGGAATGTACAGGTATTTTAACACATGTCATCAATACACTCTCTGCAACCACAAACCAAGTACTTCCAAGACCATTACAATGCTTTCCATATAGGAAAGCAGATGTACAGGGAAGTGGTGGAGAAATACTCTGACCATAGAAATGGGAGCAAGAGCCTGCACTCTCTGAACATCAGTCCAGGGCACGCTGGGACTAAGGCACTTCTTAACATTGCATGACCCTAAAATGTCCCTGAATCAGCAATAATTCTCATACCAAAAAATGAGTTTGCATTTTATTATGGACAAGGTAATAACCAAAAGGTAAAGAAATCACCCAGAAGGCAGAGCCATTGGTCTCTGAGCCAGACACGTGTTACCAGAACACTGAGGTGACTGATGCCCATGCAGGGCAGAGGAGGGACACTGTCTCCAGAATGAATGGCTGCATTACATCTCACGGCTGACAATGCGTGGCCCTGGGGTACAGGGGTGTCCCCAGCATAAACAGGCTGACAACAGGCTCACTCACTCACTGCTGGGCTGCTCACACCTTCATCTCAACACAAGGCGTTGAGTCGTTCACCCCTACCTGTCACACTGTGACAAGGGACTGATCTGCTCACACAGCACAGTGAGGTGGGCTGGGGACAGTGAGGTGCAGATACAGTGGCAGCTCCACTGCCTTGAGTTGCCACAGTGTCTTCTATGGCCTCCCGAAAATTAGACCCAGATATCTCAGGAAACAGAGAAATAGAGGAACCTACAGAGAATTTCCACATATCTTAAGTGGTTTTCCTAGCAATTAAAATGCTGGAGCATGATCATGCACAAAACCCAGTTCCCCAGGGCAATATTTAAATCACACTTACCATGAGGCCATGTCTTCTCTCCTGCACCTCTTGTCCTGCCCATTGCAAGCTTTCAGAAGCGATGGTGGGTCTTATGGGAGGGTGGAACCAGGCCCTTTTGGCTCTGTCTCCCAACAGGCTTCTTTACCCACTGGGTATCTCCAGCCACCACAGCTCCTTACCTTCTTTCACATCCAGCACTACCTTTCCCTTCACGCCTAGCCTTTTCATAGAAGAGCTCTTCAAAATAATCAGGATTTTTAGGTCTGTGTACCTTTCCCTAAATTCCCTGAAGGCCTAAGGGCCTTTCCCTAAACTCCCTGAAGGCCTAAGGGCCTTTGTTTGTGAAGTGCAGTAGGCTTGGCCCTAGCATAGAGTAACAGTAAATGCACTCTTTCCAAAGTTTTTCCTATGGCAGCAGTTGTAATTAGCATTATTCAAACACTATCCAACATCTGCACTGAACGAGGGAGGGACTATACCACAAAATAGCAGTGCTCAGACACGACCATAGCACACAGGACAGAGGCTGAATTACAGTTCTGCTGATGTTTCTTGGCATTTGGGTGTTCAACTGAAAATTCAACCACTCTCACAGATTTCTGTCATAATGCATGCACACACTGAGGTTTTAAGAACCATGTATAGGAATTTGAAGTCTTTCATCCATCAGAATGGATGCAGGAGCCTTGCCAATGCCCATAAGCAGTGGGATTTCTAAAGCCATCTTTGCTTTGAAATTAATCAGACTATGTACACTGCTCATCCATCATCACTCTGTAATTACTCAGTCAGAAAGGCTTAGTCTGAGGTGATCTTGCCTAACCATGTTCTCCTGCTGCCATTAAATGCTGCACTTTCTGCTTCATTCTTCCTACTGCTGTCACAGCATCGCTGGGCTTTGCCAGAGATTAAAGTTTCATTGTGCAGGACACTGTTCTGCCACCAAGGAGAGAATGTCTGCCACTAAGCACTTAAGTCTAAATCGACTGGACAGATAAAGGGGTCCAGAAAGGGTGTACTGCTGCCTCCCTTCAGTAGAAGAAGAAAGAAACGTAGGCACAGATATTGCCATAAAATCACATTGGACATCTCTAACAGAAATAGATTTGTAGCCCCAGCTTTTCTCTCAGCATTGTAGAATAAGACCATCCTTTTGCTTGTTTGCTCTCTGTCTAGAAACAATGCTTTGGGGAACTTTTTTTGCAGTGTGGAGTTTCTTTCTTTTTTTCCCCTCTCTTTCCAAAAATACAGTTGCTACATGTGATTTAATACTCAGTTTTGAAAACAGGTTTGCACTGCTGTCCTGTTAAAACACCTTTCTTGCATGCTTTGGATTCTTGCATGCTTGTGCTTGTCACCTTTAACATAAAACATGCATAGCTCTCAAACATGATGTGAAGAGCTCAGCTACAGCCTCTGCAGGGATCTCTGCAGGGATCAGGCTGACCCTGAGACAGTGCTCTGATTATTTTGATTGCCTAGAGGTCTCCATCAACCTACAGAGAACTGGCCACAGCCGTTTTGGGTTTTTTCCACTCTAAATAGCTGTTTGAACTGCAGAAAACCAAAATAATTAGGTTGGAAATAACTGTTAATAAAGAAGCATAATTTTCACTTAGAAAAGAAAAATACTAAAGAAAAGTTCATAAAATGCTGGGTACTGCATTTATTGGAAGGGATACTAGCCCCTTCCCCCTATCCACATAAAAGATAGCTTCAAAAAGGCATGATATTACTCCCAAAAAAGGAAGTATATGTTTTCATTTGTGTGGTTACAGCACAGCTGTGGGCTGTACTCTAGTTTGTGAACCGAAAACCAGATCTGGTGAGTGGCTTGAAATGTCATGAAGAGATTCATATTTAAACACGCTAAAAACTTTACAGTCTTTGATGATCAGGATGTAAAAGGATTATCAGATTATGTATGGATTGGCAGATCTTGGTATTTTATCATGAGTGCAATGGTACATCACAAATTTATTTCTGAAAATCCCTCATGCCAAATCTTGTAAACAGATAAAGGTCTAAGCTTTCATTGAAAAAAAAAAAAAAAGAGAGAGATTTCTCTCCTATTTATGTTGAGGGAAAACATGACCTTAACTGCTTCTAATAAGACCTACAATAAAACTAAAAAATCCCACTTTTGAATTTGCTTTTTAAGACAATCTACTGATACATTGAACACATACTTCTGGCTTTAAATTGACTGTGGTTAGCAACTCTGCAAAACATTTCTGATACAAATGCACAAAAATAATGACAAAGCAGAAAAACCTGAAGAAAATGTTCAGCTTTCACCAGCTAGCACGCCGAGAAGCTGCAATTCTTGTTGAAGTGCCATGTGTTTACAGACCTGCCAGTGGCATTGCATTTGAACTGTTTGATTGAGTTAGAAACAGCTTCCCTTTCTCCTCTGACACAGTATGGTCTTTATTGGCTGAGCATGCCAGCAGCCTCCCTCCCTCTTCCTGCCCAGTGAGCCAGGTGCATGGGGAAGCATAAAAGATTTGTAGAGTTCACTGCGGGCTAAGAAGGCTGAGGACCACTGCACTGAAGGTGCTCACGATCACTGATCAATCTGATCCATGTGGTATTCTGTGTCCAGGGTCATGAGACGTGGCCTGGATTTCTTCTGCCTCTTGTTTACCTCAGGCAGGAATAGTCTCTGTAGTATGCACTTTCCATTTGTCTTGTCCTTAGCCTTCTAAGGAGGAGCCGATCAAAACATTTCCATGTTCTTGTGGGGAAGAGTTGTCCCCTTTAACTCTTCCACAGGCGAGAGCAGGCTGCCATCTCAAAAGAGCCATCACAATGTTGTCAAAACTCTCATGGTTCACATTCCTTGTTTACACTGATGGAGTTTGGGAAGGTTATGCTGGAGACTATTGTGCCATACGTGTATGCTGTCTACATAGCAGCAACTTGCAAAACACAATTGCACTGTTTAAGTGTGTTATATAATTAGGGCAAGTAGGGATCTGGCCCTGCATGCTGTTGCAGTGCTGTCCTGCTCATCATTTCTGAGATCTATAGCACCAGGGAACATGATACCACCAGTCTGTAGTTTTCAAACTTAAACAAAGTATTTTGTTGGATTGGTGACCAAACTAATTTTTATGACATGTCATTTCTGTAAGGACATTGCTTTATTTCGCAGAAGGGTTTCCCATAGATAATGGTTGTTAGCTGGCTGAGTTGGAATCTGGCAGGATTAAGGAAATCTAAACTGACAGCTGGTTTTGTGCAAGGAAGCATAATGTGGCTGTTGTTACAGGAGGCAATGTGGGATGCTTGTGCACAAATGCATGACAAGAGGGCTTGCTCTTAGCTGTATATGTAAGTGCAGCTTAGCCGTTAAAGCAGCACAGAAGGGCTAAATGCCTTGCAGAGAAAACTTCATGTGACTTTTTCATGTGCTATGAATATGATTATGTTTTTACTTTCACTATAGTTGTCAGAAACAGATGTTTGAATTCTGGTCAAAACAAAAAGGAGCCACATTGTCAATTACCTTAAAGAGAAGCCAAGTCAGCTCACCACTAAAGGCTGAGGATCTTAGCTAAAGGAACAGATTGCCTCTCCAGGTAACAGCCCAGCTTGTAGGTCTGCACAACTGATACAGCAGAACTGATGTGTCCTATCAGAAACAGCACCTCAAATCCTGACTTTTCATTCGCCAGCTCCAAGGTTTTATTTTCTCCAAGCAAACTGTCCCACAACTGCCAATCACAGACATTTGAAAACAAACACAGTTGTTTCAATGGGACTGCACAGCTCAGTGCTCAGAGGCAGTATTGCCACTTCTGCTGAGCTCTGCAGGCATGAAGGTGCTGAAGGTGCCTGTCTGGAAACACAAAGCATTTCTCTAGGGGTTTTTCAGTCAGAAGAGATTTTACCATATCAGTTGAGCTCACAGAAGAAAAATATTAGAAATTGCTGTATTAAAGGTCTGTGTAAAATCGCATGCTTTGACATGTTTTGCACAAGTTTGACACTAATGGAGCTATGACAAATACCCCAAAGTAACTTTTAATTTCCATCAGTCTCAGCAAGGCCTGAGATTTACAAAGTTCTCAGTACAATGATGTTTTGGTGATGTAGATATAATTGAGGCATAAATGTACTCACAGGGGACTGAGACTTGCCAGTATTGGCTAAAATAAAAATGGGAAAGTTGGAAGCCATGAAAGCAGAGAGACATCATAAAGCAGAGATAGTGATATATACTGAAGCCACCAGAGTTCGAGTTAGTGTCTGGCATAAAACACAGTGAAGCAGAGCAGGGCAGACAAAGAATCAGGCGCTCATTTGCCCATGAATGCTACAAATCTGGAGTGTACCTTGCCCCTTCTCTGGCACATGGAGGACACAGTTGCCTGACTGAGTGAACAAGTCTGAAAATCATCCAGAACATCAGGGGAGACTGTAAAACAAGCAGCCTTAGGGTGTATTTTGGACTTCTGCAGCTCCCAAGACCCAGAGCAAACTGTCCTGGAAATAAGGCCATTCCAGAGAGCATGGAGTGTCAGGCAGGCCCTGCTGGGCTTGTACAAATGAAGGACAGAATGCTGGTATCATGAAATATGAGATTTGCCTTCCCACACAAACGAGAAGAAATTGTTGCAGGATTCCCCTACCTACCCTTGTAAACCAAAGTCTGATGTGCCCACAAAGCTGCTGACACAGGTGGTGTAACCTCAGGACTTCCACATTTGGCCATTCTGGGAATTGCTTACAGAATGAGAACATGGGGATAATTATCTCCCACCTCATCCTGCAGTCTCAGCATTAGAGGCAACTCAATTCCCTCTCAGCCATATTCTGCAACAAGATCCTTTCCCTTCACAATTCTATGATGCAATGATATATGAGACCCCTTGGCTGTGAAGTTCCAGGTTTATACTGCTGTTTGGAATAGAAATATGGCACGGATTGCTTTCACATTAGCCTAACATAAACTTAGAAGAAAAGAAGATTGTGATAAACAAGAAAAATTAATTTAAAAAACAAGATTAAAATCTGTTTGAAAACGTCTCCTAGTATCATGCAGATTCTTAAAAGCCATATTTTCTTCCTTAGCAGTTTGTGGGTCCCTTATTTTAAATTTTCTTCATATGTTGCACTTGTTAGAAAATAAGTTCTGGTCTTCTCCAGTGGAAAGTCTCTTTCCAAACGGCTTATTTTAATGGTTCGCTTCCACTAATTCAAGTCACTATCTGACCATAATTAATCCAGCTATTTTGCACACACAGTTTATCTTGTTTTCTTCACTGATTTTGGTAGCAAAATGTGTGTGGATTAATAATACACAAAATATGTTCTCTTTTCACTGAAGTAAGGGTCAAACCAGCAAATCTCTGACCTGGATATTTAACTCTGAAAGCAGAAAGTGTGCTAAAAGCTTAATTAAATGATACAGCTGCTGAAGAAGTGATACAGCTGCTGGAAAGTATAATTGGAGAGAATAACTTGCTACTTTCAACAAAAAATATTACTGATATTTTCACAGCTAAGCTTTTGCAAAGCATATTTGAGCATGGGTCACTGAAAATTGCACAGTTACTTTTTGCTTTCTAATGAAGTCAAGAAACCATCCTGACTTGCCACAAATGTAAACAAGCACCAGGAATTCATGTGGAAGCTGGGAGGGTACATCACCCAGTTTTATTTCCTGAATAAACTGGCTGTGTGAGAACCAGGATATAACTTTAGGGAGGGCAACAATTCTCTGCTTCATGGGCCTGACTGAACACATTTTAATGAGAAAATGCCAGTTCAGTGGAACTGATTAATTCCACATGTTTTCTTGTTTCCTGTTCATTATGTTTACCTTTGGGCGTTACCACCCAGGCTTCTGCTGGAAAAAGAGACACAGCTTGTGCTCCTGTGGCATCCAAAGACCCATGCTGGGCCCTGTGCTGGGTGTCAGAGCATCTGCAGAGTCCAGACTGATCATCACCTCCAGAGCTGCACGATGCTGTCCCCTGCATGCTCCCAGCAGAGACAGACATTTTGGAAACTGCCTGCTTTCCACCTACAGCCCCTGATACGCTCTCCCAGTAGGCAGATACTTCTGATTGATTGTACAAGCGTCCTTTAGTTTCTAGTTTCTCCGAACTGACCTCTGAATCTTTAGGCTCAATTTGCCACCTTATTTCATTACAGATCCTGTTGGATTCAAGTATTTTCTCCGACTGCAGCAATTATAGACCAGTATCAAGTTTCTTCTCTATTTTCTCTCCAATATACAAAGCTGGACAAGGCTTTTGAAGCTGATATGGCTGGATCTAATCCTCAGTGTGAAAAGCCTTCATTTAAATAATTTTTCTCTTTGTATCTTTTAAATTAAGAATATAAAATATTTTAAAAAGAGAAATTAACACACTACTTCTTTTTAACTCTTATTGCAGCTTTTATGAGTGCATCCTGTAGATGCATAGCCCAGCTATGATAGGGTACAATTTATGTAATTGGGTATCTATTTTATTTATTTTTATGAGTACATCTAAATGAACACCCAGTCAAACTCAAAAAGAAAACAAAGTTCTACATACTACTTTTTATTTACCAAGGAATCAACAATCAAAAATTAAGAACCAAAAATCATCTAATTTGTGAAAATGCTGCACTAGATTGGCTAACTTAAAATTTAAAGCACAAAACTTGTCTCAAATCGGAACAGAGAGAGGTTAGCCATAACCTGAAATTTACCAGGTATTGGAAGGAATACCTTATAATGTAAGTGATTCAGGGAGAGGGTGTTCCTCTCATGTTGGAAACCGCTTCCCAGAATATTGTTCTGTGTCTTTTAAATGAATTGTCTTAGGAATGATGGGGTCCATCTGCTTTTGTGCGCACCATAGCTAAATGAGGTGAGAGATTTTGCAGCAAACTGCCCAGTGTAAGGAAGGTAGCAATAATGGAATATTCCTGAACAGCAAGAGAAAAGAGGGGAAGAGCCATTGCATTGGATTTGTGACAGATTTATGTTTGAAGAAGAGGCCTGTCAACCTAAAAATGGTGAAGATGTATCATCAGCCAAATGTTGCATTATTGGAGAATTAGCCTTGAAGCTTTTTGAATCCCTCAGAAACACAGAGGAGCAGGCTGGTTTCCCAAAGGTAGGGTCAGAAAATGTGACATTCTTCTACTAACCCTACTGGGTGACACTGGGAAAGTAACTTCACCTCTCTAGAAAGATTTTGGAGGCTCCACATGGCAGAGATTGCTACTATTTGTAGGGGCTCAGCTGAGATCTGCAGAGACCCTTGGACATGAAACAGAGCACTGCCAGGAAAATTAAACGCCAAACACCAGAGGTTTATGTCCAAAAAGGAGACAGAGGAGTCCTTTCTGGCTTTATTTGAATAAAGGGAGAGGCCATGGGGCATTCCCCTGGGATCTCTCAAATTTTTGGAGGATGCAGCCTCCTTTTTATCCTAATTTCTCGGCCGCATTTCCCTTCTCTCTTTCCCCATTGGCTGAGGTACTTGAGAGGTACAGACTCCCAATATGCCTGACGCCAAAGTTTTCCCTCTAATGCATAACCCTCCCTTTTCATTTTTAATTCTTACAGAATTTAGGGGTTTTTCTTCCCCATTGTTTCTTTCATCTTTCAACATCTAATTTCGTTTATCAGCGAACCTGAAGTTTGTTCGTCAAAGCAAATACCTTTTTCCATTCATCAGCCGGCGGAATCCTGCCCGCGGCCCCTTTCATCCCGCCCCGCTGCCGGCGCTCGGGGGGCTGCGCTGGGGCGCCGCGCCCTCTGCTGGCCGCAGGCGGGAGAGGGGAGGGAGCGGAAAGGGCGCCCTGGCCCCGGTGCGGCTGCTGCCCCAGCGCTGGCTGCTCGCCTCATCTCTTCGTCCTTTCCCAGGGGAATAGCGTGTTGGGTACTGACACGGCCGTGCGGCGCTTCCGCGGGCATCCAGCGGCTCCTGAGGTTGTTTTTCCATGGATTAATTATTTCACATGCATGACTTGGCAGAGGTATTCCTTTTCTGTTGCAGGGAGTTTTGTCGAACTTTAAATGTTGAGCTGAAATTTTCCATGCTAGGGACTTTACCCCACCCCGGGCCGTTTTTACTCCTAGATGTCTCGGGCTGAGGGAAAGGGTTTTGAGTGTATCCAAACGTAATTGTGTTGCTAATGACATGTTCTCTCAAAACGTTTAAACTCTGGAAACTGAAAGAGCATCACTTGAGTCTTTGATTAGGTGAGGCAGAAATGCTTTGCGTGAAGCCTGTCACCTTTTGGCAGAGCTACAGACCTTTCAAATCTACAATTTACTTATGCTTGGAAGTTCCTAGCACATCTTGGCACTTTTTGCTCAAGATTTTACTTACTACCATGCATTATCTAGATTGAAGCTCTCTACACACTTTTACTTGTGGTCATAACCATGGCTACCCTAGGTTCCATCAGGTCTCCAAGTCCCAGCTTGGGAGCTGGATGACAGAATTAAGAAACTGGCTAGATGAGGAAGAAGGTAGGAGACAAGAAAAGAATAACAACACAGAAGGGTCATGCTGGGAAGGAGCAGCAGGTGCTCTTGTCCTTTCCACATCAGGGCAGAAGCTAGGTTGGTTCTCTACACACATCCATGCCTTGCAGTCAGCTCTGGCCACGGCATCCCTGGTCAGTGCCTTTCCTGCAAAACCTGCTCTACACAGAGCCAGCTAGGATGAAAGGCTGCTTCTGGAGTTTGGGATGGCCTAGCTGCAGCAAAAAGATGCTGTGTATAAAAAACAAGCAGTGAGGCAGAGAGTGCTAGCCAGTATGGCAGGGTAATCACAGTTATGCTGACACTGCTGCTGCTGCTGCTGCTTTTAGCACTGTGTAAAGATGCACACGAGGAGAAGGCACATCCTTAGTGCCCAAAAACTGGGACTCCACAGTTTGGTCAAGCTTTGTTCCAGCTTGTGAGTGATGTGGCTGCAACTCTCTTCCTCTTTACAATTTGGAAAAAACAGTTCATCCCTGCAACTTGAGAAGGGCTATGGAGCTGTAAAATGAAAATCTCTTTGTACTTAAAAGAATGGAGATCCATCAAAGATATCAGCTTGGCTTTTACCTCTGCTGCAATATATTTTGGATTTGAGATTAATGAAAAGTAATTTGTGATAAGATTTCTGTTGTAATACACAAAGAAAAGTATAGTTTGTTCTGACCTCCTTTAGGATAAAAATATCCATATCGAGCTGAACAGCCCCTTTACTTTGGCGGCAAACAAAGTGAAAAGCCCAAAATATATGCAAGATTTATGTAGAGAGTTCATATTTAAGAGAAGTGTAGTGTAATGAGAATTGACCATATATAGAGATCAAAGTTAATATACTGGACAAAAGAGTAAAGGAAATGATCCCTATCTTCTCTTCAATCAAGTCACTAAATTCAAGTGTGTCATTGTGTCAGTAGTGTTTGATTTGAGGACTTCATTATTAAGTGATTGCTCAACATCAGTAGATATTGGTATAATGAATCTTACTGCTTTCTGAAGTCTACATCCTACAAATCTTCTGTATATTACTTGTTTTCCTAAATTATCCTTTAGGGGTAAAGCCAAAAAAATTAAACCAGACCAAAACCAATCAAGAAGAAAGTATTTCTAGTTTAAAATAAGCACCTTTCTGTAGAGTAGTGCTGTGCAATGTCTATGCATCTGTGTGCATTGCAGAGTGCAGTGCATGCTCAAGAATTGTGCCAAGGAAGGTGTACACTAAAACATCATAAAGGACTGACCTATTGCATACCCCCAAACTGATAATCTGGCTGAATTTTCTTTCTGGAAAAGCCAATAGACTTAGAAAATTGAATATGTTTTCACTGTTTAAAAGGCACAAACCGATGTCCTGAGGAATTGATACTTGCCTTGTGTTGATTACTGAGCAGAAGAACTAATTGTTCTATATGGCCTATAAAAAAAACTACAGATTCAAGAAATTCCCTACTTGTGGAAGCCCAGTTACCATGTTTGTATATACAAATAAGCACATTGCTCACCAAACATTTGCGTGTCTTAAAAATTTAATTAAAAAATCTTCACTCAAAATTATAACCCATTCATGTCATGAGTACGTTTGCCATGTCCTTCATGAATCTCTGCCTTTCATGTTGAAAATGTAGTTAATAATGTCCTTAAAATATGGTGTCTAAACTGTGCATAGGGAAGCACAATTGGGCCCTTGACGTTATTTACATCATAGGAGGGGTTCAATGCTGGGAGAAATCTTTATAATATTTTACTGCATATGGAAAATGCTTGTAGCCCTGTGAGGGCTGTGTGTGACATGATTCCCAGAAATTAAAAACCCCAGAGAGAAAGTTATACAATTAATCATCAACTTTTGTCAACTTTTGTGTTACCACTCAGCAAGATTTTTATTTTTTCATGCTGAGAGACTGAAGGCAGAAAAAACAGATCTTGAAAATACTATATCCAGCCATGCTTGCTTTATTTGGCTTTGAATTTGCCTGCACTTCAATAATTATAGAACATCTAGTTTCTCTGTTAATCAGAGAAAGCCTGTTTTATTCCCTTGACTTTTTAATAAGAAAAATTAATTTATTGCAGTCAGCCACATGAGAATCCACTGCAACAGTAACAGTTTGCAGGAACTGATCATGACATCATGCTGTTTGTGATACGCTTGTGTATGTGTGTGTGTGGGATGCTCACAATAGTTATTATTTTCCCATAGGATTGAAAATACATGCAGGAACTCCACTGCCAGGGACAGCCAGGACTGCATCATCTGCTTATCACTAGGATGGCCAACTCAACACAGCCAGGGTAGGGAGAGGGATTCACTCATGTGATAAATAGTTCATCTCTTTAGTGATGTTCAAAAGAACTTAAAGATCAGAGACGATCAGGACTTTGCTTCCTGAGATATCAACTTCTACTTCTCCATTCCTATCCAAACACTCATCCTCAGGTTTGATTTTCACCCCAGGGCATATATGGCCATTTGTTACAGCAGAGGGACAAGTTTCAAGTCCCACAGAGACTTTAGACCTGTTCAACTGGCCAGCAACTGTTCACCTCCTGTTATGCAGAGTCCCTGTGCTCCCTTTGTCCTCCTCACAATCTTTCATTACCACCACCTTGGTTATGCCTGCATTTAGGGAGAAGGAGAAGAAAATATAGCTGTTTCCTGTTACATCCAGCTGAAGCAATGGCAAGTGGTGGCAGACAGCAAGAAACAGAGCAAAGTCGGGACCTTTCACTTCATTTTAGCAGCTCCAGTGTCAGACTGGGGACCTCCTGTTTCACCAGACCACAGACCACCAATGCAGTGAGGAAAGCAAACTGTGCTGCAAGAGCCCTTTGTGCATTAGGCGATCGATCTGCAGATAAGGATTTGGCACTTGGTTTTTATAGAGTTTCATTAAATACATATGAAAATGCAGCTGCAGAGGGCATTAAATATTTGTGGTTTAATCAAAAAGGTGGGAAACAATTTTCATCAAAAAAATCTTCTCACTTGTTGCTTTCTCAGAGAATCCAAGAACTAACAGGTAAGGTAGCTAGTTTAAAATAGAGCCTAAAATGGTTTGTGGAACAACATTTCCAAAATGCCTCTATTTTACTATCAGTAAAACCTATAGGAAAATACTTTAAAGTGGGTTGTTTTGATGTTATGCCACACATATAAAAGCAGTACTGCCTCAGACTCTCAGAATATCTTGAGTTATGAATGCATTTAGGATGCAATAAGAGATCTCTAATGATTACCCTCATTGCACAAGGTCCTTCACTGCAGACAACAACAGAAGTGCCATGCTCCTGTCAGAGCACTGCTGACTTCTGCTGACTTCCACCATGAAGGAGACTGCCCCTCTGACAGGCTCCAGGTCTCCCAGTCCTCCCAGGCTCCCTCAGCCAGTGCATTCCTCACCCTCTGGCAGGACCCCATGCACACTGTGCTGCCAAGCACCAGCAGGGCCATGGGAGTTGGGAGGTCATCCTCAGCAGCCATTGCACCGAGGGCATCCTGGCAGCAGGCCCCAAGGCTGTTCTTGCCCACTGTCCTGTGGGCCAAAGGAGCTGGATGCCTAGGATGGGCAATGGACAACTGGAATCATCAGAGCCATGCTGGCATAGTCTGCAAAAGGCTGTGAGATACAACAAGCTTCCTCCTGGCTCCCATTGCAGTGGCCATCATTGCAATGGTCTTGGCTCTTCCCTAGTCTCTGTGTTCAATTTCAACTTTTTGCATGTTATGTTTTAAATCCCTGATTTCACAGACTTCATGGCCCTTTCCAAGCAATTTAGCTTTCATATACACACCTGGACACACACAAGAACATGTGGTTCCTGCCTTGCTTTTTCTGTCCCACATGAGGACAGCTCAGGTGATCTAAGGCATTAGATCTAAGGCAATCAGTGCCTGGACCTGAAAATGACTGTGGGGGTGAGGGTGACAGCACACCCGAGTTCCCCCAGCTAAAGTGACTCTCTCTGAAGCACGCTGGCTTTCCAAATGCACGCTGGCTGAAAGAGGCGCTGACACAAGCAGAGGCTGCCCTGTCACCGTGTGCCGAGCGTGCCGGCAAGGCTGGGGCCAGGCTGGGCTGTGTGAATGGCAGCGCTTCCTCTCAAATCCCAGCAGCTGGGAGGGCTCCCTTCACCCCCACGCCACAGCCGCCCCACGGCCCAGCCATCTGGGAGGAGCTGGTGCTGCCACAGCAGCTGCTGGAGACCACGCGTGGCGTGGGGAATAGGCTCTGCCAGACACCAGGAACATGCTCCAGGCCAAGGGCTGCGCTGGTCTCCAGATGCCCTCACAGGAGCCATGCAGATTGTTCCTGCCCCGCTGCCAGCTCGGGCTGCTGGGCAGTCTGCAGCTGTCTGGGTGGAGATCCCAGTGGACCTGAGCAACTTCCTCCAGCAGCCAGTGCTAACAAAAGGCCTCTGTCGAGCCACGTAGAGCAGAGAACTGCCACGGAGCGTGCAATGCTACTATTAAGGTATTAGCACGATGGGAAAATTATTTTGGCACCAAGCTTCAGCAACGTCTGGAACAGCAAGACAGGCATTCACTTCTACACCTTTTTCTGATGTTCATAAACAATCTCTGCCCCTACCTTTTCTTTTCTCTTCAAGAGCTGGTATGGGGAGGCAGGGATTAAGTGCAGATAATACAGGCAAAATTAAGTATATTTGCTAATGCTCTTTAAACTGCAGCGCTTAAAGTAGTCCTGAAGGTAAAAACTTAACCTTACTGAATTTGGGATGCAGTAAAATTTTAAATGGGCACATGCTCTTAAGGGAATTGTTGTAAAAGAGGTTACATGGGCTTATATAAATTGAGATTCTTTCTAAATTTCACTCTTCTGTGTTTTTCCAAATGATAAAATCAGATGAAATCTTGAATGCTGTTAAGAATGACTGTGACACCAGACATGAAAGGACACTTTTGATCTTGCAATCTTGTCAAAACTCTGGCCAAGTTGTCAGATTTTAGTCAAAAAATTAGTTGTGAGTTATTCACAAGAGCAAGTCGGAGGCTGAATCTATTTTCAAATGGTCTTATTAAAAATTTCACTCCGTTTCTAAATCAAAGAGAAGACCTAATCTATTTCCAGACATTTCTCTGATTAGTTTCTCAGAAACATCATCTAACTGTATTAACACAGCTGCCAGAAGAGGCTTCCTTAATAAAATGTAGCCTTTATCAAAGGGGAAGAAAAGAAAATTTTATTAGTTTGTTGACCAGGGCATTTCTACAGATGGCATCTGGTTTACTGGTTTATGTCCTTGCTCAGATCTGACTCTTGTCATTGTACCATTTGTATAGTTATTTTTGCTAACATGAGCATCTGAACTGATTATGGAGAGATACTAAATAGGAAGCATATATGAAAGATCTTATTAAACAGCATTCCTGCATTATCTAAAACAGATGTAGTATTGTAAAACAAAAAAGCCTTTATTAAGCCTCCAAAGCTGTCTTTGTCCATCTGCATAAATTGGCAGGTTGCATGAAGACCTTTTTTGTTATTTATTAATAGAATCATGCCTGAAATGCAACCACACATCCAAACAATCTCTAATTTAGGAAGGGCTAAAGTCCTTGGTCTTGATATTCATCTTACAGCTAAAGCCTGTCATTATTATCTGAGGTTTTACTGCTTGCTTCCTCTGTTTCTTGTTATTTGTTTTTTACAAGTCCACCTCCAGTTAACCCTCACTCTTTTATTCATGTCATTGGCATCTTGTATGTGTTACACTAGATAAATGCAGACATCCTCATCAGACTATGAAATGCACATGCTCAAAAGCCCCCAAGGAATTCTGTTAGCCTTTACCTCCTCAGCATAAGATTTGCCCTGCATTGTCTTTCTCTTACAAATGCAACATAATCTTATCTCTTTTATCAATACTGCCCGTTATGCATGTTATGCATTGTTGGCTTCAGCAATTACCTTGTAAATCCAGAGCAGGAAAGCGTCAAATGACCCCATCCTGTCTCCTGCTTGGGTGTGCAATACCTCCAGAATACCACAAGCTTCTCCCTGAAACTGCCATTTGCAAGACAAAGCCCCTCTGGATGAATTCTGCGCCTGAATACTTTTGGATTGCTCGGTGCTCTAGCTGCAGAGGTCTGTTACCTCTGCCAAGTCCAAAAGCAGCAGTCCTACACAGAAGCATACAAAACCCACACCCAAAGCTCACAGGGCGCCGCAGATCTGCAGGCATTTATCCACTTGTGCTGGGCAGCGTGGGGCAGGATGGCTGTCCTTGGGTACCCAACCAGTTTCAGCCTTCACCCACTGCACCAGCTCTGCTCTCCAGGCCACCCTGCTCAAGAAAGCCATGCCTTTTTCATGCACATGTCACTAAACAAGAATTGAATAGCCCAATATAGGGGCAAAAAGATGTGGGTTTACAGGCCAGAAGCTGTAAAATTAAGAGGTGTAACTCAGTTCAGTCAAAATTTCCTGTAGTTCCAGCTGAAATATAATTTCTTTTTTCTCCCCTCTTGCTAAGTGATCTGTAAAAACTGAGCCTTTAAACAGAGTTAGAGCATCGTGTTCAGTGGCTGTGATTAAACCATTTCCCCCTCAGTAAATTGAGGGGTCATTCTTCCTGTTCCATTGTGATACACAGAGATCTCTGCTCCCCACACACTTGCAGACTGGATGAGGCCATGCACTATCCAGTCTGCTTGCTGAGGAGTGAAGATACATGATCCTGTGGTAACTTATTTTATGTTGAAACCTGGAAGAAGTTCTCTTTATAAAGTATTTCCAGTTTATAAAATACTGTGTGAGGTAGCCACTAGTCCAATTTTAGCATCTGAAATGTGACAGTGTACTACACATGGAGATCTCCAGGAAGAAAAAGTATTTTAAAATAAAATTGCAGCACCTCCTATTCGTGGTTCCAGTAGTATGGACACTTCTGATCCCCTAAGCTAAATGGCATTGAAAGGAAGGTAAATAGCAATGTTCTTTTTCTAACTCACTTTCAGGGCATTACTGTCACTTGGAGATTTAGTGTCTGTTCATTTCTGAATTACTTTAGTTGTAAAGCAGAGGCTCCACCGTTGTTTCTGCATTTATCAGTAGAGTAGAGGAGATAGGTGGGTGTCTGTGTGCCCTGGGGCCCAGGGATGAGCACTGCATGGCAAAGGAAGGACTTGGGTAACAAACGCCATCATTATCAGAACCTGTGATCTTCATCTTTAGATCCTCAGCTAAAGCACTTGATATTCACCATAGTCAGAGACTAGAGTATGATATTGTGATGTTTAAATAATTTTTACCTTTCTCCTTTTGGAAAAAAAAAAAAAAAAAGAGCTGCAGTGAGGTTTCCTCAACAAATAGCATTTACCAGCTGGCAGTGGGCAGGCAGCATTACTTACTGTGCTGGCCAGAGATGCTGGCCTCTGCTTAACATAAAACAGCACCAGCAATCTTTACCCTGAGGAATCACTGCTTTTAATCACAAAATTTATTAAACTGTAAAAGCTGCTGATACACATCAACAGATCCTGCTGGTGGGAAAGGGATTGGCTCTGGCACTTCTTCTCAAGATGGATATAATTCATGAGCTTCTTCCAGTGTCTGGTGCCAACTGCACAGGAGATTTATGCCGTGTCAGTTAAAAATGAGGTTGTTATCACTGCCCCATTTATGAAATATTCTCAGCTTCACAGTGAATATATTCTCTTAAGCAATGTGAGGAAATGTCTGAGAATCTCACATTTGGGTGTTACCCCTCCTTCCACAAGCCATGTCCAAATCAACCCATACAGACTTTTAAACAGTATATTTCTCTGATTGAGCAAGTAGGATGAGAAAGTCTTTGGTTCCACAAATACAGGTTGATCATGTTTTCTGGTGGGTTTTTTCTAATTATTGTCTGGCTTACATGATTTTTTTGTGATGTATGCATGCATGAAGAAAAATTTGGGACAGATGTGCTCTTTAAAAAAAAACCCATACAATTAAATTGTTTAAATCTAATTTTAATGCTGTGTAGTTACCAAAAACACTTCCTTGTACCTCAAAATACAATACCTTAGTCCTTTCATGACTGAGGCTTTCAATGACAACTTCATGGATAGATCTCCAGGTCTCTGTTCTTCCTCAGATCTGCTGGTACTCATACTCTCTTCTACAAATTTTTCTTTCCATCTTTTAATTTCTGCTCTCTGTTTATCATTACAGCAGCCTTTTTTGGAGTGTCTGTACTGCTTTTTTGACACACTGGACTTTTTGTCAGGCCACTCAGCACATTTCCTTGCATGAACTGATCTACTCATATTTCCAAACCTCCTCCTTATGTCAGTTCCCAACATTGTCTTGTGCATATATTTTCCCTCCCTTCTCTTCCAGCCTTGTTCTCCTCTTTTTCCTGATCTTTCTAGGAGATGCTTTGCTGGTATGAATATGGTTAAAGCATAATCCCCTACACAGTCACCAGTGGATAGAGCTGTAAGAGGCGGCAAGATATCTTCTTCCTCTAATGCAAATAAATATTCACCTATCATTTTCTTCCCAGTATTTCAACACACCCTTAGAAAGCCTCCTCAAATGTTTTCATATCTCCTCTAATATTTACCATGTTAAAACTTGGAAGTTTTCTCATTCCACCATACTCTTTCCTGCCTACAATGACAGGTGATTTCTTCCTGCCTCTCACTTGGGTGCCATGTGATTCAGTGAATATCACACTTCCACCTACCATACTGGAAGGGTTTACCGCGAGGATCCTCTCTTCCTCCACAGTCATATCTTGGTTTTGAACTAAGAAAATCCTATTCTGGTCCTAGCAAGTGTGTGTTCCAGAGACACTTTTATTTTGTTCTCCTTTCTCTGGTCTCTGCAAATGTATTTATGTCTAAAAATATGAGGCATAAAATCAAAGATCCTAAGAGGCTTCTCTATAATGACCAGAGTCCTATTTTCTAGCCTTTCACATGGATCTCCTGAGTTTGTTTCTTTCAGTTTCCATTTCCTCCCATGCTGTGCTACTAACCGTGCTACTGCTATAATTTATCACCCTGGTGTATGGCATGTACTGACAAATCCAAAACTACAAGAGTACACAAGATGGTTCCTCATACCTTTGTTGGGAGGATGAGAAAATATACACTACTCTTCTTGTTCTGCACACTGTTCCTGTGAAAAGGGCAAAGAGCGAAGTTTTCCAAGGTTACCCCAAGGCTACAGTTAATCTTGCAGCTTGTAAATCTGATTCATAAACTTATTGACTATCTCAATTCTCATTACTTTCAGTGCAAAACAAAATAAACCCCCACTGAACACAATTTTCTCCTCCCCTCAGCATTATTCATAAATGTGGTCGCCTGAAGTGAAGCGTTAAATCACTGCCTGTTATGGATTCCCTCCTAGATTATTAGTACTTCCAAACTCCAGTGTTTTTCCTTGAATCTTGCCTTTCTTCTATCATCTTTTAAACAACTGGCAGTTCTAATTATTGTACTCATGGACAAAGACTTAATTAACCTAATCAGCCTGCCATGGAGCTGACAGGTATGCTTTTCTGTCAGAGTTAGGTCAAAACATGTAATCTGCAATGAATAGGAGCTCTTTTTCAGCTGCTCTGGCAGTGGTTCAGTGCATCCGTGTCTCTCCTCAGGCCACGAAATTGTGTGACCTTGCAGCTCACAAAGAAGAGTGATGATTATAAAGTGTATGTCAAAAAGCTAGTCTTCTCTGACCCAGTTTCCAGACACAACATGATGGATAAATGCCAGGGAGGCAGCAGCCTGTGTTATCAGACAGAAACAGGGCCAAAGCGGACGGGAGCATTGCTTCAGTACTGCCCAGAAACAACCACTGTCAGCATGGAGCAGTGCAGAGAGCTGTGTTTTTCAGGGCAGGATTAGGACACACAAGCTGAGATGACACAGAGACACCATTCTAACACTCTTGGGTATCTGTGCCTGTACTTATTCAGCATCCTGATCATTTTCAGGCCATCACTAAGGGAAACAAAGACAGGAGTCCTTCTGCTGGCTATGGCTGCTGTTTATCACCAGGAATAGGCCACTGCCACATACCTTGCTGCTCTACTAGCAAAGGCCAGAGAGAGAGATAATAGCTGGAGAAAATTGTGACAGTTTGCATCTGTTTCTGTTCCCAGCCCTGTATGAAGCTGGAGCTGCTGCATGCCAGAGTGGGAAGCCCAGATTCTTACTAACTTGCTGGTTTACTCTGGGCTAAAAATAATACAAAGTACTTCACATCCTGACAAATTATCTAAAATTAACTCAGCTTGGCAGTTACCTAGAAATCAAAATATATTTTAAAATCACACATATAAATAAGTCCTTTAATGCTAGCTATTTTTTGTGCAAGGGCTGAAGCAGCTGCAGTGCTGTTGTCAGACCATTTAGGACTCCCTCT
This sequence comes from Calcarius lapponicus, assembly GCA_039654755.1. Taxonomy (NCBI): domain Eukaryota; kingdom Metazoa; phylum Chordata; class Aves; order Passeriformes; family Fringillidae; genus Calcarius; species Calcarius lapponicus. The sequence goes on along the minus strand of CM077481.1, from coordinate 18,749,085 downwards.
TTCTCAATTTCCTCCTAACATACTCACTTCCTTTGAGGGTTTCCTATCCTAGGAAATATCCTCTTGATGAAAAATGAACCAACAGAGAGAAAGGTGTTTCCCCATTAGCAGCTTCCTGTCTCCCATCAGGGAAGTCAGCTGCTGGTAGCAGTAGGGACAAATCTGTAAGAGAAAAGAATCAAAGAGGAGTTGGAAACTAAGCTTCCAACTAGGCCACAGACTGAAAGAACATTATAAAGAGCTGGTGTTTGTCACTTTGTTTATGT